>JANZLQ010000013.1:2366655-2398461 GCA_026212715.1 Elanus axillaris | reverse complement strand
TTCCAGCAGCTTCTCACAGAAGCCACCCCTGTAACCCCCCCACTACCAAAACCTTGCCACAGAAACCCAATACACCTTATCACCATGTATCCTTGTGAAGAGGGAAGCTCCACTTCCTCTATGATTGTTTTTAGTTATTGGAAGAGTGTAACTAGAGTCCCCCTAAGCCTCCTGTTCTCTGCTTTGAACAAAACTGATTCCTTCAATCTTTTGTCATATGTTAAATTTTCCGACCCTAATCGCCTTGGTTGCCCTCCCTGGGGTCCTTTCCAATTTTCCAGTGTCTCTCTTGGACTGGGGAGGCTGAAACTGGTGTGGCCTAACAAGTGCCAAGCAGAGCTGAGTAACCACCTTCCCTGATCTGTTCACTAGACTCTTGCTGATGCAGTCCAGGATACGGTTTGCCTTCTTCACTGCCAGGGCACACATGTCCAGGTTGCTCACCTCCATGATCCACAGGGCATAGTGATTCTGATCTACTAACACACTTAGAAATTGAAGACATCCAGTTTCTGAAAAGACTTTGAGTATGTTTAGCTCCTTTCACCAATTCAGTGGGATAAAGGAGCTAGCCCAGAGATGTATTTAGACCCTAGATACTGGTTTATTTTATCTATATAAAGATGGCAAAGTATGTTGCTGTGTTATCATAGTTACTTCAGTTTATCTACCTGTTTCTTGAGAGGCTGATCATTAAAATGTCATGAACAGGTTCAGATAATGAATTTGTCTGAGTGTCATTATATGTGGAAGGGTTTTATATCTCTTCAGTGCCTAGATGTCCAGTTTTTCTACTGTCTCATTTACTGATAGTCTCATACAAATTTTTCACTTCAGTTTAGCTTAATTAAAAAGTGTCAGTGCCACCACTCTGATGAAAATTTTGATTTTCAAACTGAATATGCCAGAATGATAGAAGCTGATAAGAGAAAAAAAAAAACAAGCAAACAAACCAGCCTAGTCTTTTTCTTGGAAATCGAACAGTTTGGTCTTGGAAATTACTAAGTGACAACAAACACAATCTTTCTTCACCTTTCTTGTTACTATACTGTGTGATAGCCATTTCCTTTACACCTACCTCAAAAAATATTGCTTTTCTATAGAATAGCTTTGAGTTAAAGCTTTTCTTAAAACATACTGTAATACCTATGCTAGGAAAAAAAAAAAGATATTAAAAAAAAGAGTGAAAATAAAAACACCATTTTTTGTAGCAGCTGCCATTTAAGTAGACCTTTTGACTGTACGGAAGCTTCTTTATATTTCCCATGTTCCTTCAAATATGATTTTACTCAAAGTATTATCCTCATGTGGTTGATAATAATTTGAAATCATGCTAATCTCTGACACAGCAGGTTTTTGATAGCTCTGTAAAAACCTTAATATCATTGCTTCAGGCAAGGTGACAGGTATAATCACCTTCTATAATTCATGTTTAATACCTGAGTGACAGAGAGAAATCATGTCATGTCCTTGATCCAAAATCCTCAAATATGCTATATCACCCTCCGTCTAGAAAATACTTGAAAAAATTGCTAAACCTAGTCCAAATTTATTAGTGGTAGGAAGAATTTTTATCAGCATAAAAAGTGATGTAATTCAAAGGCATAACTCTTAATGACAAATATATATTTTACGGGATTTTTTATACTCTTCTAAACTCTCTTCTGCAGTCTAAACATGCAAAAGAGATTACTGTTACTCACATTTCACCTGTCAAGAGTATTGGTAACAAATGGGAAGTAGTTTGACGCATGAACGAAAGTGTCTTCATACCCTAGTTTTTATAACCTGTTTACCTTTTGAAGGGTATCTGCAAACAGTAACCTTAAGGAAAGCTGTGTTTGGGTTTGGGGGGGGGGGGGGTTAAACCCTCTCAGTCATTGTGAAAAGACAGCCATTGATAAACAATGTTATTGAACTTAGATGTGCAAACATACTTACACAAGCTACGTTTTATATTTGCAATGAACACATGAGATATTTAAGGAAGGACAAAATAGCACATGTGTCTGAAGGAGCTATACAAATAGAAAATATTTCTATATAGGCACGTGCAGACAGTCCTGTGCTCTGCCCAGATTCTCAGATGATGAGACATGACTCCTGGCTGTGCATTAGCTTGCAGAGCTGTGCCTGGAAAGGCTACGCTCACAAAGCATATGAGTTTCTGTATCATCTGTGTAGTCAGACACGTTTTGGTTTCCTTTCGAGTTTATTAAATAACGATCAGCTCTATTAGGCACTTAGACATACCCTACTCTTTTGAAACAACTCCATACTGCTATTATCTTAAGAAAGAAATGCAGCAAGTATAATTTGTGTGTCAGTACAAATGTTCTGTCACTTATTCCATAGCAGTGAAGCTTCATCTTAAATTATGTGATTAGTACATTGCTGTTGTTGTAGGTCACGAGGAATACGGAGATGGTAGGACTAAGAGAATTACTCTAGGTAGAGAGTGGAAAGTATTATCTGTCAGAAGAACACTTATGTCTCAAACAGTGCCTGAACTACAGATTCCCTGATCTTGGGAGAACACTCATGGTAAGTATGGCTATCTGCTTGCCTTGCTCTTGTGTGTTCCCTGGTATTGGCACCAGGATGCGTAGTTCAACAGATCTTTTAGGTGACTTATTTTAAGGTTGAGAGCAGCCAAATGTAGCTTCAAGATTTGAATAATGGAGTGGACCAAATAGTCTCCAGAAGCCCCTTCCCACCTAGTTTAGTCTATGATTCTGATTCTGTTCCTAACTAGATGCGATGGTGCATACACGCCTGCTATTTCAACACCCTAATGGTATTACTGTAAGAAAAAAATAATACCTGAGAAATATTTACTTTCATATGATCAGAACAAGAAACTGTGATTAAGCGTTTTGCTCTCAAACCACACAAAATATTTCTAAATAATCTTGCTGTAAAAGAAGGTGACCACTGAACCAGTCTTTAAAAATAATTGTAGGTAAGAAAAAGGTTAAATGAAGAAGCAAATAAATGTATTCCAAGCAAGGATTAGTACAAAATTTAGCCTTCTTTATTAGATTTCCTATTAAAAAATAGTGCAGCCTGTATATAGTGCAGCTGTTAAATATATACATATTTATGATCACTACTATAGTCTATAGAATAAAGGTACTTCTGATCTCAGGTTTAAGGACAAAAGGAAGCTAGGCTAGTGAAAGAAAAAGATACCAGGATGTGTTAATATGGAAATGCAGATGGAAACAATAGCATATACCTTCACTCAAATATGGGTGTGTAAGTATTTATATTTTAACCAGAGATTTGCTCTATAGAAAAAGATGTTATTTTCTCAAGTACTCGTTCAAGGTAAAACTTCAGAACTTTCAGACAAATGTCTGCTTACTTCTGTGTAAAAAATGCATTTTTATAATCAGTTAGATTTAGTTTAAAGAGAAGAAACTGAATTTAAAAACCAGTTTAAATTTCTGTAACAACACCAAAATAGCAATGAACTTTAGCTATTAGGTAGAAATATGAATGAGAAAATTTCTGGGTTTTATACAGACCTAATGATAAGTCCCATTCATGCTAAAGGTTTATTTGTCTGGTGGGGTTTGAGGTTTTCTTAATTTTTTTTCTATGGCAATGGTGTTTAGTCTTGTTAATGACTGATAATTTTTCTTGGGTTTATTTTCTTCTCAAAAGATAAGTTTATCAAATAAATATTCATAAGCAAAAGCACACTATGACTGTGTGCCAGGCTTGGTCAGAACTCATACCTGTATTACTATTTCATGCAAATCCACTAAGGACAGATCAATATAATTACAATTACTTTCTTTGATATGTTATTTGTCAAAGGTAACAGCAGAAGTCAGCTTAATGATTCCCATTAGAGACAAAAGTATTTTGCATTCCTCTACTTTGTAGATCTAAGATGGTTGGTTTCACAAGGGAAGAAACGTTAACTATTGCTTACAAATAGCAGCAATTACAAGGTAAAACAAATTGCTTTGATCATAAAAATATGGACAGCAATTAGAACTCAAATATGAAGATTCTCATTATAGTCTTCCATTTCTTCTATCTTCTTCACCATGTGTATTGTGTTGTAAGACAGAGTTTTATAGTTACCATAAAAAAATACACACTGTTTGGAACAGTGAGGTAGAAGGAGATATGTAAAGTAGGTATTGGCCTTCCCGTAAAGGAAACAGTGCTTTCTCTAATCTTCCTGAACATAAACACTAATCTTAGTCATCAGCTCAAGGTTTGATTTATTTTTTTTTTAAATAATTTTCATGTTAAGTTGAAACCTAGGATGGTCTGAGACATTATGTTACTCTCATCATCTACACCATTAGTAAACAAGTTGTGACTCTCGAACCATACGTGTTTGTTAGGTAATGTGAGTCGTTCTGTTTGGGAGCATGGCACACCATCTAGCAGGAGTGTCTTTGACAGGTGGTAGTTTTTTGCATCTTGCTGCCATGTGAATATTTTGTGCATAGTTCAGAAGGCCAAAAGTAATAGATGTTCCATACTTTTGCAATTCAACATTATTCTGTGGAATTTCTTCACACAGGAACAAAAGAAGCTTTCCATCTATTCTAAGAATGCTATCACAGAAAGATATACTGTAGTGATTCCTCAAGAAGTTTAGGACTATGAATGATTTATAAAATGAACACTAACAACTTTGTTTACATGTAAAAAATTAACATGGAATTTTTAGGATCTAGAATTATTTGCATATAAAGAAAAATCTAAGCAATATTTGCTCGCTCAAAGCTTCCTTCAGAGAAGTGCTAGTCCTGTACACGTCTGAAAACATGATGAAATTATAGATAAAGACAATAAGATAAAAAGTATACAAGTAGATTTTGTAGTTAAACCTTAGATACTTTAATGTATGAATCATGATGTAATTAGGTCCTTAATAGCACCTGTATAAAAGCTTGCCAAAGCATTCTTTATAGGCCCAAATGACCGTTTTAATATTTAGTATTAAAAAATATCTATTCAGGGACCTAAGTTATGTTCATTTGCTTAGTGAGATTTGCTTAGAGAGATTTTAGCTGCAAGAATTTAGTGACTGGATCAATCAAAACTGTTGGTATTGTATGCAAAAAGGTCAGGTAACTTAAAGACAAAATATTCTCCAGGAAATGTCACTTGAGTTGTAAAATCCCAGAGAAATTTATGAGCTCTAATATTTTTCCTTTTTTTTTTACTTCTTCAGACTTTTATGACTTTCAGAATCTTTTCAAAAGTCCAGGTGCTTCACGTACCAGCATGACTGATATATTCTTGTAATTTCAGTATTTTAGTGTTTTTACTTCTGTTTGAGACAGTAATCCTGAATTGTGCTGTCTGGGGTATTTTTTTGAGATTTATTCTGCTGTATGCTTATTCTCTGCAAGAAACTAAGAAACACGATTTTTTTTGCAATCTCCCCCTCCCCCCAGCTTTAAACTACTTTACATTTTCTTTCTTATCAGCACTGAATAACATACTTAAGTTTTCAAAACATATCAAATGCTTTAGAGACTTTCATGTATATTTAATACAAGTGATAGCCTACTGTTTACTGCCTGAGTAGCTTTTAATACTGTGAAAACATGAAAATGTCTCATTAATTGCTTTTGAAAAATAGTCATCTATTGGGTAAGGTTTTGCCACTCTGTCCTCCTTTTAAAGGGGTGCCAAGATGATGAATGAACATTTAAACTAACATAAGCTGTGCATTTAAAGAATAAATGTTAATGCCTGTAAGATCATTTTAAAAAATCTGCATATGAGTTTATAAAATTTTTACATACCCAAGTATTGCAAGTGGTCTTCAGCTTTGCATATTTAATTTTAAACTATAGCAACATGTTTTTAGCATACTTCATTAGCTCAGTTTCGGTTTTGTGCACAACAGCCTTCTTAATGAATATCTTGTTACCCAGAGAAAGTAAAAAATCTTGGACAAAAAATGAATTGTAATATTTTCCTAACTCTTTAGTCTCACATAAAAGTAAGTTTATTATATGGAAAACAACATAGTCAGATTGTTACACTTTGCCAATATTAATTTTTGCCAGAAAAGGCGTTATTCTTCTGGGCACTAAATATTCAGGAATGTTTAGCAATATTTTATGTTTTTAAATTTCAAATTCTTAATATTTGCTTTACTGTATCTTCCTTCACCAGGAATATGATATGGTCCTGGAATTTAAAAACTAAACCAAAAGTTTCTCTACATAAGATGTAAGAGTAGAATACTTCGTGTCATCACTACAGAGAAATATTTTATGCTTGTTATATGCAAAGATGTACCAGCCATGTTTTCATGCCATGAACATTTGAAATCAGGCACATATTTAAACTAGAAATATTTAGTCAAACAAAAACATGAATCCTTGCAATGCATTACAGCCTTTCTGAAAATCGATCTATCCTGGGTTTTGTTGGCAATTGATTTTACAACTGATTGATACTGGCTTTAACAAGATATCTGAAAACTACATCAAAAAAACTACTTTTTTTTTAATATATTTTATGGCAAGATATAGACAGACAGGCAATATCTGCAGTAACCATGACTTCTTTAACTCAATTAATTGGAAACAGTAACCACATATTTTCACTCTTAGTGATCAGAATTCTCCAGTTCACTCAGTGGAGACATTTCTAGTCAACAGTTGTATCTCAGAAATGTAAGTGGTATTGTAGCATGTAATGGAGAAAATTTGGGTTTGAGGTTAAAACCATAGAATCATAGGATAATTCCAGTTGGAAGGGACGTCAAGAGGTCTCATTCCTACTCCTTATCCTAAACCAGAGAGATATTAGAAATAAAAAAAAAAAAAAACCCAACAGCAACAAGCAACAACTTAATGCTCTGAAAACCATTTACTGCTCTGTGTCCATTAGGCTGATGGACTGCCAGTTCTTGAGCTTCGCATATAGAGAACCTAATGCACATTGCATTAAGTCCAGACTAAAACCACAACCAACCAACCAAGGAAATTCAGAGACAGAAGTTTTGTCAGTACGTTAAAGATTTACAGATGGCATGGCAAACCATTTCAAAAGGGATAGGCAAAAGAGAAATTTTGAAAATTAGGGAAAAAACCTTCTCCCTTCTCTGAGCTCAGCATTCACAAGAGACATTCTCTTGCTTTCAGTTTTAGCAGTAAATGTACTGAGCTGCCCACATTTGCCTTACAATCAACTACTTATGATGTAAAATCTTATTTTTTAAGAAGCCATACAGATAGGGTAAACTAGTTGTCAAGTTACCTTCTGTATGCAGAATATGGAAAGAACTTAACTGTATTAGATGCTTATTCTATGTAGAAGTGCCTCTCTTTCTCCACTGTTTCAGTTGACTTAAAGTACATACCTAACTTTCAGATTGATAGTCTAGTGCAGCAAAACCACCTTAACATACCCCATGTAGTTACAGCAGTTTACCTCCCATCCTCCAAATTAAAAACAAGAAAACAAAACTTGCAGAAGTTGCTAAAATGGTACTGTAAATTGCAGAGGAAATCTTGATGGCTCACAGTAAGAATATTGATGGGTTTTGATTGTGGTTTGGGTTTGGTTTTGGTTTTTTTTTTTTGAACTCTCAATGAAAAATTTCTAGTATCATTGAATTTGGTATTTGTTTCAGATGTTTGTTTAAAAAATACATTGTACAGGTCTTTATTAAATTGCTTCGGTGCCTATACAGTGGGTATGTTGAAGTCTGGATACTAAGCACAAGTTAAATGTAGCTGTACTATTCAGACTGTCTTAAATTAAAAAGCATTATCCCTCAAAGAATTTATAGCTGTGTGTGTAAGTGTTTGATATGCAGAACACCTCCGTATAGCCCTTGATATTGTCATTTAGAAAGCTTAAAAACTCCTGGGTAAAGAAAATTTAAAATATTTATCAATGTAGACCTTTCTGTTTTCTCATAAGGCAGTCAGCTGCAAGACTGATGTGAATGTAACGTCCTTTATTGTTACTGTTCCCATAAATTAATCGTGGTCGACAGGTCTCAGTCTTAAAGCCATTGTGGCATTTGTATTCTGTGTGAAGACAAATGACAATAATTATTGTCTGGTATAGAACTATTGCTTTCCTGTCGAACATGTAACATTTATGGATACCACTTTAGGGAACGTAACTTACATCACTGACAATCAGCTGACATTATCAAGACTGTGTCCACAACAAAGAGGGTTGGTAGCATTCTCTGGTTCAAAATGCAGGGAAGTTGAGATTAGCATGGACATTTAGAAAGCTTGCGGAAGCAATGGAAAAGTTATGACCCTAGTTTTATGGACTAAAATTTAACTTTGCTTGCTAGTGGTCTTGTTTTGTACTTCCAGACAGAAGTCAGGTTCTAAATTTTGTTAGCGTTATTAAAACTAAGAAAAATATCCTGTGATAAAGAATCAGTGTAATCAATTTTGGTTGTTTGGGCTCAAAGTACTTTCTTTTTTTACAGAAAAAAAAATTATATCTGTTCTTGCCTTTTCCACTTTTGTCACTGTATAACAGGGGAATGTAATGAATCAGAAAATCAGTAAATTAAGTATTCCTTGGAAATGATGGGAACAAATGGAATAGAACATTTATGTCTTTACTGAAATAGAACACCATTTCCCTTAATTTTATGAAAGAATCAAATGTGTTCTCTGTTTTTACTTTAGCAACAGACAGGCTGCACCTCCAAGGTTAAAGTTATCAAGTGTAAGGACTATACTATGGATTTATTGCTCTGTCATCCAGATTTCTAAGAGTTCAAATAGGTGTTTCCTTTGTTCTCAGCAAAGATCGCTCTGAAGGTTTTTCAGAGGGTTTCTTATCTGTCATCTTTACTTATGGGCCTATTCATGTCAACAGTATTTTTCTAGTGATTTCTAAAAATCTACTACAATTTTTCCTGTAACCCCTTGCTTCTGCTTCTTTCTTATCCTCTCAAGTGCCAAATTCTGTAGCAGACATAGTCTTACTCCTTTATTGATGATGCCGTCATTCATATACTCTGGTTTAATGAAATATAAGTAAACCCCTGTGATGTGCATTGGTTCCATTTTCTCTATGTCACGCATGTTGTGTATGCCTGGATTGTTGAATGTCTGATAAGGAGAGATATGAATGCACCCAATATCTTCTTAGAAGATATTCTTAAGTGGCACATAATATTGATGATTACCGCAGGAAATATAATATTCCTTTCTACAGAACCAGCAATGATGTCTGTTCAACCCTGCTGCTTGATGCTTCCAAGGGGCAAATTCAAATATCTTCAGATTATTTTAAAACTTAATGACCATCGCCAGTCAATTCCCCCAAATATTTTTCATTGGTACTTGTCATAAACATCCCTGTAAATACAAAACCAGTATATAAAACTGAGAAGTAGAGGAAACATTAGAACATGGTAATCAATAATAAACCAACAGAATATCTATAAAAATCTGGAAGAAAACTTCTATTTCTCAAGTATCTTTGTTATGTCTCGGCCTCTCCATTGGTTAACGTAGGCCTGCAGGTGAACAATATCTTATTCTCCGTGGTCACTCCCTTGTTATTCACAGCTGTGAATTCAGAAATCCCTGTGTTGGCCCATTTTACACACTAATTATTTCTACCCAGATCAAGTACTGCATGGGATTGTTGGCTACCTGACTGTAAACTGATTTGCTACTCTTCTGTACTGAGATATGCAGGAAACCTGAGCATGTGTGGAGAAAGTACAGATTAGCCTGTGGGTTTAAAATTTTTGCTTATAGCAATATTTCAGCACTCTGAAAAGTAACATGTTAATATTAAATGAAAATGTTAATGTAGTATTTTCATTTTCTGCACGTATTGTTCAATATTGCATTTTGTCTAAAAACATCAAGCAACAGCAGAAGTATGAAGAAAGGGAAAAGAGAAGAACAGGAAAGAAGTAATTTTAGACTATTCATATAGGTCTGAGTTGAATGTAAAAGACAAAATTATTTTGCTGTGTCCAGCTCAGAAAAAACCCACCAAATTAAAGAAAACTAAGAAAAAAACCAGCAAGTATTTAGTAGGAAAAATGAGACATCTTTGATGTTAAATTACCAGAAGAAAAAGAGAAAAAACTTTAAACAAAATTATTATGTAGTTTTAAAGGAATTAAGAAATAAAATGTTGGGAGACACTGTGGGTTGCTACTGTAAGCAAAAATGGATGATGAAGATATTGTCAGGAGTTTTAAACCCTAATTTGCCTCAAACATAATTGGGAATTTAGCTTTAGAATGTAAAAGTATTTTAGGTCAGTGTGAATTACTACTGAACTAAGTAAGATAAATGTTATGTATAAAAGACAAGAAGAGAGAAAAACAGAAATGTTTTGAAACCTCAGCATTAAAGAGTATCTCAGTGTCCTTTGTCAAGCTCTTACTAGTTCTTTATTATGGACTTAGGGTTTTAAACACTTAAGAAGGTGGGCAAAATGCTCAAATGCAACCATAGTTTTAGGAAAGAAGGTAATATTTAAGTAATGTGATAAATATTTTTAAATTAAGATTATGGGAATAAAGAGGAAAATCAGTAGCTTTTTGCAGGTTTGTATTCTCAGAGTTGAGAAATCTATGTAGAATACTGTTAATCCATGAATAGCACCACATAAAAAAATGTTAATAAAAATAGAAAATAGTAAATTTAAAAATGTAAACACTGCTGGCAACTTTCCAACCTTGTGCCTAACTCGGTGTGTGTTTCCTCACCATTTCTGTACACTGATGGCTACAGTGGTGGGAATGACTTCATTTTAGCGTGACAGTGTCTAATTCCTGAGCACAGGAAGCAGCCAGATTCCCAGCAGCGAGGGGGGAAGAAGTGGCTTCTTTTTGGCAACACTAACTAGCGGCTACTGAGCTAAGGGAAGAGTTCATCTCCGCTAAGGATACGGAGCAGAAAAGCACTTTGGAAGGAGGTACTTCCACCAAAGGCAGACCCTCCCTTTCTCAGAGGAAGGTGGTCCCACCAAAGCCCACTACTACTCAGAGCACTTCCCTAAGATGTGGGAGGCTCAGGAAGCGGAGTCCCGGCTCTCGGAAGAGTGATAACCTCACTGGTTTGCCCTCTCCAGTGTAAGGAAGAATCTTGAAGGGACTCCTACCAAAGCCGATCCGTTTCATGAAAGTAGTTGATTGCCTCCTGGAACCCAAACCAGAATTTAAGTCTACCTCATGAAACAAGACGTGAGGACAAAGGACTTAGTACTGCCTAACAGCGTGATCATTGTGTCTTCAGCACCAATTCTTTTCTTTTACTAACCTGCTGCTACGGACCTGCACTTCTTGGTAATGCAGGCATAACCAGAATAGGCAGTTGGTTGCTGGCACTTGAGTCTGTGCCTCAGTGCTCTTTACTGGCAGAGACATCGTGTGAAAAATTAATTACTCTTTCGCAGAGCAGGACCAGTAGAAGAGACTGGGGAAAATTCAACAGAGAATATCCCAGTTCCAAACAGCAGGATACATCCTGTTCCCATTCCCCATCTTCAGTGAAGCACAAAGAGAGATTTAAAGCAGAGCTCCCACACTGAGATACAGCTCCTGAGCACAAACATCCTCCTCTGCCCCCCTTTTAGAAGTCAGGGAAGAACGCGGGCGACATGCCCACTGAACGTGTGTGAGGCAGAAAGGGAACGCAATGCTCAGCTTAGACAAAACATATGACAAGTTCTGCATAGGCTCAATAGCAGAAATTGAGGTGTTCGCTTTCCTGAGGAGAACTTAGGAATCTCTAGGGCTAGAAATGTGTTTTGAGGATTTAGACAGCTAAATTGTGGGTGCACGCCGGAGGTGCTCCTGTGTTAATCCAAACCTTAACTTGCAATGTTGCCGAATGCTGAATACTCTCAGAAACATTCTTTGACAACAGCTACCTCCATAGACCTAGAAAAGACAAATTATCATAGCTCTTTTTGGTCCAAAAATGTTTATACTTAAATGATGCATACTATCATTTCAATTAGATTTTTAAAAATTTATGAAGATGGTATCAACAGGATAGTTTTACCTTGCCTTGCTTCAAGGGAACATACTTTAATGAGGGATAAAATGTTTTTAGAAGCAAACTTTAAAGTCTCAGAACATGACTAGAGATGAGGTTGGCCTATAAATAAGTCAAGTAAATTATAAATTTACTTTAAGAGCTGAAATTGCATGCGATTAACTAAATATAGTTGTATTATGGCAAAAGAACAAGGCTGAGTACATCTATGTACATGTTACCAGTTACGGAGCATACCCTTCAAAGCAAATTGCTTCAAATTAACATTTTTCAATGGGACAACTTAATGCTGTTCAGTAAGACAAGCATAACTTCCTTTGGCTCTCTGAAAGTACAAAAGATCTGAGAAAAATTTACATCCTTCTTTAGCATCTTCATTTCTTTGACCAAAACTGTAAATGAAGAATTCATGCATCGAGAAGTGATATTCCTACTGTGATTTTTCTTTCTAAGAGAAAAGAAGTTGGATCTTAAAAATTAGTAAGATTCCAGGCACTACTGAACTAGCCTTGCAGAAATTTGCACAAATATAATGAGGCCAATGCTATTCTCATTTATTTCCCATGAAATTCTATTATAGTAAATGGATTGATACTGAATAAGACTTTGCAGAATTAAGCTCATTGATTCAGAACTAAAGGTCTAAATGACAGTATTCTTCCTTTGTATGGTAGATTACTTCAGATTCCTTCTACAGTTCATGAGTGAAATAAATTACTGTATTTTGAATATCAGCATAAAAAATATAAATTGTGTATGCCTGAGGTAAAGAA
Organism: Elanus axillaris; assembly: GCA_026212715.1. Classification (NCBI taxonomy): domain Eukaryota; kingdom Metazoa; phylum Chordata; class Aves; order Accipitriformes; family Accipitridae; genus Elanus; species Elanus axillaris. The sequence goes on along the minus strand of JANZLQ010000013.1, from coordinate 2,385,680 downwards.
ACAGTGGCAAAAGAAATTGAATTATTTTTCAACTATGCAAGATTTTTTTTACTTATTACCTAACTCTAATCTGGAGCCTAATACTCAATAAGAAGAATGGCAGTCCAATCATAGCCCACAAGAAGGAAATAACTGTTAGATATCCTTTGTGATTATGACTATTGTACAAAGTATTCTAAAAATTTTAAGCTCTAAAGGACAGCCATTGTGTCAGCATCTGAAAATATCCTTATCTCCTTCCACTTTGGATCCCTAGGTTTAAATCTCACCTGAAGTTAAACAACTGTAGTCTTTTTCCCTTTTTTTAAAGCACGTCAGATGGTAATTGTTACTTCTGAAACAAAACAGAAGGATCAGCCTCCTCTCCTGCCCTACTGTGTTCGAGGTTCCTGTAGCTAGAGCGTTCACTCACAGCGTGAAACAGGCAGTTTCAATTGCCCTTCCAACCTGGTGGGGCTCCAGTTCACATATATCCCATCTCATAGCGTGCCCCAGCGGTGCAAGTTGTTTATTATTCAGTGGTTGCTTACTGTACGCACCTTACGGCAAACAGCCTGTAGGAGAAGGGTTTATACATCACCCTCGTTCAGGCGCTCCCATCCCCAGATTAGACAGACCTTTATATTTACACTTTTGCTGGCTTATCAAAGGCGTAATTTCTTTTTTTTTTTGCCAGTTCAGATAGCTTCAAGAGGAAGTCTACTGACCATATTCCTAAACTTTCCAATCTAGCATATCAACTCCTGGCTGAAGTTGGAAGAGAGAACATAAGACTTTAAGTCTTCCCCAGACAGAAGGATTTAAAACAAATTCATCCGTTTCTTAAGTCATTTAATCTTCAGTAGTAAAGTAAACACTACAGGTTTCCTTAGTTCACATCTTTCTTCATTTTTTAAGTAAGTGTTGCCAACATATTTAGCTTCACCACTTAAATCCTCTTAAAAATGTAAAAGTACAATCTACTTTGGTAAAAGAATGTGTTGATTCCAAAGCACTGTTAAACTTTCAATATTGCCAAGAGTAGGAGACTTTGGTCATAAACAGAAGCTGAACTTCATATGTTTGGAGAATTTACTTGTGGGAACTGAGGTATCTGAAATATTTAGGCATTTCTTCTGATAACTTTTGAAGAGTGGGGTCAAAATTGAAATTTCTAAGTTTCAATTTGGGTTCATAAATTATATTTTTAGAGCTGGTCCTTCAAAAGTTCCAGTGTTTACAATTCAATGAAATTAAAGGAAAACTCAAGATTTTCATTATCTTGCAGGGTTTCTTGCAGAATCAAATCTTGTGCAACCAAGTGACTAAATTTTAATTATGTGTTAATTGAGATCAGTCTAGCAAGCTGTTCCTCATTAACTAATGCTTTAGCCTATGCAGGGCTCCACTGAAGTAAATGGGGACCCACATAGGAGAAGAGACTACTTTTACTGGCTAATATGCAAGGCTAGAGATTTTGTATGACAATTCAAGTTTAAATTACATTAAGAAAGGAGACCAAAAGAAAATCTGATTTATTTATATTAAAGTCAGAAACAACTACAGAACTGAGTCATGTGGAATTATTTTGGATAAACTGGGTAGGATTCAGACTGCAATATAATCCCTAAGAGCTAGAGGCATACCACATCCGTCTCTGAGGGAAGAAAATGATATTAAGGAACAGCCAGCAAGATTGCACAGATAAGTGTATACATGAAGGAGATTAAGAACCAAGATTTGGAGACTTAAGAAAACTATCTCAAATGGAAATGTCATGGACATCTGGTGAGAGAGGTCATTACATCATTTCCAGCTGCAGTTATTCATTCAGCAGTACCTTATTTTGGATATGAAACTCAAAATTGTGTTTTCTTCAGCTGACAATGGGAATATTACATTAAAGAAAAGAAATACAAGATTGTTTTTCGATTAGAAAAGTAAGGAAACAACATTACCAGTTACTAAATTGTTGTCAGACCAAAAGCAGAAACATCAAAGCACGTACATTATTCTGAATAGCTGACTACAGACTGAGTGATGCAAGACATTTAGAAGGTTGCAATATTCCCAGTAATATAGGTCTTCACTAAGTGAAGTTCAAATTGAGTTAGAAACAAGCAGTAATTGAGAAGAAGGAGCTGACATGTTCTATCATTTGATTTTAAAAGTAGCCTGTGGATAGATTTTTTCCTGATTTCTATATCACTACTGACTTTTCTAATGAGTGACATATTTATGAACAGTCTAAACCATTTGGCCAAAACAGACATAATTTGGCCAGCCATAGCCCTTCGTGGTACATTAGATGGCAATGTCATGAATAAGTGGAGAAGACGGTGTACGTATTAGTTATGAACACATATGCATTTTGGGTTCAGCTGTTAAACTAAAAAAATCCCCCAAACGCCACCCCAAACCAAACCAAATCAAAAACAACACCAAAAGGAAACCCCAACAACACCCCAGAAACTAACAGGTTGGGGCGGGGGGGCTGTTTTCCCCCTTTTCCTTATCAAAATAAAAAGCGAAATGTGTTTCTGTTTCAGCATGAAACTCCAAATTTGACCCCCAAATATAATGTCCTTTTTGGGATAATTTGGATAATAAAAATGAAGAGAATTATTTTAGGTGTGCCTGTCTTATCCTACTGTAAAAGGCTTGTCACAGTAATCCAAATTCTATGCCTTCATCTACCTGAAATTATTGAAATACATTTCTAATGTGCCTGTGAAAGGTGCAAGCATTATTATCTTACTCTTTCTTGTTGATATTATTCTATTTTGCATAATCAATTAAAAATTAAGCAGCAAAAGAACCAGAATCCATGTGTTCCACCTACTAGTCAAAAGTCCTGATCACAGTAAGCAATCTCTGTTTTTCTCTCAGTGTTTTGTTACATATTTTGTGAGTGAAATATTTCTAGTAAAAAGATGTGAGGGGTTTTTTGGGTCCCCCGTACCTGGACGTACAGGGAAGAGAAGACCCAAATATAAATCCTTACAACTATCCTAAGGGATATTTGAACCTCCTTTGGTAAATGAGTATAAGATTTAGAACATGCACTGGAGTGGGACAAATATCTCTCTCTGCCTCTACAGAAGTTGTTTTATTTTGTATGTAATATTTTAAAAGTCTTTGTCAAAAATATCAAGAGGATGATTCACTAGACTAGAGGCTCAGTCATTCACCTCCTGTGACATCAGACAGTTCACTGAATATCTGTGTATTTATTTAAAGTAAATAGTATCAGCAAGACAGATTGAGAGTATCCTTATGTAGTAGCCTGGTGTTTTATGCACACTCCTGGGAGGAGGAAAATGCAAGTTTGATTCCCAAACAACCAGAGAAAGAAATTGAACCCAAATCTTCCAGTTATGGGTGAGTATTCCAATATTTGAGTTGCTGAGCAGATGTTTATCATCACTTTCTATATTTTATATGAAAAGAAGAGCAGGGTCAAAACATTTGCCAGATATATATCTGTCTCTTCTACAGCCATATTCAGACCATGGAAGAACTGATTTATCTGCTTATGTTTCAGCTTTTGATCCTTTAAAGTACATACTATATATTTATATGTCATTAGGAAATAAACTAAATCAGGGCCATGCCTTTACTTGACTACTGTGCTAAAGAGTGCTCAGCATCGGCATTCCCCAAACCGTCTCATCTCTTTTCCTTCTTTTCCCTCATGGTAATGGTAGCTCAGGCGTTAAAACTGTTGCAGTGAAAAAATGACTTGAAAATCCGTATGTTGCAATTCCTAGAACTGTGGTGCACTGAAGTCACAAAGAGGGCAGCTTAGCAACATCCATCAGCTACACTCTCATAATATGGATAACCGGCATTGGCTTGGCAACTTCATCTGGTACTGCAGCTGGCCCACCTGCCCGGGATTATCAAAAAGAGCTGGCAGATGCTTAAACCAGCCATAATCTTGAAGGGGATCATGAAGCAAACAGCTTTGTTATGAGACTGAGTCTGACTGGGATGGAGTTTACTTTCTTCATAGCAGCCTGTGTTCTGGATTTGTGATTAAAAACAGTTTGGTAACACACCAATATTTTGGCTATTGTTGAACAGTTCTTGCTTAGCATCAAGGATTTCTCTTTTTCTCCCTCACCTCCTACCCGCCCCCCAAGAGAACACTGGGGGTGTGCAAGGAGTCGGGAGAGGACACAGCTGGGACAGTTGACCCCAGATGGCCAAAGGGATATCCCAGACCAGATGTCCTCATACCCAGCAATAGAATTGGGGGCTTTTTTTTCCAAGGTAGCCATTTCTTGCAGAATGTGCATCACTTTTTTATTTCCCTACTTTTCTTCACTTACTGAACTGTCTTTGTCTCAACCTATGAGTCTTTTTGCTTTTGCTCTTCCTACTCTTTCCCCTGTCCAGGAGGAGTGAGCCAGTGGCTATATGACTGCTTAGCTGCTGGCCAGGGTTAACCCACAGCAGGTACATAAGACCAGCCACAGTGTTTCAAACACCTAACACAGTTTTCTGCCTTTATCAGTGAACATAAGCAGGCTGCAGGAAAAAGAAGGGGAGGACAGACCCGTACGGTATGGTATGGTATGACTTTTCAAAGATTATAGACAGTGGCCTAGCAACAATGTCAGCCACTTCTTGTAACGCCCTGGGGTGGATTCCATCCAGGAGCATAGATATATGTGGCTTGAGCCCTTTCAAGAGGCCACAGACCAGCCTTTCCTCCACTACCACTGGGTTGACACGCGTATTGTTGTAGATGTTGATCCTGTGATCTGGGGTCTAGCTACTCTGGCAAAGACAGAGGCAAAGAAAGTATTGCGAACCTCTGCCTTGTCAGCAATATTAATAATTAGTTTCCCTGCCCTGTTGAGCAACTGATCTATGTCTCCCCTGTGTTTCTGCTAACTGGTCATGTATCTGAAGAACCCTTTCTTGTGGTTCTTGAAGTCTTTGGCCAATTTAAGTTCTAGCTGATCCTTACCCTTCTGGACTGTATCTCTGATGCCTTGGCAAGGTTACTGTAGTCCTCGATGAGTATTTGGCTGCCTTTTCTTAGCCAGTATGCTGCTCTTTTGCTTTTAAGCACACCCAACAGCTTATTGTTAAGCCAGGGTGACATCTTGCTCTGCATTTTTCCTTTCCCTTTGTAGGACTGTTCTTGTGCTTCCAGGAGGCTCTTCTTTAATATCTCCCAGCACTCACAAGCTCCTTTGCCCTTCACAGATGCTTCCCATGGCATCCCTTGCAGCTGGAATCTGAGCTTATCGAAATTGGCTCTTCTAAAATCATGGAATCGTAGAATCGTAGAATCATAAAATCATAGAATGGTTTAGGCCAGAAGGGACTTTTAAAGATCAGCTAGTCCAACACCCCCTCCACACCCCTCTGGATCAGGTTGTTCAAAGCCCCATCCAACCTGACCTTGAACGCTTCCCATGATGGGACATCCAACAACAGCCTATCGACTGCACCACTCAGCTTGGTGTCATCCACAACATTGCTGATGGTGCACTCAATCCCACTGTCTATGTCACTGATGAAGACAATAAACAGTATTGGTGCTAGTGCAGACTCTTGAGGGACACCACTCGTTACTGATTTCCGCTTGGACATTAAGACATTGACTGTAACTCTCTGGACATGGCCATCCGGCGAGCTTCCTTATCCATCTAACAGTGCAGCCACCAAACCCTTATCTCTCCAATTTAGTGGTCAGAATGTTGGGGGGGGACCATATCGAAGGCCTTACAGAAGTCTAAATAGATGACATCTGTAGCTCTTCCCTTATCCACTGGTGCAGTTACTCCATTATAGGAAGCCACTAGATTAGTCAGGCCAAAGATCCGGGGTCTTTGTTCTACTACTGGTCTTCAGTGTGCTCAGCAGGACCTTAAACTCTACAATGTTATCACCTCTGTATCCAAGGCTGCCATTGGTAGTTATGTTGTCAGATAAGTTCTCAGTCTGTGAGCAGTAAATCTAGCAATGTGCTGTTCCCAGTCGGCGTGTCCAGCGCTTGCAGCAGGAATCAGTCCTCGGTGCATTCCAGAAACCTGATGGATGACTGTTGTGGGAAAACAACACAGCAGTATAGTGTTGTTTTCCCACCAAAAGTCTGGGTAATTGCAGTCGCCCGTGAGGGCCAGGACTTAATTCCTGTTTTGACTGGCACCAAGCACTAAGCTTGATATTTTCATAGATGTATCATAAACTAAAGTTTCACTCGGGGTTATAATGGTCAGTCAGAGCCCATCACTCTATATGTGAAGCAAGGGTTTTATTTTCCCATCTAAATTCCTCACATTTATCTATTTTTTATTTCATCTGTTGGTCTGGGGTTTCTTTGTTGTCGGTGGTGGTGGTGGTGGTGGTTTTCATTGTTTGGTTTTTCCCCCGGTAACTCAACTTTGTTAAGTGCTTTTGCTGTTCTTTTCAGTGTGGCCTTGGACATATATTTTAAAATAACTTTGTACCAACAGCAGACTCTGTCCCTGTTTACTGTTTCAGCCTGTTTTCTATTTGTCCTGCTGAATAAGAAATTGGTATATGTGTGTGTTCATCTTTAGCTACAGAACCTTTTCCTGGTATCAAGCAATACATAGCAAGGAATGGAAGGGAAAATATTCATTTCGTGTAAATCATGCCACAAGAAACCAAACAAGTTGTGATTTACCAAGTTTACAAAAATTCATGTTATTATAGTTTTATTACAATAAACCCAATCTTACTCTAAAGTAATTAGATGGAATCTGTATGAAGAACATCTAACCGTATTAGTCAAACTTGAAATGAATCAGCTATATTTCATACTGAATGTTGCTCCCTTTCTATTTTTCCACTATGAAGGATGGTATTAATTTTCCAACTAATTAGAATGCATCGTAATTCTGAAGTCTAGCATCAAATTTTACTTTCTTTCTACGAATTTTAATTAAACAAGCAACTCAGAGCAGATTATAGCTTTGTGCAGAAAAACATTAAAAATGGGTTGGAATAAATTCTCACAGAATGTGCTTACCAAAGAATTCTGAATGCCTTAAGTCATAACGAATTGGCAAAAACATCAAATATTTTCATCTTAGAAGTATTCAATTAATGAGGAAAATGCATTAAAAAATAACATATTCAATGATTGACAGAAAAAAAGACTAACATCATTGGTGAATAGTTTTAATGAGCTCCATTCCTAATGCAATTCAGGATATTTAGCAGATGCATTATCTGCTTAAAGTCTATGGAACTTCTGCAAATGTAAGGATGTTTTCACGATGACTGTGTTACTGCCGCTGAAGTAACGATGTCTTGGTCTCCATCGCACACACTGTTATTTCTGTAGAATAGAAATTGAATGCTTTTCTTAATACAGCCTTTTGTCTTACCCACAGAGTAAGTAAAAGTTATTCCCTACCTGAATTTAAGCATTCCATTTAGCTGCCAAAGTTAACAGCTTAGGTATTGTGCAATCCCTGTTGCCAGTGAAGACAGAGCAAGCAAAAAAAAGAGAGGAGGAGAGCTGGAGAGCGAGAGGCATCTCCATGTGATTTACAACCCTAAGCTCAATGCTTACAAGAGAGGATATGAATTCTGTCACGGTTTTGTTCTTCTGTTCTTTAAAAAATCACTGTAGTGAGACAAGATGTCGGTCCCTGAGAATAGAGTGGAAGCAAAAGCTATCTTCATTATAAAGAATATATGTATTATAAAAGCTATGCTAATTTCAGTCAGAGTTCTCCCAAGGTATACGGGGATCTCTTTTGCCACAACAATACCCCCACCAACAGAAGCATATGAAAGGATATGAAACGGAAAATAACAGCATCTGATGTTTCAGAAAATTTGATTTGCCTTTTTAACTGTTTTTAGGACAAAAAACCAATGCTATTGCTTAAAATGGAATGGAATACAGAGAATAAGGAAAACTGTCTGTACCAGCACTTCTTTGCTAATTGCATTGTAAAAATCAGCTATCATAGTCCCTAGTCACAATTTGTTGTGATCTTGATAAGGGCAGGTATTGCAGTGGGCACTGTGTGGAATAGCTACTGATTAACATTTCTATATGTTTAATTTGGGAAGAATGTATCAGACTTGTAACACTAAAAGCTGTAATCTGTCTAAATTCTGTAACTCTTGAAATGACAGGCTGGAAAAGATCATGCAAGAGAGAAACTGAATGCCTTTTTGTCTTACCCACAGAGAATTGGCTTGATGAAACTGAGATGAGAAAAGTTAGACATTAGGGACTTAAAGTTTAGTAGGCAGAGGTGTTAAAATGTGGAATTTTTTTCACATTTACATTCAATACAGACCTTTATATTCCTCTTTTATACATAAAAGGATAAGTTAGGGGCAATGAGTTCAATGATTTTGTTTTAATCTATGTCTTTCATTTTACCCAAAGGGATATTTAAACTTTGTTTTAAAATATGTATTAAATCAGCCCCCACAAGCACTACTATGAATAAGTGTTTGCCAGAATATATATAAATCTCAAGAAACTGGATCTGCAGTAATTCAGGCATAACATTTTGCTCTAGTCTGAAACTGACTGGCAAGATCTAAACATAAATGCTTGACACAGGTATAGTGAACTAGTATTATAGTCAATGCTTTTGTATTCTGAAGTGCATGTGCCTGTGTACGCACCATGCTCAGACACACAGTCTTACATATGTGTGTGGAAGTCTAATCCAAGACAATTTACACTTTAGATTTTTTTTTCTTTATAGATAGATGTAAATCTAAGTAGACTTTTTTCTGCTCTCTTAAGGTTTATCACACTCAGTGGGTTACTCACCAATGCTGCAGAAGGACTCTTTGACTGTGGAAGCAACATTACTGAGGCTTGTTTATTGCAGAACTTAAGCTTTTCCACTATAAGCTGGGACCTCCCATCCAGCCAGGCCAATTTTCCTAGATTTCTTTACTTCAGCGGTGGTAAGACAATGAATACTGACTACTACTGCTACTGTACTGACCCCAGTGACACAAAAATAACTATCTTTGTATAGAATTACAATTTTTGTGGCACTTTCTCTTTCTTGTTGCCAAAGGGAAATTTCCTATGTGCTCATACAGTTGAGAATAGTCTCTCGGAGTTGGATACTTTCTGTGAGGTCCCTTTTTCTTTGGAAATCTTGATCAAATGTTGGTTGGGGCATATATGTAACATATATCACCAACTCTACTGAGAACTGACACAGAGAAATAATGTTTTCTGAGGTTCTTTTCCAATGTAGATCTTAGAGCTATCATATTATGTTGTCTATTCTATAGTTACTGTTCTTTCAATTTGATAATTATATTTAAAAAAACCTGAAGAAATATTTAAAGTTTGGGGGAAGCAGGTTGTGGGCTTTCCCTCCTGCAGTATTTTTTTCTGTTTCTCCATGTCATGTGTTCTCTGACACACTACATTTACCTCCTGTCCAGAAGAAACCTAAAATACACTCATTGCTCATTTTTTTGTAATTTGAAATATCTACATTAAAATTGTTCTGTGCTATTAAATATCCAGTTCTCCTTATCATATATTTTGGATTTATTTTTACTTTAATGATGTAAACTAGCAGGAATACACTCAGTGTTGAAAGCCTTGCGCTGCCTTTTGACTTTTCTGCTCTGTGTTCCACCATTTGACATGACATAGGGGTTTGTTTTTTTTTTTTCATTCAGAGGAAAACCCCTGTTATCTCTTTGGCACTGGACTGCCACCATGTAGTACCACGTATACAACTATGGCTAGCACTGGCCATCAAAGAAAAGATGAAGAAGACCATAGCACACAATAGATTCTGCGCTTCACATTCATCCTGCAGACTGCCAAAACCCCTTTTTCAATCCCACTTATGAACTTATTAATGACAATCAAAAATTTCAGTGTATATGACTGATTTACAATCCAGTCCTCTTCTTACTGTCTTCAGAAGGTCCAGATTGAGTTTTATGATATATGTTTTCTATTATCAATGAAATTGTTTTTCTCTTACTAGTATAGTAATTATTGTGGAAACACAATCGAGTCTGTTCAAACCTCATGTGTCAAGAAAGGGATTTCCAGTGAGTAATTAGGTTGATAATAAAGATTACAGTATTATCATTTACAGAAAATTGTTCAGCTCACCAGTTATAAATTGGGGTTAAATAGGTCCATTATAAAGGACCTTGACCAAAAACACTACTAAAGGGTTTATTTTTACAGGTGATCTACGATTTTTTTTTTTTTTTTTTTTATTATTATTTGAGAACTTCTACGATAGGGAAATCTTGTTCTGGAACAGCCTGCCCTTTCATTTTTCAGGAGGGTATCAATAAAACCAGCAGCAATATTTGTTTCTAGCAGGAGAGACCTCACTTCGTGACCCGATAGCGTCCTATCTGTCAGTTTTCTCTAAACATTGTTTAAACTCAAAGAGAGAAAAATATTGTTTAAGTAATAGCACAAATGAAGAAAATTATATAGGCTAGTAAAGACTGCTAGTGGTTATCTGATCCAGTCCCACACTGAGAGCAGCATCAGCTTAGATCAGACTGCTCAGGACCTTGTCCAGCTGTGTTCTGAAGCACGTATCTAAAGGATTTATCTAAAGCATTTTGCTTCTAGTTTACATACCTAATTTAAAAGTTACAGATACATCTATGAGACTCAATCTTTTCCCAGCCTTTCCCTCTTTCAAAATTCCTTATTTCTTTATAACTTGAACCTAGCAACAGACTTCAATTAACTTCACATCTTCAACAGGATTTCGTGGCAATCTATGAAATTAATTTTTCACAGTGTCGTGAGCCTATTCCTTCCTCATTTTCATATGGAGTAATTAATATAGCTTCCTGAGGAAAGAGATGAATAAGAACAGAACCATGAAGCCAGTAGAAATTAGTTTCCCGAGTCTGTTGCTTCCAGATTAAAAGCAGATTCCCTTAGAGTGGACACAGTTTCTCTGCAGAAAGCAACCATCACATAACAGACACGGTATTTATATCAGTGTTGAAACCACACCGTTACAGAGATATTTTTTCAGAACTCATTTCAGCCTCACAGCTGGAGGTGTAGATGTATGGTCAGGCTGTCTTCCCCTTCTGCAGCCTGCACAGACCTTCTTTTCCCTAACATCAGAGCCTACATCCAAGTGAAGAAAGGGCAGAGAAGATGATGGTGGGGGTTCTGTTCCATTCAGGATCCCGTTACAGGCAAAAGGGAGCACTCCCAATATACAAAGATACCAGCTCTTCATTGGTCCTGTTAACGTTCTCACAGCTGAAGAGTCCCAATTGTCTGGCACAGGGAAACCTCCGTGACAAAATGGGAGGAACCACCAGCTGCTGCGTCCTGAGGCCTTTGTCAGGGGAGCGGGGTATTCGTGAGGGGGGACTGCCGCAGTGCAGGGCCTACCCATCCCTGTGCTTGAACATTTCCCTGTCCCAGCCCGTTTCCCTGTCCCGGGCTGCCAGCGGCATCCCCCCGCCACCCCCGGGCCCAGGAGAGGCTCTCTGTGGTTTCCAGGCCGTGACTGCGCTGGGGAGAGGTTTCAGAAGCTGGAGCAGGGCAGGCCGCAGGCCCTGGCCGGGCCGCAGGGCTGGAACCAGCGACACCAGCTCAGGCCACGGCGAGGAATTCCGAGCCCCGAGCCCCGAGCCTCTGCGTGGCCGGGGCATCCCTCTGATCAGGGCAGAAATTGGATTTACTGGGCTGCGGCCTGCACCAGCTGTCCTGCCTGAGAGGCCTCACTGCAAGTGAAGAGGCAGATTTCTTCCGAAGATGCAGATTTCTTCCCGCTGCACATTTCATAGCATCACAGCAGTTCGGGGATGAAAGTCTTGGCTGTAGCATGAGGGGACTGAATATTAGTTACTTCAGCAGTTGTCTTTCATTAGGCTCCACTCATCCCTTCCCCTTGCTGCTCTCTTTAAGAAGGAGGCACATTTTAAGAAGTCAGTAAAAAAAACCATTAAGAAGGTTTTACCATGTCTCCACTGAACACACGTGGGAAAGAGGTGCCTTTAGCAGGCAGGTAGCATGTGCTTTGTGAAAAAGGAACCCTGAAGTATATTTCTCCCGTTCAGACAAGGATCCTTAGTGGTCACGCTTACCCACATTTAAATCCATAAGGTTTTTGTTCATCTCCTGCTTTGCTCCACACAGCTATTTACATCCACGCAGCAGAGGTTATCGAATGCTACCTTTATTGTTTGGTAGTGGTTTACCCTCCTTGGAAGGATGTAAGTGACTACACAAACTGCAAGGTCACCGAGAAGGCACAACAGATATTCTGCTGAGTAACGTCAGGTTTGCTCTGCACCTTTTCCATAGCATGCACTTCACAGGGCACTGGTGGGTAAATCAATGTAAATAATAAAACTTAATGCAGCACATAAAAAGGCAGAAGATACCTGACACTGGGTGTATTGGAATAGGGAACGAGGGGAGCAATTAGAGAGGATGGTAAAATAGAAGAGGAGTTAAATTAATTTTTTGCATCTGTCTTTACTATCAAGGGCTACAGGGAAATCACTCTTCCAAGGGCACTTTTCATGGGAAATTATACTATGGCTTTAACAAAATGATAGCCTCCAAGGAGGAAGTTATAGAGCAACTTTAAAAACTTAAGTGTAGTAAATCACTAAAACCAGATAATACTCATCTGAGGGTTGTGAAGGAAATTAAGTGTGAAATAGAGAAGTTACTGGCAAAGATATGCAGTTTATCATTAAAAAAGGAAGCAATCTACAGGCTAAAAAGTCACTGTGATGGTTCTTGGCTTTGGAAAAACTGACACTTTGTATAGTTTTTACATCATAATGCCTAGGGGAACCCCTGAGTAGCATAAGTACTTGGGACTGAGAGTAATCTTCTAGTAAAGCAGTTCTGTACCACATGCTGTACACCACATACAGCTTTATTAAGTTCATCACACTGTAAAGATACTGAAAATATAACCTTAAAATCAGAAAGCCAGCCAATAAAAAATAATTCCTTTGAAGGCTTCTGACTGTGTAACACTTAGGATTGGAACATACCAAATTTTGCAAAATTCCAGTGTCACCTTCCATACCTTATTCAAAAGCATTTATCCATCAGTATAAGAGAGAAACAATAACAAAACAACACAAAATCTTTTTTAAAATAAAACATTAGTTAAAAAATGATCCATAGTTGAAGATGAAACATGTGTTGGAAAGACAGGTAATTTGCTGAAAAATGCATTTCCATAGTCTTTGAAATATTCAGAAGTTGAGGATGTGTCTCCTGTATAGTATTAGCACATATATGTTTGGGGTTTCTTTCTTAGTCTCCAAATCCAGTAGGATTAGCCCTTTAAACTAACAGTTTAAGAGACTGGATAATCTTCCAGGGCTTGGAAAGAGACTGAGGCTTCCTCTTCTGCCATCCACTTCTGTGGATTTGAATCCCACCTTTGTACGAGGTTATCCTACGAAATCATCGATATGGTATTTTAGCATGGATCTTCTACAGTCTGACAGAGAGTATTGTGCTTTCTATATCCGACTGTTTTCATACCCCAAATATAGAGATTATAGACATATTCCGTCCCCTTTTTTGTCTCATGGTACATTAAAATATTACCTAAGCGTTAGCGCAAATGATCTTAAAAGTCTTCTGAATATATTCTACTGTGGTAGCTAAAACGCTGTCCTGGCAAGTTCTGCTTCAAGTTCCCTTAACCAGAAAAGGGATTTGAAGATGAGAGCAGGATTCAGTTTGAGATGAAGACACCCTCCTATGGTTGACTAAAAGTGAGTGGTTTATAGTCATCTTGGAGGCAGCACAGACCAAAGCCCAAGACATTAAAAGTAAGACTCAATTGCCTACACAGTGTCACCTCACGCCCTTTGAACTTGGCTGGGGCTCCATCTGGCTTCTCTCTGTCTGTCTAGAAGAGTAGGGAACAACCTAGTGGCACTAGAAGCTTATGCTAAAACAAATTAACTGAGGCATAAAAATCACCTTCTTTTTTTTTTTTTTTCTCTAGATCTCCATGTTTAAAATAGGAATTTAAACAAGAAAGTATTGCTAAAGACACCTAAATTGGGGTTATTGGTCTCGAACTCAGTTCCAATATCGATCTTTCATTTCCAATAAACATCTTTACCTCTGGAGTATTTTACAAAGGAAAATGCACCACAGTTAACTTTTAATTATGCCTAGGTCTACTCTGCTATTTCCATGTTTTGGGCTCTTTCTGTTAAGATTAGATCATAAAATATGACATCAAAAAAGGTGCCACACCAGAGGCCCACATGCAATGCATATGACTGGGCAGTTGCATTTAAAAAAACATACTCCCCAAATAACCAGTAAAGCAAAGGAAGCAAACAACAATACCCCAAACAAACAGAAACACAACAACAAAAAAACCCAAACAAAACCAAAAACCAAAACCCAACCAATTTGTCACGTGCCCTGGGGACCTGGGGTCTCTGCCCGGGCTGGGGCATCTGGCTGCCAGTTCAATCCGTAGGGAAGATGCGAACGTATCCCAGACACACGCGGGCACACACGGAGGACACCAACGCGGCTGGTCCCACACATTGCCACGAACAAGGTGCTGCTTTTGACAGCACCCCCGTGTCGCTCCTCTCCCACAGCCCCGCAGCAGTCTGTTGTGTCCCTGTATGCCCCTGTCTATGGATTCCTCCCTTTCGTATTTTCCTACATGGAAAAAGGGCCATGACCAGATAGCCTTAAAGGAGGAAACACGCTCCTTCCACATACCCTCAGGAACAACAACAACTAGCGAGCTGGGCTTAAACCTTGGCACAAGCCTAACAGGAATATATCAGGAACATAAGGCTAGTTCAGAAAAAATTAATTTTATTTTTGACAGTACTGCTTACCTTAGCCAGGGAAAATTCCAGACCAAGACTTTATTTTTGTGGATAAGTTGTGGAACGGTCTCAAGTTGAACTGTCAAGAGAAGAGGTTTTAGGACAAACTACTCTGACAAACAACAATAAATCAGTAGGGACACATGATATTCATCCAGGAGTAGCAAACTGAGTTATGAAATCGCTGAAATATTAACTATGGTTGGCTACTTACTGCCTAAATCAGTCTCAGTGCCAAAGGAATGGAAGCCGACCATGGAAACTGACACCGGTTTTTAGAAAAGCCTCTAACGCTGATTCTAGGAAGTGCAGATGAATAAATCTAACTCTACTACAAGGCAATGTAATAGATGCTATAATAAAGAAGAGTATCGGTAGATGCATGAATGATCATGATATAGTGCAAAGATCAATACAGCTTTGGTGAAGGAAAGTCATGCTTCACAAATCTATTAAAGTCCTTGAAGAAGTAAATGATAATATTGATCAATCAATATTGACTAATTAAATTTAAAAAAGAGAAAAATTGCCTCATTAAAGGGGATTAACAACAATAAGGGATGATTATTGACTAGATTTATAGTTGGGTAAGAGGAATATAGAGGGCTGAATAGGTGAATAGTTGCACAGTGGTTCACTGGGGAATGATCTGAAAATTATGTAGAAGATGTACTTTGCAACTATTACAAAACTATTCAGTATAGAAAATCTAAAGGTACCTATGATAAGCTGTGGAATGATCCCATGACACCTGAGTAACTGGGTAATAATATGTCTGGTGATATTTAGGGTTGGCATAAAGCCATTTATATGAGGAAAAAAACAATTCCAGTTATACATACATGATGAACTGAAAAGAGCTAAATTACTCAGACGTGAGTTCTTCTATCCATTATGGATAGCTCTCTCAGGGTCAAAATTCACAAGTAGTCCATAAAGCAAGCAAAGTTCAGAAATTGCTACAAAAGGAAAAGACAAAGATCCCTTACCAATTACTGTCACAGACAAAACAGAAGCAGCGTGGGGAAAAGCAATTTAATTTGTGGCCTATTCACAATATGAGTTTAAGATGGTACATTGCATTCTTCTGAAACTAAAACTGCCTTAGATCAAAATATTTTGGTAGGCTGTTTCATCCAGAGAAAGAAAGTTATTTTCAGTTGGGTGCAGATTCAGTGTTCAGTCAGTGATTTAGCTTCTGTACCAGAAAGCCAGGTGGTCCCACAGTTTTACATAAAAGAACCCATTATTTTTTAAGAAAACCATATCTATGGAAATCATGTTTTGTCTGACACAAAAGACCATGCAGCATCAGTCCTGTGAATTATATATGTTAGGTTCCAATAGAAAACAGGAAATATAAATCACTACTAACTTACAGAAATGGAAGTCCTGTCAGGTTTTTATGGAGTACATAATTATCCTTATTATCTCTTATTATGTCTTATTAACATATCTTCTAACATTAAGTAGTTACAAAGAATTAGTTTTGGGGAGAAAACAAGATAATATATACATCCCTGACTTTATTATATATCACACATTCCATCTCTCTATCCAATTTACCTTCAAAATTAACACAGAATAGTTCTCCCGTTTATAGCTCATTTCTAAGAATGAAAATATGTACTGTGTATTGCCCACTGTCGTATTTCATAGAATCAGATTCATGTCAGTATATATAAAACTAGGTGGTACATTTTAGGCCTGGTCTTGAAATTTGCCTCCAATTGCATATGCCGTGTCATACCCTCCTGTTTATACATATAGATGAGATACCTTACTGCCATCCCATATACATTATATACTCCCGATCTGGGATTCATCTGACCTCTGTACGGTAGAGCTCTAAGACGGGTTGAATGACTTGTCCCTTAGAGGTACCTACTTCTGTGCGAAAGGTACATAGAAGTACTTGCCCTACGCAGATGTCCACGCTGTAGACATCAAAGCTATGACGCTATGAAAGAGCGGACGAGTCCGGTCGCGCGCGTACCACAATTCCTTCACAGGGCCGTGAAGCAGACTTACTGTTGCTACGAAGCGATGGACCCTGATCTCACTTTAAATGCCATCAGAAATGGTTTTATATTCCTCCATGACCGCTGCTAAACCTCCTTCCGCTTTTCTTATTGGTTTTTTTGTTGTTTCTTTCTTGTTGTTTTTTCAGCAGTGTACAAATATTACTGAAAGGGTGGCTGGATTCCATTTGTTGCTTGTTTGTTAGCAGAAAATAAAGCTTTAATTTAGTATGCAAGAGGGATGCAGAGCGGGACCTATGCATATACAGATGCTGTATGTGTAATGAACCAAATGTATGTTTGTTATGGCTGCTCTGTTGAGGTTCAATCAAGATGTAAATTCCTTTAACCTGGAAAAGAGACAGGTTTGACGATAGGAAGGCGACAGAGCGAGGCTCTCCACAGTGGTGCGCGGTGGGAAGGTGACAAACAATGGGCAAAACCCCAAATAGCGAGAGGTTCAGGCTGGGTGTAAAGAAAAGTGTTTTCCCTGGGAGGAGAGCCCAGCCCTGGAGCAGGCTTTATATTTTTTTGCTTCTACAAAACCTTTTTTCTTCCACACGAATGATATCTTCACGCGCTTGCCAAGTCTATATACAAATAGGTGTTCGCATCAACTGCGGTTGTTAATAAGCCTCTTCTGATGATAAATTTGGTTAATAAAAGGGGAAAAGAATTTGCCTCTCCCACCTGGAAATGATGTTGGAACCGAAGCAGTAGAAATTTGTTGGAAGATAAATGATATTAAAAGTACATGGTACAGCTGCTTAGAATTCTTATACCACCTTCAAGCATGCAATGTGTAGGTAAATACATAATAATAATAACAACTTTTAAATATTGTTTCTGATGTGTGAAATTTAAAGATAATTTTCTGCTCAACACGGTATGATTATTAATTCTGAGCTAAGATTTATCATGTTTTTTCTGTTATAGTCTTTTACTTTATTTATTTAGAAAGGTAGCAATTGTATTTTGAATTACTTGTGAAAGCAGATAAAAACATAATGTCTGTCTATTTTTTTCTGTTGTTATGGTTTTAGAGATGTGCTCAGTTAAAACTTGCAACAAACGAAAAATTTCTGAGGTTTACGATGAACACATCTTGGCATTCATACGAATCCATTAATTCTTCAGATATGTTAAAACTGTCAAAGTGGAATCTGAAAAGCCATATTTTTCTATGGGTAATTCCAGTCATGTCACCTGTTCTACATGATTTTGCAAATATATGCCCTCAAAAATCAATGCTGTTGTAGAAAACTCTTGGTGTAATAATACAAGAAGATACTAGAAAGGAGCCCAGACATTTACAGCTAAAATCTGAATTTTGTAATGCTATTTTTTTTAAATATTTTTTGTGTGTGTACTTTGTAATTCTCTTTAATAGTCCAATTGTGTACATTCCTCACAACAATTCTCTAACTAGGCTTTCCCAAATACTTATTTTATACACACACATATATATTTGGTGTTCTATTGATCTATTTATCTCCTAATCTTTTTGTTTTAATAGATAGAAACCAGTGCTTACCATTTTCCCTAATTTTTCCTGAATGCTACATGTTTTATATTTTATAGTTTTCCATTAAATGTATTACCTTTTTCAAAAGTTCCAAAGAGTGTGTCTGAGATAGGAGAACTGAAAGTGATGTTGTAACTCTTTAGTATTGAGTCGAATTGTCTGCATCTTGATAATTCATTCACAAAAGCACAAAAAGATCTTCCCCTCCAAAGAAAATTTGTTTTAGGAATTGTGCAGAACACAGGAAATAGGCAGTTGATTTTCTATTTCCTCCATTTTATAAAGGCTTTTCCATAGGCTCAAAATAAATGCAAAAGACTGTCAAAATCAATACAGGATTTTTTTTCTATTTACTTTTCCCTTCTTTGAGATGTTCAGATGGGCACTAGACTAGAGAATCGGGCCAACAGTTTCTAACCCGTAAAGCCTGCAGTTCTATGCCGCACTTTCACAAGGAATTAAGGATCCATGAAAAGCTACTACTTTTTTTTCTTTGGAATTATTTCTGAGTGCTAACATGCCTTTTTACACTGTACCTTGAATAATAAGCTATGGCCCAGGGAACAGGGGCTGAAGAGGTGTCCTGGTTTCGGCTGGGGTAGAGTTAAGTGTCTTCCCAGCAGCCGGTACGGAGCTGTGGTTTGGGTTCAGTAGGA
>JANZLQ010000013.1:2339819-2366292 GCA_026212715.1 Elanus axillaris | reverse complement strand
GAAACTGGGGGGACTGGGGCGGGGGATCGCCGCCCGGGGACTGGCTGGGTGTCCATCGGCGGGGGGTGAGCGATTGCGTTGTGCAGCACTTGTTCAGTATATTCCAATCCTGTTATTAGTATTGTTGTCATTTTATTATTACTGTTCTCTTCCTTTCTGTCCTATTAAACTGTCTTTATCTCAGCCCATGAGTTTTACTCCCCCCCCCCAATTCTCTCCCCCATCCCACGGCAGGGCGGGGGAGTGAGCGAGCGGCTGCGTGGGGCTTAGTTGCTGCCTGGGGTTAAACCACAAGAAGAGTGTTTTTCTGCTCATTTGATTTGTAGGCTGAGAGATTTCATTCATTAAATCTGCATCAACACTTTCTGCTGCTTGTTGACTATCGTTTGCAAATTAAGAGATCATTGTTAAAGTATTAAGGAGACTAGAGCTTTTTGAAAGGGATTTTTAAATTAAGTAACACCTAAAAATATATAAATGAAAATGTTTCATATTTCCTTCTCTCTTAGAATTTATTCCTTTCTGCTGTCTCACAATGCAACAGATGTTTTGCATAATCATGCTACAAAGAATAAATACATGAAAAAAAGAAAACAACAAAACCCAGCTTTTCTCCATTTTTCCCCAGTAGGCATTCTAATTGCTTTCATGAGGTGCTAATTAAAAATGAGCCTTTTTTCAGCATCAGATATGTGTTTTTTGTTGATATTCTTAGCACCATAATGGATAGCTCTGCTCTTCTAAGCCTCCCTTCAGCTGACATTTAAAGTAGAGGCAATTCCTATTTATGTCAACTACCATTGCCAGCCATGTGGGAATAAATGAGAGACACTTGTTATTAGGCAGAATGATTATGCTGCTGCTAATACTTACACAAGCTGCAGTGCAGAAGACTGTTAGCCTCTTCTCAGTGAACACAAAAAGCAATTTCTTACCAGCTTTCAGTATAACACCATAGGAAAGAAGGCATAATGAAAAGTAGCTGTATTGAGTTTCAGCTAATAAAGACAGCTGAGTCCATGGGCTTTTGGGAAAGCAGCAGAGGAGTCACTAAGATATTTATGATGTTTGAAAATATACCTCATTTTAAGGCATTTATGTTAATGAATTACAGACAGGATCTGTTTAGTCTGTCTATCATGCCTACAGTATAATAACCTAAAATACAGATGGTTTGGAACCCTTGAATATCAATGAGGTAAAGAGGGTTTTATCTAATCAAAAAATCAGAAAGGAGTTATAATTATCTTGAATTATTTCCTTTTGTAGATGAGGAAAATAAAGACAGAACCGTGGGTTGACTTCTAAGAGAGGGATGCTCTTTTCTGTACAAAGGAGCAACAGTTTTCAAATTTTTTTTGCTATACCTTGCACATCTGTACATCAGACCCAATTACAATGGAGAGGCAACTAGCACTGACTTTCAGCGCAGTAAAGTAAGGCCTGGTTCATACACCACAATAACCACCAACAGGCTGAATGCCGATGACCTGTGTGTGACGGGGACGATCCCACAGAGCAGACACGAGCCGTTGGTGCCACGAGGAGCACGGGAGGAGAAGGCAACCTCTGTCCTCTCCCAACTGCCAGGGCTGGGCAGAGCTGACGGAGGAACCTCTTGTACCAAGAGTCTTTTGTGGGGTCTTTACCGAGCAGCTCACACCAAGAAGATCTTACGGCTTCTTCTCCATAACCTCTCTTTCCGGCGGTGTGAGCCAGGATCTTAGTGGATACACAACCCTTAGTGGACGGTACAGCCTTCTCCAGGTCTCTGTTACCTCCCGCGGGTCCCGTCCCACAGGGAATGAAACCTGGAAAGGAATTTATATGAAAAGCTTCCCTAGCAGCGTTATGGGAACATGGCAGGTGTTTTTAAAAACAAGCTCACATTTTTTCCTACCTGTCTTTAACTAGAGCTAGAGAAAATGATGAACAACAGCACACAAATTGTCACTAGAAAATTACCAGATTAATTCAACTAGTAAAAGTTACAGTTTATCATGTTTCTTTTATGCCTGGGTGACAGGTAGATTCATAGATCGATGTATCCATAGGCAGATAATGTCTCACTGAATGATGGAAAGTTTGGCAGGAAGCAAGACTAGGAGACAATGAAATTATAATATATAAGTATGAGAGGTACTGATTTTATTTGGTAGAAGAGAGGCAGATTAATGTTACTGTTGAAGTTAGATTGGAGTTTATCTTCCTCATTTCATATTTCATTACAAAACAATACAGTACCATCCTTTTTCTTCCAAATAAATATGATTTTGCTATTAGGAGGCCCTCAGCCATGCGCTGGCCGGGCAGCGCAGGGGCTCGGGGCTCGGGGCTCGGAATTCCTCGCCATAGCCTGAGCTGGTGTCGCTGGTTCCAACCCTGCGTCCCGGCCCTGCTCCAGCTTCAGCTCGGGGGGAACAGAGGGGAGAAACCCCTCCCCAGCGCAGTCACGGCCTGGAAACCACAGAGAGCCCCTCCTGGGCCCAGGGGCGGTGGGCTGGGGGTGTCACAGCTGAGAAAATGAGTAGGTGCTGGGAGGAGACACTTGGGTTGGGTTGGTTTCCATATTCTTGAGACTTGTTTGCACTTACTTGGACAGTGAGTGTTAGTATTTCTAATAGGACCAGCAACGTCCATTTACTGCGTTTTGATGAGACTGCCAAAACATTAATTGGACTAACAAAAAATTCTTAGCTCCATATACATGACTTGTTGCCTTTTGCCCATAGCAAGTTTCTGAGTGCGATTCGTCCAATAAAACCAAAAGCTATGGAAGAAAAAGAAAATATTAAGAAATGCATTTTGGCCATTCTTATGTTGTCGATACCATTCTAGCTATTGTCAACATATGTTTAGTGGAAACAAGAATCTTCAAGGTAGAAGAACAGTTAAAATTCTTCATAATAGCAATGTTCCCCAGGTGCAGTGTGTTAGCATGAGATGAATGCTGGAGTGCAAACTATCCTTCATCTATCTAGTGTAATATTTATTTATGGTCAGATCAAATGTTTAATCCAACACGGGCTTGATATTTATTTTTTTTATAGAAATCTTTTTTTCCTTCTGCCTGAGGATTTTCTCACTTTTTTCACTGTCAGCATTTAGTCAAACAAAAAGCAATTGTAAGCATCTGCAAATATATCACAGCACGGTCTACCATAGGCAGGCGGCCTTAAGCAGTGGGGCATTCCCTGTATTGGTAGGAATTGACACAAACTACTGATTCTCAGTCATTCTGTACTCCCTGCTGAAAAGCTATTATGTAACTTCCTACATCAGCAGTTCTCAATGAATCATAACAAATGTACGTAGCTCCCTGTGACAACAGTAACCACAAGGATCGTGGCGACTTTCCCTGCTTTCTCAGTAGCAAGGTAGGGAGTTAGTGCGAGCAAGTCCTTGCTTTTTTCTCAGCTTAGTAGGCAATAAAATAACTTCAGAAGACCAAGAGACCATAGAAGTAACATGAAGGTGCAGGGCCCAGTCAAATATGAAATAAGTTTTATTGAATTATTTTGAATTATGTTGTATTATGTTTGAATTATGTTTTATTTTCCCATTCTTTTCTATATCAAACAATACACATGCAAATTTACACAATAGTGTTATTTTAAAAAAGGAAACAGCTTAAACCCTGAAATTTCTGTATTTTTAATGAGAAAATTATGGGATGACCGTATCGTCTTCTTTGTAACCTCACAAAACTGTTTTAATTCTGCGGAATGAATGCCTTCCAACATCACCAACTGCATTGATTTAGAACCTAAGACGCAAGTAAAGTTGCAGTTGCCTGCATCTACAGACCAGTCTAAGAATAATTTAAAATTGTTATAAGTCATTTACTGAGGTACTAAATAGGAAGTTGTTTCCACTTTTTTTTCTCTAAAATTATCTTTATTGGTCTTGTTCCCCGGGTGTTTTGAATAGTGCTATAAAATGATCTTTTAGTGAAAATTCTATTATTAGCGTGCACAGTGGGATCGAGTGCACCCTCCCTCCGCAAGTCTGCTGATGACACCGAGCTGTGTGGTGCAGCCGACACACTGGAGGGAAGGGATGCCATCCAGACGGACCTGGACAGGCTGGAGAGGTGGGCCTGTGCGAACCTCATCAAGTTCAACAAGGCCAAGTGCTGCAAGGTCCTGCACAGGGGTCGGGGCAATCCCAAGCACAGATAGAGTCTGAGCAGAGAACAGATTCGAGAGCAGCCCTGCGAAGAAGGACTCGGGGGTGTTGGCTGATGAGAAGTTCAACAGGACCAATCAAAGTCCAATTGCAGCCCAGAAAGCCAACCGTGTCCTGGGCTGGATCAAAGGAAGCGTGACCAGCAGGTCGAGGGGGGGGATTTTCCCCCTTTGCTCAGCCGCAGTGAGACCCCACCTGCGGTTCTGCATTCAGCTCTGGGGTCCCCAACATGAGAAGGACATGGACCTGTTGGAGCGAGTCCAGAGGAGGGACACAAAGATGATCCGAGGGCTGGAGCACCTCTGCTGTGAAGACAGGCTGAGAGAGTTGGGGTTGTCCAGCCTGGAGAAGAGAAGGATCCGCGAAGACCTTACAGCAACCTGACAGTACCTGAAGGGGCCTACAGGAAAGATGGAGAGAGACTTCTTACAAGGGCATGTAGTGACAGGACCAGGGGTAATGGCTTTAAACTGAACAAGGGTAGATTAAGATTAGGATGCCCCATCCCTGGCAGTGTCCAAGGCCAGGCTGGATGGGGCTTGGAGCGACCTGGTCTGGTGGAAGGCATCCCTGCCCAGGGCAGGGGGTTGGAAGGAGATGATATTTAAGGTCCCTGCCGACCCAAACCATGCTATGATTCTATAATTAGGCCATACAAATTAGATGATTGTAACTTTTTTTGCCACTAGACACACTGTTGCAACAAAATATTATTAGTAAAAGTGGAGAAACACAAATTTAAGACATATTGTAGGCCTGCCTTTAAAATAAGTGTAGACTTTCTTTCACTAACATCCTTTAGCCTGGATCTCTTGAAGCATCTCTTTTACATGCTATAGTATACCTTATGGAAGATGAAAAATTATAATCAACAGAAAAGCATATGAAAATATGCTTTAGTTTTAACTTTCAACACATAAATGAAGCGACTACACTGATACTACTGGATACTACTTGGAAATTGTAAGGAACACAGTGTGCGAACACAGCAGAATCTGACCAGTCTATTAGTCATCTTGTTCACACTGCATGTGTGTTCCAGTTCAGACTGAAATTTTTCAGAGGAAATGGTCACTTACTCAGTAAATTATATTAAATTGTGTAACAGTGGCACGCTCGATTCTGAGATGAAGGAGTGCGGTGCATACCGCTACTGGAAATGAAACAAACAGCTGTTTAATGAGGGTTTGTTTTGCAGCACCTGTTTCTGAATCCTCAAAGTAAATGGAAAAATTGGGCTAATGGTTTTGTTTATCAGTCACTTTCCAGTTGTTCGTGTCTGTTCTGAAGATAATGAACTTCCAAGGGACTGATGGGACTGTAAGGCATGATAGCACAGCTACAAAGCATATGTTTAAAAAAAAGAAAGGGGAGAAAATATCTTATTTGTTTTGAGATTTCTTTTGGTTTAGATCACTTCGCACATTAGGCATTCTACTTGAAAATGATTCACATTTTCAGAATTAATATACTTTGATAGAAGATAATAGTTGTTTGCAAATAACTCTACCAACTCCACTACCATAAATTAGATACAGTAAATACAATACAGCAAGAGGAAAAAAAAAAAGTAATTACAGGCTTCATTTTAAAGCATCAAAAGCAGCTGGAAACTTTCTCCCTGGCTTATACAATCCCACTATCCTACTTTGCCTGTTAACAACCCCCTGATGTCCTTCAACTACCCCAGTTCTCCCTGCAAAGCCAGAACAAAGAGGACTCATGAAACTGAATTTTGCAGCAAGATCCCCGCAGTCTGAGTGTGGCTCTTACTTTCTTCTCCCTGTGGACAAGGACTCACTGCAGGATGGCAGAAGTGGAGGTGAGAAATCGTCCGGCACCGCCTGTCCCTGGCGTGTCCGTAGGGAGCTCGGAGACACTGCTGTCTTCTCCGGGCTGGAGAGGAGGAGAGCTAGCGCTACCTCTTCCGCAGGTCACGGTGGTCCTGCCAAGTCTTTGCCTCTGAAGTGGTTGTCTTCCAGGCGGGAACTTGGTGGAAAGATCCCACGAGAGGCACAAACACAGAAGCGTAGGCAGATAGGTGCAGTGACTTTACTTTTTTTCTATCCTTAATGGGGAAAAACTGTTGAGGTTAAACGATGCACATCATCTATTCCAGCTTCTTTGATTTGGAGAGCAACTCTTCAATTCCCAGTAAATTTATTTTTAGTAGGATATAACCTCTCTTGGGAACATCCCGTGTTATGTAGATGGTTTCCTTAGTTGAGTAACATCAGTGGTTTTGTAATGATTTGTTGTTTGTTTGCTTCTACTGAAAGTTTTTTATGCCTAAAATGCAAATGCAACATTGATGCAACTAGTGCAAACTGGTGTGTGACGCTTTAGGGAAGCACTGATGTCCAGGAGGGTTTTCCATTTTCCATTACCTTGAATCAGGCTCCAGATGAACACTTAGAATAAGATTTCAAAAGCGTTTGGCTGCTTGCTATTGGCATAATTTTTTTCCCTTTAACCTTAACAGTCCCATACTATTTAGTTTGATGGGATATTATGTGGGTCAAAAATCTCAGTCTATAATTATTCATTTTGAGCTTGAGCTCTTAAATAGTTTTGAAAATATTTTACAATTATTACAATTGCTTTAAAATTTATGCTCTTTCAAATGCAGAGAGGAATAATTCCTGTTCTCACAGCAGATATGTCTGATTCCTTTTATAACTTCAAAGAAGATAGTGGCAAGAATTATTTTCTACACATAAATATCTGACTTAATGATGGGTGACTCATATCCACTCCAAAACAGCATAGTAAATGTTTACAGGAGTTAATGTTACTGTGAGCTGCTGCACGTAGTCGCAGACCATCCACTGATTATATTTATAGATAAAACAAAAATCTCAAATGTTACTTCTTTTTTTTCCTTTTGGATCAGATGTTATATAATAATCTAGGATTCAAAAATATACATGTATGCTGATGTTCAGTACAATTGGGAATGTTATATGCCGTGTACTTACTGAAACAATCTTACTGTAATTAAGTTATTGAGCTTTTGTTTTAATGGAATGGTATCATTCATTACAGGGCTGTTTGGTGGAAAAAATAACGAAGAAACAGAAATAACAATTTTTTAAAGGAAATGGCAAACAAAACCCAGTAAAACAATAATTTTTTTCTAGATTTTCCTGCTTTTCTATCCTATATTCCTATTAACCTTCCCTTTTATTTAGCAGTTTTCTCACAGAAGATCATAAGAAGATTTTGTAAAAAGCTAACAAAATCTAAAAAAAAAATAATTTCCTGTTTCTTTTCTCTTGAATCTCTGAAAAATATTCAAAATATCTTCTGGAAAAGCAGTGAGAATTGATCATCCACCTTCATTGAGAATCTTGCATGTTTACACTCCTAATAAAGAAAAAGCAGGACAATTGACACAGATATTTTCCTTGAAAAAATGTGTAAATAACACATGAAATCATAAAGGTCTGTGCACTAGTTGCCATCTGAGTGACAAAACTCAGGCAGTACAGTGCTGAGAACAGGAAACTATACACAAAACATCGTGAGGTGTTTTTTCAAAGGTTATAAATAAACACAACCAGCAAAACTGCATTTACTGTTTCATTCTCTTTTATAATTTTCCTCTTGCTATCTACAGGTATTTTTTCAGTGTATAACACAGCATTACAGCAAACCAAAGCACAAACCAGCTATAAAAATGCAGGTGAACCTATGTGTAGACCAACTATCCTTTTTTTTTATCACCTAAATGAAAGTAGTATTGCTGACAGAGTGAAAAAAATAGTGATTATTGCAGTGTAGAACTTTCAGCTGTACATTTAGAAGGAGGTGGGGGTTGGCGCAGGAAGCATTTCCAGCAGGGTCCTCTGACAAGAATATACTTTTCCAATAACAAGTTGCTATCCAGTAACATCTCCCTAAGGGAAAAACAGGCTTCACAATGTGCTGGGAATGTCATCCTATGTCATTCCGATTGATCGACCTTTTTCCTCCTTGATGAGGTCAAAAGTTTGATAACATTAATTATTTAAAACTCTGAAGGCCTCGGTGAACTATGATCGTGCTTTGCTGTTATATTAAATGTACTGAACGAATGACAGTGGAAGTAATTGGAAAATCTGAGGCTCAGAAAGGTTAAGTGACTTTCCTGAGGTCACCATGAGGATTTTTTTGACCTCTTGACTTGAAGAGCCATATTTAGCTCCTTCTCCAGCTTAATCCAATTAGTAGCTTGATCGTAAGTTCAGCCCAAAGAACAATTATTTTCAGCCATCTGCCTTCATCACATAGTAGCTGAACCTGCCTTGCAGACTCTGCGGGAGAAGGGCGTGAGATCAGATGCACGTTTCTTTTTGCAGTGCCCAGAACTGTCCCAGGCAAGAGCCTCAGCCTCCGTATGATCTTCAGAAAGAGTTCTGAGTACCAGGATAATTCTTCTCTCCCACTTCGGCAGCTATAGCTATGGACATTAAAACAAACTGCTTTGTGTTGGCCCTAAAATAAATGTGCTGTAGCAGTTGGCATATCTTTGCTTTAAATACAACATCGTGAGCGCTTGTCAAAACATGGGGCTTCAATCAATTATGCATTAAATCCACCAATAAAGTGGGTAGTCCTAGGAATGCATTTACTCCACGTGACTTGGCATATTGCCTACCGAGTTGCAGCTTTTTTGCATTTTCCAAGCACTGTCAAGAGATTGCCATCGGGCCGGTACAGGGAAACTTGCTGTTTGTAAGGACCGTGGTGCTGCTTTGTTGCACTCCTGCTCTCAGCTTATCTTCAGGCCACGCGTCTGTCTCCAGTACAGAGTTTATTAAAAACACTTCACCCGTAAAGCAGTTTTCTTTCGGACGGAGGATACTGCAACGTTGGAGTAGCGTGAGGAAGAAGAAAAAGAATATGTAAAGGTATTGAGCTCAGCTTGCCCAGGAGAAAACCTCTGCCTTTGAAGATGAACCTGACCGTTCTAGGAAAGAGTTAAATGGCTGTATGAAAATTCCCGGTAAAAACATGCAGATATTAGAAAGAGTCCTTAAGACCCAAAGCATGTTAAAAACCTAGAGCACGGGACCCTTTGGGTGGGAAGGGACCTTTAAAGAGCACCTAGTCCAACCCCCTGCCATGGGCAGGGACATCATTCACCTTCATTAAATCACCTTTATTAAGTATTGGCAATTGGCATGTTCACAATGCAAATAAGGCATTTTCAAGTCTAAGAGCGAGAGGAAACAGCACGTACTCAAACCAGAGCACTTCTGGCCAAGGATTCAGCTGAAACCTGCCGAAAGCAGCCGGGAGCAGCAAAGCCCGACCGCGTCGTACGACTGACGTTTCCAAATGCTCTTCAGAGGACAAACCAGCAACTTTCTGCGTTTGACGTCCATCTGTAGCCACGCGGAACCGCTGAAGTTAGTCTCGAGTAACGGACACACTACTGACCCATCACTGGCAACATCACCTCGACTGCTAAGTCAGTGGTGTCAGCTGTCTTATTTTTTCCTGGGCAACAGTTGCTTTTCAGAGCAGAGTATAATGAATATTCAAACACTTGAGCGGTTTGGTTCTGTTGTTCAATACCCACGGACTGTCACACAGGGGAGAGGAAAGCATGATAAAATCACATGACGAGCAATGAACGATTGCACAAAAAGCTCCAGACTCACCCGTTTTCTTTAGGGCACGTGGCACTCTGATTTGACACCGTGCCAGCGTGACTTTGGGATGATTCCAGTACAGGAAAAAAGGCTTGGAATACATGCGCTGGCTGAGCTATCAGTTCCTCTGCAGCTAGAGCTTTGTCATGACTTTGGGGCACAAAAAGAGATTTCTCCCGATATTTGGAAATGACTGGCTGCTTGCCGGCTGCTAAGGCCATTGCAAACCAGCTTAAATAAAGTACGAGTGTTATAGTTTAGACTACAACCAGCGCAACAAACCAGGCCGACAGAAGAAAATTCCTGCAGCCGCACCACAAATGTCCAAGTAATTTTTCACTGTTTCAGAAAAACTTCTTGCTCATCAAAAGCAACATTACTGTCGAAATCCAGAGAGGCAGATGCTGCTTCACTGAAGCAGGATCCAACAGTGCTAGTAATTCACTGTATTCCAACTCTAACTTTGATTCCTTCCATAAATAAATTATTAGAAATATCACTTTATGAGAAACAATATTTTGCACTATGTCTAGTTCCAAAGCCTGAAGGAAGAAATCTTTTTGTAAAATCCTTTTCCACAGATGTTTCAAAATTAGATAGTATTTAAAAATTTACCATCCTAATTACTGAGAAAAAATTCAATAGTTTTATTTTAGAATTAGTCTGGGCTCTTTCATCACATCATGTAGGAACTATTTGATACTAATAAGATTTGCAATTAGGAGAAAATTCAAAAATTGGAGCTGGCATATTTATTAGGCTTAAATATTAAGGAAATGACCTTGTGTATGTATTCTGAAGTAGAGCATCTGAGAGACATGGTTTAAGGTAATAGTACATAATCAATGCTTGGAATCACACATATAAACTTTAAGACCTGACCAAATTAATAATCGAATACATTGGTTGAAATCTGCATTTCATCTTGCAGCGCTAAATGTTTTAGTATTTTACCTTTTAAAAGTCAAATACAGTTCAACATTTACAAGTTCTGTTAGACAGATTTGTAATGGCTTTCAAATAATAATCATAAAAGACAGTTGGTACGTTAGTGGGTTTTTCTCCATTACAATAAGTACTTTTTATCACTGCTACTGCACAACAATTTATACAAAGGACTGAAAAGGTGACAGATTATTTGAATGTATGTAGCAATATATAGGGGACTTTTTTTTTATCATTAGGTTTATATTGATGGATTTGACCTTTCTAGGAAAAGTCACAGACATTAAAGAATCATTGCTGTTACTTGTCTTGCAACAGCACGTTGACTGTATAATGCAAGCCTGGCATGAATGTCACTGTTGGAAAATATATGTCCTAACAATAACGAGCTCTTTTGCTGTCAAAGGCAGGCACTTCAAATAAATTTAAACATACAGTTGTGGGTGTTTGTGAGTGCCTGCTTTCATTCACCTGGTGACCTGCATTTAGTGTATCTGCTGGATGGAGACACTTTGTACGTAGATATTATTGGGCACTGGAGCTAACTATTACAGAAAACGAAAGGTTAAGAGAGTTAAAAGCGTTACACACACACTCCTTATTTTCGCTCCCTTTTCCCGGCGTTATGCTCCCCCTTCCCGCCTCCTCCGGACCCTACGGCGGCCGCTCTCCTCCTGGTGCCGTTCTCTTCCCTTCCCTACCAGCTACTTGTGGTCAGTTTTATCTGTTTACTATCACCACACATGGCTGTACCGTTCAACGATAATAAAATAATTAGCCGAAGACACCCGGTCATTTAGAGAACTTGCTGTCAGAGCTAAAGCAAGCGAAGCTGTGGGCAGATCCAGAAAGGTTCAGGCAGAGTAAGCTGATGAATCTCAGTCCTGAGATAAATTCAGTGGAAAGCTTATGGCCCGTTTCTGGGAATGGAAATGCCGTGTGACAGAACTACATGGTTACCATAGGAGAACAGTAGATGCTGGGGCTTAATAAAAGGAAATAGCGGGGGCGGAGGGGGGACGGGACTGAAACAAACAAACAAAAAAAAACCCCCAAACTCCCCCCCAACAACAACAAAAATAACCAAAATCAAAAAAGAAATGATTATGTGATTTTGTGAAAATAGAGAGTAATTTACAAAATAAACTTATTTTGAATAGCTGTTGAAAATGAAGTCGCAGAAAAATCCAGTAACTCATTTGTGAGAATTTGCTTCCATCTAAAGTTATTTGTAGTTAGAAAGTTTAGATTTGCCAAATCAGAGAATGGCATCTGGATTCACGGAAACTTGTGTAATGACTGTACTTTTTCATTTTCAAGAGAAATGTTCAGTATTAGGGAGACTATGTTAGTGAGCATGTTAGTGTATATCATTATCAGGGTCCAAGAAGCTCTATTTTGGATGGAGCTCTTTTTCAGGGGTGGGTGTGGGGGGTGTTTGCTTGCTTGTTTGTTTGGTTTGGTTTGGTTTCCCTTGCTAAATCTGGAAAATTCCTCAGATTAATAAGGTTATTCTCCCAGCATCTAATATACCCAGATTGTTTTATCACATTCCACACTGTCTTTGTTACAGTCACTGATAAAATACACCTGAAGTTAAATAAAACAAAAACACCAAAAAAAGATAAATACAACCTTTAAATGTTACCAGAATACATAGAAATATTTGGGTAATATTACAGAGTTTTACAGGAGTTTATTTTAAGAGGGTTTTTTTACATTTTTGAAATTGTTTTCATTGTTCTTAATTTTTCTGTACAGTAATTTGACCAGTTAAATATTGTCATGGATACCGAGTGTCTTTCAACAGGTGATCTTTAAAACTGCATTCCTAATGTTTGTAAGCTTTATTTGAAGACTATTTTGCAGTCTCCACAGCTTCTATGCAAGTCAAAATATTACAGAGATGACTGTGTAAAATTAAATGGATGATACAATCCATTTCATTTTTCCTCTTGTGGTGGTACATGGCTTGCTTGTGTCAACGCCTCTTTAAGAAGTAAATTGCTAGCTGGAGAGTCTTCTCAACATGTGAAGATTAATAAAACTAGGTAGGAGTATATATAGTTCAATGACAGTATCCAGTTTATTGCACTGTAGACTGCATTCACTGGAGGAAGAAACATATATATATTTAGCAGATGCCCTCAGGTAGGAATGTTCATCTGAAACCTGGCAGGTTTTAAAGTTTCAAGTATGGGAGTATTTACCGCTACATAAATTATGAAGTATTTGGTGCATACCCATAGCTTTCACGGCTGTTACAGTCCAAGATGAAAGCATGTTTGTGATGTATATGTCATTGTTTTCCTCCCTATTAATTCCCACAAATATATATTTTTATTGTAAGCAATATTATTCTTGCAGCTGTTATTCATGATAGACTCCAGCTTCCATGAGATTATTTTCCATGTTGCTTATCCTTTCTTTGTTTTGGAAAAAGTTTAGTGCTAATAGGTGCAGAACGTCTAAATCTAAGGTATTGTTCTTTCATATAGATCGTCTCACAGGCTGTATCAAAATAAGGAAGTTTTCTCAAACTTAAATATCGAACCCATTAAATACACCCTTATGGCTAGATTATGTCATCTCCTCTACCAAGCAACACTAGTTTAATTGCATCTTTCTAATAGTCTAATATGACTGCACATTAATGGCCAATTGCTGACGCCACATACCTGATCCCACCACCCTTCTACCTTGAGAAAAGGAGAATGAGGCTAAAGAAAGAGGAACCTCTCTCAGCAAACTCCATTCCCTCTTGGTGTGGAGTACCAAGTGGGGAATCTCCACACCTCCACAGAATTCCATCAGGAATAAATAATTAAGAACATCTTTTTCCCAGTGTGCTTTCCCGCAGAAATGTATCTAGCGTCTAAGACAGGCTCTGTTTATGATCCCATTTAAATGAGTAACTGAAGAGAAAAAAAGGAGGTGGCAGGAGGAAGCAAAGAAAAAAAAATAAACCACAAAAAGAACCAAAACAAAAGAACCAAACACTGAATCCTGAAAGTTTTTCAATTTAAACATAATGAAGTGTGTGCCTGTGTTTAAGAACATGAAGGCAGGCATAGCTTTTTCTTTTGAGGTTCTCTGCAGGCTGCCCCAGACACGATACGTGCCTGGTTCTCTTTCTTACCCATTCATCCGAGCACGCTGCTGAGAAGGACGGCTGAATGTTCACTTTCAAAAGCATCTCTTTTTCTTTCTATGTCCTTTTGTTTTTTTATGGCATACCTCTTCTAGAAACATTTTCTTCTTAAGCCACTTGGCATCTCTTCTGATGAAGAAAGCACCTGCAGGCAAATGGCACACAAACTCCGAGACGCAGCTTTCCCGCGGAGCCCTGTGCTTTGGCTCTGCCATCGGCAGACGTGGTTTGTACACAAGACCTCCGAGAGCTGCCCGTGGCCTTGAAGAAAACAAAGCACGCTCCCCTCACACACGTCTTCTCCCTTACCTTTCACCAGCCGTGAAATGGAAAGTCTTCTCCCTCTCATTCTGTACTTGTCGATAACTTAGCACAGAAAACTGAGGAGCGGGCAGAGGGTGGGCTGGGGCGATTTGAACGGGAGGGAATGGCAGGGAAAGACATAAGCCTTGAGATCATGTTTACTGTTGCTTTTAGAGACCTGTTTTCTTACAAGAAATGAAAAGTGAGGTACCAGGATTTTGCGCAAATGTTACTTCCGTAATTTACGTACACATCAGAGTGATTTTTTTAACGTGCCATCTCTCACTGTGCTCACTCTCTCTCAAAACAAGTTACGCGGACTGAAATTACCACCGGTGTGTATGTTTTCCTGCCCAGGCAGGACATCGGCTCTGGGTGCATCGGCCAACGGCAAGCATCCAGTCAAAAGGCACACTGGCATATCACAATAAAGCTCTTCGGAACAAGGAGTTCCGAACACAACGCAAGTGCGGGACACAAACCGGCCCGTGCCCATCCTTTCACTACCGGTGGATACTCTGAGGCTTTCATGGGTTTGTCACGCTCTGCCAGAGCACAGTCCCAAGCAGTCACCAGCAGAAGTGTGTTCTGTCCCTTCAAGGAATGACGCCAACAATCAGGCCAGCGGAAGAAAGCCTAGTTTTTAGTATTTAGAGTAAAAGTTGCTCCAAAACTACTGAGTAGCCCCTTAAAATCCTGGGACTTGTTAACAGTACCATCAAAGTCAGTGGCACTACTAATATGCGATAGGTGTTCTGAACATTTACTAGCATTTAAGTAAAACGGAATTCTGGTTTTTAAAGCAGGCAAAGGTTAGTCTTTACGGTTGTTGTTATAGTTTAGGTTGTTTTCTGCCAGCAAAACTTACCACGCACAGTAATTTTAATGACTTGTGACACCGATGTTTTGTACTGTCCGCGAAAACTGATGGACGAAACACAACTGTCCTTGTGCCAAATAATCGATAGCCTGATTCTATCTTTATGAGAGAAGTAAGAAAATGAAGATTTATTTTGTTACTAGTCAAACAAAATTAGAACCCCAGAAGGGTATCCCAGATGGTCTTGTTAAGATGCTCTAATGGGAACTTCAGAAACTTCTAAGATTCTTTTTATTAGGTTTTGAAAAACTTTGAAAAATTGAACATTCGGAAAAGAAAAAATGTAACATTTACCCTCACAGGTGGAAAATGTGTGAGAATATGAGAGAAATAGAAAGTGTGAAACTAATAAAAAGAATGGAATTAGGAAATTAAGAAGATAGCAAAACACCAGGTTATTTCCTTCAAACATAACATTGGAACTTAAATGCTTTAACTTCTAGCCATTCTTCATTTATCCTTATGTGTTTTATCTGCGAAATTCCTGTGGGCAATGTTGTAAGAGCTGCAGACAATGCTAAGCAAGTCTAATTTCTAATAACGTGGAAAAGTACTTTTTGTAAGCAATATGCTATATGGCATTCAATAAAATGTAATGAAACCTTTCCTGTGTAGCTTGACAAAACTATGCTGGTGAATAATTATTATTATTTTACATGAGCACATTGTAGAGAGGTAGGTCCTGACGTCTGAAAACACACTGTGCATGTATCACAGTTTATTGGAAAATGCATTGAAACGACAATAACGCGTTTTTTCTTTGTACTGGATCTCACATTAGTACTATCGGTTGGCACTACTGCTATACATTGTATCTGATTATTAATGCATGGATATTTGTGGATGTTGTTTACCCTTCTTAGGGGATCTTTAAACATGGGATTTGTTGCTTTTTTTGTGAGGGTATAGTGCTTAGTACTAGGATTTTTAAGTTCTACCACACTGCAAATTATGATGTCAGCACCTAAGTATAGGAAAAAGGTTATTCAAAGCTATTCCAGAACATTTTTGCTTTCATTCCTTCTAAAACGAACTGCAATTGTACTACTCCAGACTGTTCATCTATCCCCAAAATGTACTGCCTAGAACTCTCACCAAAAAAGTTGTGTGTCTACTTTTCCGCATTCCCTTTAGATCTAAGACACCATGAAAAGACTGGATAAACCTGTGTCGTCCCTGATACGTTATTCCCACTCAGGGAACAAAAGATTGAAACACAGTGACCTCACACCTAGGCACACCAGGATCATAACTATAGGCACAACATACATGCTTAGATATGTTGATTAACACCTTTGGTGGAGAAACTGGTTCGTCTAGAGAGCCGGGCAGTTTCTGCTGCAGAACTGATCTAACGGAGCCCAGGTAATGCACCTGGAAATACTGAGTAGAAACCACTGCTGCAGACACAGAAGCGGTCACCTGGGTCGACTTTTTTACAGTCAGGAGATGTTTTGCATGTAGGTTTAAGACAGTAACGATGAATCACATATATTCTGGGTAGCCTGATGGGACCAGAGGCCAGCTAGGTATGGGGATTCAGCAAAACAGAGGTTCACGGAGTCTCTCCTGGACCAGCTGGAGATGACGTTGCAACGATCACTTCAACAGATGCCCGTCATCATCCAAACAGGGACTGACCATCCTGCTCTAAAATTCGATTCCACATGGGAACATCCCTATAGAGAGAATCACAAAAAATATCTTTTTAAGTTCTATTTCCGTGAGTGTCTAAGCAGCACAGACCTAAAAGGCCCAGACCCCTTCAGAGCTAATGGCGCAAGATCCTTCTCCTCCACCCACGGTTAACGTTGATGCAACACAGGGTATCTGACTGGCACTATCCACATAGCACCGTTTAGGAAATTTATCACTGTGTGTAAACTTTGTGCTCCTTTTTTTCTTCTTCTGTACTAAGTTCAGCCACAGCTCATCCCAGTACATTATCTTGGCTCATACATGATATTACCGTTTCTGACACTTTGACCATGTTTAGATGTATTGTTTTACAAAATGCTGGGTACAGTACATATATTTCTGCAGCTGTTGAGTATTGACCTGTTGTTTTATGTCCTACTGAAATTGCACCCCTCAATTTTTAAGCCATATGAGCTTAAGAATAAAAATATTCATTTGAAGACCAAAGGTGCTCCAAGGGGCCAAAGGCTTGTCTAAGCATGAACCTAAATCTGTGTCTTCAGTAATAACCTCATCTTGTTACAGTCAGCAGATGTGTGCTGTAATCAAAATAATATCTCCAGTTCCTATTCTGAGTATTCTTTTCTCACTGTTGATTGGTTATTAAATTTGTGGCTTCAGTAATCACTTGGCATGACGTAAATAAGATAGATGATGCAGTGAGCAACTATTTTAGTTTAATAAAATCACAAGCACTTGCAGACCCACTCCAGACTTCCTGTATTCGTAGCTATCACAATAATAATATACAGTTAAAGGTATAGCTCTGAGTAATTCAGGCTGCAACTTTCTAATGGTTTCTGCTTTCCCTTATTTTTATTTCTTCTCTGCATCACTTCATGACCACTGTATTTTTTCTCCTTTTCCCATTATCTCTCTCTTCTCTCCTATGATTACTCTCATTCCTGTTGCTCTCCCTCATTACCTCAGACTATTAAAAAAATGTGGGCATTTTAAAATATATTTTTATATTCAGTGTGGTTTTACATTCAATGTCAGTAAAACATTTATCATGCAAAACAAGATATAGTCCTAACATATGTTTTGCACTGTCACAAGCTCATGCTGTACAAGTGTTGTTAAGCTTTTGATGATCCTTTGTCAACTATCCTTTCCTAGTTGTAAGCTGAAAAAGATTTAATTTATTTCTGTACTATTCCTCTTTAATCTATGCTTTTTCTCTCAGAGTCATGATGCTGGACCAATACTCCAGATGTTTCTGTGTTAAAAGTAAATAATAAACTCTACTTAAGAAGCCTTAGGAATAATAATTCTGTAACATAGATAGCATATGCCAATGTTAATGAAGTGCTATCAAGTAGATCACTGAAATAACAACAGCAACAGCAAATTTAGCTGGACACAAAATAAGCAAAAGAAAAAAAAAATCTCCTGCAGAAAAAAAATCTAACTTAAATAGTTCTTTTAAGTATTGTAGAATCTCAGACATTCCACGGAAATCTGTCAGTTTATCTTTGATAAAAACCCTTTAAGCACCTACATCTGGCATTTAATTTAGAAAAAAAATAATATTTTGTGTATTAAAATTTGACACTGTTATTAAAACTTGCTTTTCATCCATGTTCTTGTCAATCTTCAGTTACTTAGAGACATTTATGGCCTGGAAATAGCATCTACTTTCTATTACCTAACCTGTATTATTGCTGTTAGATTCTGCCCTTACAGATATTCCATCAGTTTCTCTAGCTCTCCTAGAACTTTATCAAGACTTCAGGTCTGAGAAATTGAAACATCCAAACTAGAACTGATAGAATTGCATGGCAAAATATAACTGCCTTCAAAACATATCAGCACAACCTTTACCATAGGATTCTCAATTTATTCTCTACTGGAAGTAAACCGAGCAAAGACAGGAATGTTTCTCACCAAGTTCTTCAAGTTTCCACTGATAACACTGTAGGGGTAAAACGCTATGAAAATGTCATCATGTATGTTGTGATGAATGTGCTTTTTTATAGATGACAATTTGACAGAAAATAACAACATTCTTCATTATGCTTAGGACTCTAGCCCACAGCAGAACCGTATGTGAAAAGTCATATGCAAATGTTTAGTATTGCAGTGCGACAATATTACGTAAGCAACTAGTCTTTCAACTGAGTAAACACACAGCTTTACGAAATTATTGCATTAATGTGCAAACAAATCAAGATGAGCTTTTCTTTTTTTATTCCAGCCATTTGCAAGACTGAAATTATTTACCACAGAGACAGAAAGATTATAGTAGAAAGCGATGAGTATTCCTATACATTCCAGATACATCTTCTGTAGGATTCTCATACTTCGTTGGTTCTCCTGTCTTTCATGATCATTGCTAATCTGTGCAATGGACAAGTAGAAGACTAACATGGATGAGCAGTTTGTACTTCCTTCAAGCAGATTTAATAACAGCCTATAAATAGTTGATATGCAAATCACAGACCTTAAATCTTATATTGATGCAGTTACCTAGCATAATTGTACTGCAATCGTGACTGTGTTTCCAAGGAAATGGTTTGCTAGAAAAATAAGTCAGGCACACACAGCTACCATCCCCCATGACTCCGAACCCATCTTAGTGTAAAACAGTCATCTGTCATTTGTCCTTATCTTTTCTAGACTTGTTCTTTTTAGTGTCCATAGTATTAGAGCTAATCTACACTCTGCTTGTAACTGAGGGAGGAAGTGCATAACCTCAGTTCTAACTGACCAAAATTCAGCTGGTTCAGACAGATTCTTGAGATGTCTGACCTGCTGTTCCATTCTACCTCACTTGCCTGTCAAAGCTCTTCTTGCTCCACTTGGCTAGAAAAAGGCCCATTACCCTAGTATAGCCAAGGATTTTGTTGTACTAGGAAGCTACTTCCTTCAGGTAACCTTTTTCCACCTGAAACAACATAAAGCAGATAGGACAATTATTTCAAGAGAAAGAATATACTCTGTCTCAGCTCTGAGACACCAGCTGGTACATTTAACCATTCCAAGTCTATGCAGGGATTGAAGTCAGGCTCTCAAATGCAGTGTGACCGCTGATGTCATTTTTCACACTGGCTATAAACCTTTCCTTCTCAGCCAGAAGAAGTCACGTTCGTGAGTATATGCCACTTCTCATCCTGAGGCTGCTAGATCAAAAAAAATTTCAAGATGACTCTACTGTACACTACTGTAAAGTGTAGATGTGGCCTCAGAATTCATTTCATAGAAGTACCTAAGCAAATGCTTAACTTTTAACTCTGTAACAAGCCCCACTAACTTGTACAGTGTACTTACTGTTAAACAACTGCTTAAAAGATTGACTAACCTTAATGAGTTCATCAATCAGGCCTGTAAAATGTATGAAGGGCTACTGGTATTGCCAAAATAATTACAGAAATGTGGCATGATTTCGCCACTGAAAAGTAAATTCAAAACTGCTTCCGTCTGTGTAGTTTTTGTTATTACTATTATTTTCTTTTAGGTGAGAGAGTTTATAGCCAAAAGAAAGGCCTATGAATTATAAATACATTAACCAGGATATAATTTAGGGATAGTAAAGTAGTACAAAGTAGTGTAAACCGCAACGGTACATAATCGTTTTGTAACATTGTCATGGCATCGCTAAGGACAATGTATGAATACTTTGCATAAGAATACGATCTGCGTGACCACCAAAGGGGCAACAAAAGTCATGTAGTTGCACGTAGGAAGCACTCAAGCGCCAAAAGTTAGCATAAGGACAAGACAATCAAATAAGATATTTCAAATAGGCAAGGCATTCTGCACACATGCTGCATCTAAATACTTAAGAAAGGTGACTGGCAAAATCAAAAAAAGGTGAAAGCAGTATCAGGAGCAGGTAAGAGCCCCTCACAGACCCTTTGTGAGGGGCACAACAATACAGAAACATCAGGCATAAGCAAGGAAAATCAGAGAAGAAAGAGGACAGGCGCACTTCGGTTCTGCCTTCTTTCAGCAATGAGATCCCTAGACTGGGGATCCCTGAGCCTCAGTGACTGACAGTCACCAAAGACTGCAGATATCAGCGATAACACTTTCAGCTCCATAGTATTGTATGCTCAGAGCTTATTTAAGATATAAGCGCTAAAGACAACGTTTTGAAAATGCAGTAGTAACGATTAATATTGTGTAGAAACTGGCCAGTAACATAATGTGTTGCTAATAAATAAATTTAGTAAACTTCATTAAATTTTTATGTTTGAAACTTCTCATCAGTCTTGTCTAGATACCTGACATACATATGTACTCATACATATATAGGCATAAAAACTTACACAGCTGCAATAATGATTACGACTCCACCAAACAAAATCCATGTCGTGTGCTAGTACTACAGCTTGCGCTGCTAACCTATTCACCAAACCTCATAAATTCATAAAAATAGAAGGGGAGGGACAGACAACAAAAGTTATCAGGAATTTTATTCCGATAGGTTTACAAGTGCTTGTTCAAGGTAACGAAGCATTACTAAAAATGATGAGAACAACCCCCTTGGAAACAGAAAGACTAACACAGCATATTTGAATACTTTCTACTTTACCTTCCCATAAGAATTACCTTTATTTGTAATTTGAAGCTCGTACAGTTTCAGTCCAAATTCAGATTTAATAACTACTGTTTAAATTGCTCTGCTGAAGTTTTTTAAAGTTTGGGGTTGTTTTTCTTCAGGTGTGCAACATCACAGAAAAAAGTACTTGACAATTATGTCTAGTTAGGCCGTTATACTTTTCTTTATTTTGCAATAACAATGAAATGTTCCATGCATTAAGATCTATTTACATACTACATTTTTTCAGGATGCCATGTGCTATCACTGAAAACACTATTCACAGAGCGTCGATGAAAAAGTACTTCTCTTTAGCACAGAGCTAAGCACGCTGTTAAATCATCGTGAGTTTTGCCACAGAATAACATATACTTTCTTTACTGAAATACTGAGTAGCAACTCATATTCTGCTTTTTATCAAAGGTAGAAAATAAATGTAGCTTGTCAGGATTTTACAGCATAAACACGTATCTTCTTATGAATGCAGCAGGTGTAATTGAAGACATTACTCTTGACAGCTATTGATGACAGCTGCCTCACCTGGAGTTTACCGCTCCCACAGTAAAGCCAACAAAAGAAACCCTCTGAGCATTCCTAATCCCTTTCCGTGCCACGTCAAACCATTTTGTGTTAGAGTAGTCCTGGAGATGGTTCATGGCAACTTGGCTGACTTTAGCTAAAGTGTATTCTTTTCCGGGTATTCTACAACTCCTGCTGCTGAACCATTGGGATACAGTAGTATCTTTAACTGTTCTTGTTTCCGAAGTGATGATGCGATTATTTCTCATTCTTTCAGTACCTTCTAGCAGCTGCAATTTGAATCTCTAGTCTTTCCAAAACTCTTCTTATTTTCCCTGGTTGTTACTGGAAACAAAAAAGATATCTGCAGATTGTGGACTAACTACATTTACAGTAGCTGCAAGAGAAAGTAAAATCATAGGGATTTTCTTAGTACATAGACTGTACCTTTCGAATGTACTTAAAGTGGTAACCTGCTCTTCTGCATCTCTTAAAGTGAGGAGCACTTAATTCTGGCCTCTGTTAGACTTACCAACATTGTGTTAAATAAGTCTTTTGCAGACTGTAAAATAAATGGATTTTAGCTTTAGGTTCAGCAGCTGGAAAATACGCTTTTCTGAGTCAAAGATCAGGGAACTAATCTTTGCTATAGGGTAAATGTTCATAACACCACTAATCTCAGTTTCAGATTCCCATAGCTGGATTTATCTTTCAAAATTTAAACACATAGACTGCCTTTATAGTCATGAACAGAAATAAGCAATTCTGGGATACGATCATCTCACCCTAAGCAGACGTCTGAAACAGGTCAAACTTCATCCTAAAAGTGCACCTTTGTATCTAAAACAAAGAAAGCCTTGAGAAAGTACAAGGGTTGCAGACATTTATGTTACTTTTCTGTTGTTCTGACATTATATCGAAGTTGGAAATCTGTCAAAGGGACCAATATGAGTTTCTTAATGACAGGGTTTTTTCCCCTTTATAAACATCAATCGAAAAATCTGCACTGTGATCCCAAGAATTTAAAAATCAACTATTTCAATTCTCATAACATGGAATAAATCACCTACAGATGCTGTCATACCGATTTGATTTAATTTTGTCTTTTGAGTCAGTTTATGTTCATATATGCTTCTTTTTTTCTCCAAAAAAGCATGTCCCTGTCTTTTCTCTTAAAAATAAAACTACAAATAATTAACCAAATATGGCAATGTTACAGAAAGAAAAGAGTATTAATGTATTTTAAGTATATAGTAAGAAGGAATATTGTTCAACTGAAGATTTCCAAGCCATTAACATAAATACAGTTTTAAATGATTAAACATGTAAATGGAAAAGGATCAAAATGCTGAAAGCTACAAATTCAATCATTTAAAAGTTGGGATGCATTAAATTTTTGTCCACTTGTTCGTACAGTATGAATTCAGAATTTTTCTGTGTTTATTCCTTTCAGTTCAGGCGTTACTCACTCAATACTTTGGTTTTCTATCAGGCCTCTCCCTGGTTAACACTGTTCATGTGTTCATTCCTCCACATGTAGTAGCTCTATTGACTTAAAAAGTCTGAATACCTATGTTCAATACCTCGAGCTAGAAAATGCTTACAGAATGAGGTGAACTCTCACTGTTGCTCTTTGTCCGCACTGTTCAGCATGACATCCCACTAACCTGTTGTACCCTATTCAGATGCTGCACTGTGTAGTGAATCTTGTATTTTACTGAAGGTCTTTTTAATTACAGTCATCACCTGCATATCCTTAAAAACCATTATACTCACAATATTGTTTTGTCTGGTTTGGCAGATATTATTATCCCTGTTTCACACATGAGATGCAAAAGGATAAGGAAATTAAAGACTTGTTGCTAGAATTACTTATTTGTTACAAACATCGTTATTTTCATGAATTTGTGGAACCTGTGCCAATGAAAGAAACAAAGATGTACTTTCTGAGCTGGCGTACCACAAACCAAAATGATCATTTACTAGCTAATAAATAAATATAGTAGTCTCTATTGTACAAATTGAATTATAACTTTGAAAGTAAAATACTGTTCACAGCTGTAGCCATTCAAATCCAGAGTGGCTCCAGGTTTGTGTTTCTAGTATTTTATGGAAACAGCTTCCATTTATTTGCAGACTGGAGGAAGGATTTCAGAATGCACCCCAGAGCTTTATTAAATTTGCTTAGTAGAATATTATTCCAGAGCTCTTTTATTAAAGAGTACACATTACAGTATTTTAGGAAAGAGCTGAAGCAATAACAGTTACGAGAAGTCTTCAATTTTTATTAAAAAAGCAAAAAGACTCTAATGTTCAAAATTAATGTAGGAAATTATTTTTGCTGCTGAGACTACCTCCTGAAAACACTTTGGAAACTCAGTATTTAGCTTTGTTTTGGGGTTTTTTTTTGGTTGGTTGGTTGATTCGGGGTTTTGGCTTGGTTTCTTTTTCTGTGTCCTTTCTCATGTATTGGTAAAGGATGTTAACCAAGTCTGAATTCTGTTCACTTTGTGTGGGTACCTACGTCAGTTCTGTATGACTGAAATGTGAAAATATTTTTCTCAGTATTTACTGTAATTACAAGAAAGTAAGAGGATATGCTCAAAAATGTGTAAAAGCAATCTGAATAACACAGTTTTATAAATACAAGCACACTTACCAAGTGTGAGCCTT
This sequence comes from Elanus axillaris, assembly GCA_026212715.1. Classification (NCBI taxonomy): domain Eukaryota; kingdom Metazoa; phylum Chordata; class Aves; order Accipitriformes; family Accipitridae; genus Elanus; species Elanus axillaris. The sequence goes on along the minus strand of JANZLQ010000013.1, from coordinate 2,341,753 downwards.
ATGGTCAGTCTCGGAAAGGCCTTTAAGGACTTCCTTTTTAAGGAAGAAGAAAACACCCCTCCATGTGCAAAGTTCTTTAACGCCTGCCCTTCCCCACAAGGAACCCAGGTCCCACATTGCCTGTAAGTTGCTTTTTATCTATCCTACACTTTCAATAGAGCTGATTTCCAAGGAGGACGTTAAACTTGCCAAGTTTAAAAAAAAAAACCCACTACTCATTCTAAAAGGCCCTCTCTGAAATATTATCCTTCCCAAAGCAGACTTCCTTAGCCATCCATGAAGTAGGTAATGCCTCTTCTTTTTAAGATTTATGACCAACATGCAAAAAGCCCTAGGCAAATTCTAATTTAATAGTGCTCTTTAGTGGTGTGAGAACTAGAAACCAAAAGTCTTAGACTTCTGTTCCCATCCAAATTTCTATTGCTGTTTCTCTTGACAATAATTCATTTTGCTTCATTGCAAAATGCACTGAAAGTTGTATGATGGGTACAGATGCTCAACAGTATTGGGTATAGGGGGTTACTTTATGAATAGCTAATTTTCAAAGAGGGAATCCTTTTTACAGAAATGCCACCTTTTCTTTTAACAAAAAAAAAATCTTAAGTTAAAATTAATCTGAGTATCCATACAGTGGACTTAAACAGGACTAAAATTCTTTATAGATTGTTTGAAGTTCAGCTGTACTAATTTAGGCTTACATGCACCTGAATTATAAAATAATAAAGATGTCTAAAGGCCTCAAAATCCCTTTCCCTTCAGGCGTTTTCAGCCACACCAAATGTTACAAAAATTTCTACTTCCAGACAGAATTATATGAATGGCACAGTCTAAAGCTACTTAAATGCTGATTCTCTGCCATTACTTATATATCTTAAGTACTTCCTTTTTCTTCCTCCAAACTGAAATCAAGAGTCTGCTCACAGCTAGCAAAAAACGATGGATAGTGTTAGTATTACTTCTTGAGGGTGCCCAAACTTCTGCATTAAGGTCAGCTGGGTTTGTTATTGGTTCTGTAAATTGGGTATCGTATTCAGCTTCAGGAAATAATTCCATTTTCATTCTCCATCGAAACATTTGGCCTATAGGCCACTTTGCTTATTCTAGATTTATAAAAATAGCGGCTAGTGGCAAGAAGAGTGACAGTACTTGAGATGTTATTTTTAGCTTGTTTCTACAAAAAAGACTGTACATATAGTCAGGCTCCCTGTCACTTCCCATCTATTCTTATATCCATCTTCCAGCTGTCATTTCCACGCTTGTTGAGCATCACTGCCACACAATACTCCGCTCACAGCCACTAAGGGCCAAATAGCCTCTTTCCATACACAACAGGATTCCTATTGACTTTAGTGACAGTCATACTCAAGTAGGGAACAGAGTTTAGTTCACTGTCTTTTATATTCAACACTGCCATCGAAGAAAGTTTAGGTTCTTTTGTTGTTGTTGGGTTGTGCTTTTTTTCCCATACAGAAGCCTAGTATTATCGAGACAAAGTACTGTATTTCTCCTTTTATTTATGCCTGCTGCAGTTACCAGAACTTATCACATACTCTACTACAATTCTTTTTTCTTCATCTGTCAGAAACATCTGAAATATTAACTGTTTGAAATATGACATTTGAAACATTTTAGGAGACCAAGTTATTTGTGTCTTCACAGTAAGTGTTTTTTAAAAAATCTTATCTCCCTACTTTTAAAAGCGTTATGGATGGAGAGCCGTGTAAGTTTGGTCACAGTCACTTAAGTCAACGGTCAAGTTGTGCGAGAGACGGGACAGAGTTAACGCCTCAAACACCCGTCATGAGGGACAGAGGCGGCGGCCTGGCTTTTGCGGTTGAGGGAAGGAAATGCGCCGAGCGGGGCAGCTCCCCGGCTGTGGGCAGGGAGCGGGCGGCCGCCGTGGCGCCGGCTGAGGGAAAGAAACCGGAGCGGAG
>JANZLQ010000013.1:2311754-2338666 GCA_026212715.1 Elanus axillaris | reverse complement strand
GGCGGGTCGCGGAGGCGGTTCCGTGGCGGTTCCTGAGAGAAACCCCGGCGCCTGCGGTGACGCCTCCCGAGGCCGGGTAAACTAGTAACACGGTCTGTAAATTTGTAAAATAATCCAGTATGTAGTTCTAAAGTAATAGACACGTTGCTGAAACGAAAGGTGCTCTAGCAGTATTAGCTAGTATTTATACTCAGCAGCACAAAGGAAGTAGAGGTGAAGATTATTCCACTTCGCACAATCTTTAGCATGTTTCAACAACGAATTGTGACACATTTTTTGAGGAAAAAAAAAGAAAGATAATGTATGTGAATTAAACCAAGACTCAAGACTTTCTCTTGGGAACTTCTGAGAGCAGGTGACAGTAGAGCCGTCTCTAAAATACCCTACTCTTTGCCAGAACTAGAATAAGGGCAAGTAATTACGGAGTCCTAGATATCTGCTTCACAGTCCAATTATTCTACTGGAGTCACTGTCAACTGAAGAGAACAGAAAAGCAGATCCAATACTATAAATGTGGAAAAAAAAAAAATTCCCTGAAAAATGTTAATGGGTGAAGATTAAATTTTGGTTGAAATATCCATAGTGCTGGGTTTGTATTTATTTGCAAAGAATGTAAATTAGTGAGTAAGTTCTATATTCTACACTAATACAAATCTGGAATATAAAATATTGAGTAATGTTTTCCCTGCTGTTTTGGACTGCATTTTGCCCACATTTTCAGGCTTCTTCAATTAAGGTCTTAAGCACTTCAAAGGAAACCCAGAAAACTTCAGTAAGCTTTGAATACTCAGACTAATTACTTAGAGGTTAATTGTCTTGGACCAATAGGGCCACATTTCTGGAACTTTGCATGCTTAGGTCTTGCATACCTGTACAGTTGAAAGTCATGTTCAGGCAGCCATAGAAGCTCGTATCAGTAAATTATTTTTTTTTTTTTACTTTTTTTTTCTTTTCTTGAGAATCACTTCTGTTCAGCCCTGTTGAGAAAGATGTTCTAAATACCCTTTTCTTAGCCTTTTTCATTGGCTGTCATTAATTTGCATGCAGGCCTTCTTTTTTCGTGAAACTGAGATAATAGTGGTTGTCCCAGTTTTGTCTCTTCAAAATTTATTCAGTATAGCTTGCAAGAGACAGCACTTCCATAAAGTATTTTAAGATTTGGGATGAAGTGAAGCACCACATAGAGGAGTCTATTTTTCTACATTGACTTTGTACAGATCCTTAGGCATGTAAGTTCTTAACTTTGTACATTATTTATGCACCCAAAAATAGATAGAATGAATATGGGCCCCTGTATTCATTCTCATTATCTTGCCTGTCTTGCGCTACTTATCTGTTTCAATTGTTTGGCTGGAAACTCCAAAATAAATGATAATTCTTCAGTTATTTTTTTCCCCCAGATTTGATTCTTACCCTTTTTTTTTCTAGCTCATCAAATACAGCATTAAAAGCTTTACTCAGTGTGAAAGGCTGTGCTTCCCTTGCTTTCAAAGGCAGCTGTTTTCTGGACTTTGTCAGCTATCTTTTGGACTTTATTTGCTTTGTTTTCTTAAAGTAAATTTTTAGAACTGACCAACTGAAAAGATTTTGTTCTTTTTTTTCATCTAAATCCAGCTATTTAATAGATGTCGTATACAATTAAATATTTTGGAAAGAACGACACCATAGTCCCTTAATTTTTTTAACTTGCTGTTATTGCTTAAGTTGAACTTGACTAGAACACTGACCAAATCCAAAGCTACCTTATATTAGGTTGTTTTCACAGATGACTTGAAATAGAGACAATTCCTAGTAGGTGAACCACACTCCAAATGGTTCATTCCATGTCATCTGGCAGGTGACTGATCCAGTGTAGAACCATGCTATTTTTAGACCGAGAAAAGTACCAGATATTCTTCCATTTAATTTTCATTCCTTCTAATCAAAGAGATCAAGAATAACAGTAAGAATTGATGAGTTACTCTATATGTTTCTGTTAAGGTGTAGCAAAATAAATAGCAAAACACAATTATTTAAAGAAAAGTTATTTTCTTACTCTGAACATTTTAAATGACAACATTTAGAGTTTTGTTTTGAAGTAAATGTTGTTGGTTAGCAAGTTTGTTTTGCTGTTCTTTAACGTTCTCATTATAAGGAAAAAAATGTATGGTAGGGAAATTTCCCTTCCCTTCAGCCCATCAAAAATAAAGAATTTTCTCATTTTATTTCCCCATTAAGGTTGGCTAGTTTCTTCTGTATTTCTCTTCATAGCACCGTCTCCTTTATGCCTTGGGGTTATCATTGTAAAGCACTTCAATCCATTTTTCAGCAAGTTTACTGCTTAGAAAGACCTAGGCTTTCATTCATGGGATGGAGGCTTTATGTCACAAAGGAAATAAAACTGATAACACCTGTTCTATTTATTTTATATCATAAATAAACTCTAGCTCAGTGCTGAAGCATTTGAAAAACATCTGAAAGTTACTGTTGCGTAGGCCCTAACTTCTGCTTAGGCTGTTACAACCATCATGTAGGAAAGATTTATATGCATTTGGCAATTGGGCCAAATAGTCAAAGGCATAAAGCAAAAGGGAAAGCAGTTGTCTAACTTTTCTATGGAAAAATAAAGAATCTTTTAAATCTAAGTGGAATACAGTGTTTTAAAAAATTATGGGAACATAAGAACATGGACCGCCTACCAAAGAAATAAGTATTTGATCATTATTCCCTTTGCTGATGGAAGTGGTCTTTTCAAATTGGTTTTATTCTGCTGTAGCTCCTGAAGCTACATTTTTTCCTTCTTTATCATCATATGCATATCATATAAATATACTTTCATTTCAAGCAAGATTCAAGTGACGAAGACTAAGAGTTTGCACTAGCAGAAGTGTAACAATCTGATAACGAAATATGAGCCATGACATACAGTATATGTCAATACATCTTCTAGGTTCCTCCCCTGCCACAGCTGTCTTAAATATTTAGGTGAACTCCTGTGTAGCTTTCTCTGTGACTCATGCAGAATGACAGAGGACTGGAATGTCACCTGTCAACATTCCAGATCTAAGGCAATATTAGCTCTAGCTATGAATCTCCCAATAGATGTTTACTTAACCTCTTTTTAAGGGCATCCACAGCCTCCCCATATTAAACTGTTCCAGCATTTCATTATTGTTGCCATCAGAAAGCTATTTTTAGACTGTAGGCTGAATCTCCCTTGCTCTGATTGAAACCCACTTAATAGGGACATAAAGAACAGCTTATTCCCTTCCCCCTAGCAGTAGCCTTTGACAAATTTGGAGAGCATTAACATTTCCATACTCAGTCTTGAGTTTTAGAAATTAAGTAAGTGCCTTTCTAAACCCATCCTCATGCAGTCTGTTTTCTATATAACTGCTATTTTACTTTGCTCCCATTTTGATCCATGAGCTGAGCTCTTTCAGGAAGTGCAGTGTCCAGATCTGGATGCAGTTCCCCAGCACAGACCTCAGCAACGCAGGATAGAACGGAAGATTCTCTTTCCATACCTTGTAGACAGGTTTTTCAGTTATCTGTCAATATATTGTCCTCCTTTTCTTGGCGGTAGAGTAACAGGTTGATTTATGTGAAGCTTGGTTATTTCCCCATTTAATTTCTATGAAACTGCTACTGTTCCTTATCCTGCATTTATGCAGGGGACTATTCTTAAGTGCAAAATGAATCATTTTTGTCCCTGTTAAATTATAGTTTATATTTTTTTCAGATTATTTCTCCAATTTCTTTAAATCATTTAAAATTCTAATCCTTCTTACAACAAATGTTCACCTCCTCCAGGTTCATATTGTTTGCAAATTTAATGAGTTTATTCTCTATTCCATCATCTATATGATTACTGAAAATACTAACATTGGTTTCAGTACAAGCCTCTAAGGAACCTTACTGATACTTCATTTTAATAATGATTCTTTAACAGTTATTAGCTAACTTTAATAGCTAAACTCTTTAACTATGATTTTTTTGTAATTTTCGCACATATCCTATAGTAGTCTCATGAAAATATGATTTCTAACACTACTGACATAAATCACCATATTAAAAGAAAATCACAAGCAAGAAAAACAAATTGCTAGACGTTTGTGAGAACAATTCAACCTTACGTAGCTTTACCATGCCTTTTTCATCTCTAAACCATCTATTATCTGAATACAAAGCTGATCCAAGTTCCGTATATGCAATCAAAGAAAAAGCACTCGAGCAGCTTGAAGTAGTGAGATATTCCAGTAATCTTGTAGTAGTCATCTTTCTGAAAGATCAAGCATAAATATGTGTGATGAGTAGAATTAGGATTGCAGAATTGAGTTGATCGTACAAACAGTTATTGTTTATATCAGAATTTTAAACAATCTGCAATTCTCATGAGTAATATGTTTCTCTGGACACTCAGAATTTTATTTTTTTTAATGGTAAAACCAATTTGCCTTTCAGATATTTGATCCAGGTCACTGCCCTTTTACTGCAAACTGAAAAAAAGTAGAATCCTTATCGATGACTGTATCTTCTTCAGGACATTTTACTATTAGAAAAGCTGTCTGCTGTCTCAGCCCCAAATCTCTGCCAAGCATGCATACAAGGTAAGTGGGTTTTCAGTCTTTCCTCAAAAACGACTTTTAAAAATAACTTAGTATCTTATATTTTAATGTGTTGAGATTTTTAAATCACATACTAGTATTAAAAAGCCAGGGCTTATTATCCCTCCTGAAAACTTAGTGCAAGTGGCACAAACTTGTTGTTTTTTAAGATCAAAACTTATTGCCAATGTAAATCAACAGCATTGTGTGTACAAGACCAGAGAGGGTTTTTTCAGCGTTATTTCTTAGACTTACTGTTTTAATAGCAAGAGTTGGAAAAGAGGGAAAAATAAACATGTAAGCCTAGGTGGATCTGACCTTCCAGCATTATCCACCTGAAGTCTTGTCAATCATTGATCCATGAAGTTGGCTGAGAATTTAATCATTTATAAAGAAAACGCTCCTCTACTACATTCTTCTTTTTGGTCATAAGATACAGATTGACTCATCTTGATCTACATAAAATAAGAAAAGGTGATAAGCCCCAGGGATCTCTGACGTGAGTTCTAAAGCAGTGCATTTTATTGCACAAATGAACGAGTAGAGCTCATGGTTACAGAGTTCAGATGAAGTATCTGAAGAGGGTATTGACAGATACTCTCTGCTTTATGAAGTAACACTGGTTATACACTGAGCAAAGTAATCTTAGTAATAATCTTGGAGGACCAAAGTCACGATTATGCAACTAATGGCAATTACCTGTGTGCTAGTCTCCCAGCTAATGATTGTATCAGGTTATTTCTGGGTGACAGACAGGTGGAATTATTTCTTTCTTGGTTACATCATCCACTAATTGGATTCCTGTTTTGATAAGATATGGTATTCTTCTGATCAGAACAAATTTTCTGCTTTGGGATCAGATGAAATAGATGTAATCGAGGTATAAAGGTAACAGAAAATAGTAAAAATAAATCAGAATGAGGAAACAAGATTCAGAACGGTTTTGTTTAATTCTGCTTACATAGCCACCAAGAAAGGCATGTCACAAATCACAGGCACTGGGAGTTAATCAAGGGAATAGTTCTGTTTATTGAAAGCACTTGCAGCATATTCTGTGCAATTGTCAAGTAAAACAAGACCAGATTTAATAATTGCTACCAAACTAATCTTTAGAATTTGTATCCAGCAAGTGACCTTGAGGAGAAAAATATGTGGATGGAAACTGGACCTGCATGAGGGGTTCAAACAGTAACAACTGAACCTTCATTTCCTACTCCACTAATGTGTTTTAGTTCTGACTGAAATTAGGAGAGCTCTATTTTGAAAATGTAAAATGAGCATATTTAATTTGGGGAGTTATAAAATTCTCCTAAGGATCATTCATGGTATATGTATTTTCCTATTAACAGTCATTTTCTAACTTTTTTTCTGGGATTTGACAACTTCGGTATTATTCTCTCAACTGTGAGCTGATGAGTATGAGTTATACTGAGAACCAGTATACTGAATACCTCGCTAAAAAGTGTTAGAGATTTATCTTGTATTGTACTGCCGTGTGTTCTTTTAGAACATCTGATCTTAGTAGCTATTAGCTTAATAATAGTTTAATATTGGGTGAATATATTTTAAGCTTACATATACCTTTGTAAATATTTTTCTTACTAGAATATAGAAAATATTAATCAATTACCATATAATATAAGACTAATGAGGTTCTTTGTGCAAATCTGTTGCTCTGTGCTCTAAGTGAGGTTAAGTTATTAATGAAATTTAATCAGAATATCAATACTGTTCAGCGTTAAAAGCCAAATAGCCTTCTGCTATATTTTACTTTTTTTTTTTTTTTTCTGGTTTGTAATCCACTAAAGTAAAATTTAAGACAATTTCATAAGACCATAATAGGGTAGAAAATGAATGTACTAGTGGCAGTATTAAAGGCTTAATGGCCAGCAGGTATATTGATCAAGAGCATGCTGCATTAATTCAATTCCCTGTTTGGCTCTTAGCTACTTTTAAGGGGTACATCAATGGGGACTGTTTTTTCTTAACCATCATGACAGTTCAATAGTATTCTGACCTTGTAAATTCCATTAATGTCCTGAAAGTGTTGCACAATATTCACATCTCTCAGGAAATGATACCACAAACTGAGTCTGACGTATGGTGTGAATTCATGCAGTATTTCTGAGACTTACATATGCAACTTAGAAGATCTCTAAACTTAAGATTCATGGAAAAAAATGCACATCTCCAAAAACTGAGGAATCTATTTGAAATGGCAGTTACAGTTGTAATCTCTAATATATTATAGATGGTGGGACTTTAATACTTAGTTTATAAAACAATGAAGTAAAATTTCATTTACGATGTTTCTTATGTGCATATAGTGTAATATAGTCAAATTCCCTAGGGATTCATGCTTTAAAGTTGCTCTGTAGAAGAAAAGATGTAGAAGATTTTCTTTTTTTCTGTTTATCAAATGAAAGTCATCAATAAATTATGTTTCAAACTGTATTTTGAAAAGAAGGCTTATGCTCAAGTACCTGTTGTTTCTCTCTAGAAAATATTTGTCTTATGTTAATCACAAAGGTTTAGATCCAGATTCTCAACAGATTTAAATAGGCTCACTAACCTGAAATCAACAAAGCCAGTGTACAACTAAGACAGCTGTGCTAGTGACAGCAAAGACTATGAGGACAAAAGAGATTTGTATAAAACAGCTGCTGCATAAGCAATGTCAATGGAGGAGACATAATGGTCCATATACAGAGCTATCAAGATTAAATGATGAAGTGACAGCTCCAGGGGGAGAAGTACATAAGAAAGATTATCTTAAGAAAAGCTTTAAGTGATAACTGATCAAGATTTGTGAATTCTGGAATGTATAAAAAACAGGCATTCAGGAATATATGACTACAAGGGTGCCCATGGAAGGTAGAACACTGCACTGTTAGTGAGATAAAGTGCTTTAGAAGACACAAAGCTAAAACGGGATTGAGAAACCAGGAACGTCTTTAGTTTCTGGGTAGACTGCTGTTTTCCCCTTCCTATTCAGATTCTAATCATTTCGGGTAAAAGATTATGCATTTGCAAAGCGTCCTGCTCAATATCATCTCAATCTTGACAGTGTGCTATTTTATTTCCACTAATTGTACTGTTTATTACAGCTCAGTTTGTTCACAGCTGACAGCATAATAAAAATCCTCCAGTGATGGGCCTACTGAACAGTGCCCCATGCTTCCTTTACTGCCTGTATCAGACATTAATAGAGGAACACTATTACTGAGATGTGCTGACATCATTGATTAGGCTTTTGAATACACTAGAAAGTAAACAGAAACATTAATTTTAATTTTAAACTCCATTAGGAATTTGAGAGTAAAACAAAACGGGTGCCTGCAGAATACAAGTGAAGCTTTCTTAATGGAGCAGCTGCCATTTATTTTGTGGTTTCTAAGGGAAACTTCCAGAATAGATAGTAAAAGCACTTTTAAAAAAATGAGACCATTATCACAACGAATTTTCTATCTAATTTAAAGATACTTGGTTTTGATTGGTTACATATAATAGGAAAGGAGAGAAAAAAAAATAAAATCCGTACTTCAATCAGTCATTGTAAGGTATCACTGACAGTTACTGTTGTGTCACACTCTGGTGATTTTTATACACAGAAATAATGCTGATAAGGCAAACTTTAAGAACTGTGACCAAAGCCTTGGCTCTGATAAGATCAGTGACAGTTTTGCTCTTTAATGAAAACAAGACAAGTTCCAACATCTTATAGCATTCACCTGTGCTGGTCATACACAAGCTGTAAAATATTCAAGTCCAGATCCTTGGCTTATGTAAATCTCAGCATAACTGAGCTGAGATCAGTGTAGTATAAGAAAGTGGAAGGAAATACAGAATATGCAATAAAAACACAATAGTGGATGTGGGGTGGTTCTGCTGTGGCTTGTATAGCAGGGGGTTTTTTTTAGAATTGAATATTTAAGATTTCTGTAACATCAGGAGGTTCCTTGATTATAGATATTGGTAATGCCCAATATTTATACAATTCTGTTGTTTATCTCTCAGGTTCTGATAATGATCTTGCACACTCCACTTTGTCCAAAGAGTTTTACCAGACATTTCTTTTGTCATCTAACGTGGTTATGGCAATATCCCTCTGTCTTAGAGTATGTTGCGTCTTTTCACTTACATTGTGTTTTCAATCCATGTTAATGGATTAATTTTTTAATTTAACAAGCCAGGTCATGTTTGGAACAAGTTCCTTCCATATTTTCACTTTGTATTTTTTGTTTACACTGTCTTTAAACTTCTGTTTATTTCTATCAAGAAAAATAACTTATGATTCCTTCCATTATACAGGGATCACCTTCCAGAAATATTTTATGTTTTCCTCTCCTCCTCTAAAGCTTCTAAAACTACTCGCTTTTCCCCCGCCCCCTGCCAGTGTTGCAGAAATTATATATTCCAATCCTATACTCCAGCTATTCCTCACAATTTCAAATACATAGTGCATTCTGACTATAGTTCAAAATAATTTATTCATTTCATTAATGTCACTTGATTAGACCGCAAAAGACAAAGGGGGGTTCAGACCTGTAAAGCCAAAGCCGATGTGGCAATGAGGACAGTAATGAAGTTTGTGGTATAATGCCTGTATATATGGAGTAGAAGTGTGAAACACTGACAATTTGGTAGGGAATGAGATTGTGGACAATTATGAAATGCCATAAAGTTAATCTGTATCCTTTTTCATTTAAGATAATTTTCCATTTTAGTCTGATTTTTTCAGATTTTGGTCTCTCCTTTGAGGAGCGGGTCTGAGAGATCAGAGATGGAGGGCTTGAAAGAGTGACTGTAATTGGCTTTTTCTGCAATTTTTGTCATTCTGGTTGTTGATTGCCAACTCTTTTCTCCTTTTATTTCAAGAGGTCATTGAGAATAACTAGGAACTATACTGAAGAGAATAGGATCCTGGAATTATGATCTGATAATTATGTATGCCAGTTATTGTGACAGCCATGGAGATGTGAATGGGGGTAGCCTTCTGCCTTTATGTGAATGGTATGATCTCATAACTACCAGTGTCATTCTTCTCTCCTGTTTATCTCCCTACTGTAAGTTTTGTCATACTGAATGTGCTTTGCATATTTTCTCAGGAAGTATGTCCTCTCTGGAGTACTTAACTACGTTTGGCATATTTGACAAGCATAGTATGGTAACCTATTTTATTATACAAGGACTGGAAGGCATGACTTATGGGGAGTGACTGAGGATACTAAATTTGTTCAGCTTAGAGAAGAGGAGACTGAGGGGTAAAGACTGATGTCTACAACTTTGTCATGAGGGGGAGTGGAGAGAAGGGTGCTTATCCCTGATGTCAGATGATAGGGTGTTAGGGAATGGCTTAAAGCTGAATCAGGGGAAGTTCTGACAGGGTATTTGGAAAAAGCACTTAACTGAGAGGGTGGTCATGCACTGGAGCAAGTTCCTCAAGGAAGTGGTAATGGCCCCAAGCCTGTCAGTGTTCAAGGAGTGTTTGGACAATGCTCTTAGATATATGGTTTAGATTTCAGGTTCCTCTGTGGGGAGTCCGGAGTTGGAGTCTTTGATCCTCATGGATCCTTCAGGATATTCTGTGATTCTGTGATAGCTGTAGAGAAACCTGAACATCAAGCTTGAACCTGGAAAATTATCACTTCATGAAACTAGGTACTCTAAGAGTACTTTCCCCCACCCCATCTTGAAGTAAATGTTTATGCTGAAGTATTGTCCAACAGTTCATGAGGCTGTAGTACAGGACCATGTATCTCTGCTTAACTGATAATGACAAAAAATTCATCACTCAGATGAAAAATAGTGAATTATTCATTAGCATTCAGAAAAACTCTTATGGTTCAAAACAAGTTGGATGACTTTGCAAATGAAAAGCAAAACGTTAGAATTCCAGTTACATCCCTAGACTTCAGACCTGTGGGGTACATGCATGCTGTCAGTGAACCTAATGCGTATGCCAAACTCTATGATACTTCCTTAAAAAATGCAGTTTAGTTTTCTTGCTACAACATATGCAAGATGCAATACAAAGCATCTTTGTTTATAGCGGAAGCCCTAACGGCCTAGTGACTGCTTATTATATAAAAAAATGATTGTCCCATATTAGTAGCTAAGAGCAATTGAGATAGAATCGAAGAGTTAAAGAAAAAATATAGGTACTCTCAGATACCTTGCAAACCTTTGTGTACTTCATCTGTTACATGCATAGAACTCATGTAATGACTCACAATTACTTTTAGAGATTGATTATAAATATGCAATGGCACTTTCCAATACAGGATTATGCTCATTGTCTTTTTTTGTAACAAAAACTCCTTCTGGTTAGCTTTCTGGTACTGTACTCAGTACTTAATTATTAAAAATAATTAGTGTGGCAAACTATGTAATTTTAACTGTTGATGCTCAAATTATTTGAAAGTCAAGGTTGATGAAAATTTCTGAATTCACTTGAAGGCAAATAATGACATGGAGTTTTCATTCTATTACTATTCACTTAATAAATATAATACATTGAATTGTTATGAGGATTTTAAATATTAATGTTGAGATAGAGACAATTCCCTCACACACCCCTTTAGGCCCCCTTTCTTATCATACTCCATCACAAGGTGTTTGTATTAATTTTCAAATGATTTTTCAATTTTAAGAAAGATGTGTTCCAATTACAGTAAAGCATTAAAATTAATAATTATTTATAGTAATTAATGTGTAATTTCCAAACCAACCATTTAAAAAAAAATACTGTATTTTTTCAGCAGTTACCAAAATGACATTTTTCTCCTACAAATGGGTCAGATGCCTACTTGTTGGTCTGGAATAGCTACTAGGGTGATAACTTTCACAAATTTAAGAGTATTCTGAAAAGCATTCTGTGCTCTTACAACTTACCTTCATCAGTTTAATGTCTAGTTAGGAAAAGAAGAATATCCGAGAATATTTTGTAGAGCTTAACAAGAGGGTATCAGCTCCTCTATCCACATGCGGGCATTAGGAAAAGGCTTTTCACTGAGAGGATGGTCGGTCGCTGGAACAGGCTCCCCAGGGAAGCGGTCACGGCACCAAGGCTCTCAGAGCTCAAGGAGCGTCTGGACGGTGCTCTTAGTCATATGGTTTACCTTTAGGTAGTCTGTGAAGAACAGGGGGTTGGACTCAATGATCCTTAAGGATCTCTTCCAACAAGAGATATTCTAGGATTTTGTGGTTTCCAGAATAAAAAAAAAAAAAAATCCAGAGGGCTTTTTCTTTCTATTTCAAAAAATCAGCAAGAATTTTTTTTTCTTCCAGTATCTTCCAATATTTAAATATTATTATTCTTTCCCCTAATCTAACAGTAGCTCTTTGTTAAATTGCTTTTGTTAAAGTTGTCTTATTTGTACCGTCACCATGACAAATTATCTAAAAGTCTATATTCCCTGTTTGTGGTAAATCTGATGACAGAGGTTTTTAGGTTTTGGGGGCTTATGTTTGGGTGGGGTTTTTTTGGTTGGCTTTTCTTTTTGGTGCACAGGTGATATAGTTTGTTGGTAGTTTAAATCTCAAGGGGAAAATACTTTCAGCAGCTGAGTATTTTCTAGAACATGATCACAGTGAACAGCTAGCACTTTGTGTGGATAAAGGGCATTAGCTCTTTGTGCTAGGTTATTAACTCTGTAGAGGGAAAAAGAAAGCAGAATTATTTCTTTAAATAAGTGATTAAATGTATAATATTAATATAAAAGGTCTAATGGATAGTAGAGCAATCCCTCAAGGAACTCTTTTTCTCTAAGATGGCAGTAGCAAGGAAGAGTTTCCATTTCAGAGAGTATATTTAGAAAATTGAAGCATTTTTCAGCAAACATTATCTTATAGGTCATGTACTGCCACAGCTGATTTAAAAGTAGGTGAAGATTAAACTATTTTTACTTATGAAAGAGCTTGCATATTTCTTATGACTCAATTCCCATTTCATGAAAACTGAATTAGTCAGAAGGAGAGTCAAACCCATTACTGTGCTAGCCTATGTGATGTGGTGGCAAGTGCTTATGGGAATCATTTGTTAAAACATCAGCAAAGTAGGTTAGGGTAATTTCCCACCTCCTTTTGGAACTCGTGTAATTTCTGTCTCATAATAATTATCATTGTGATTTTTAAAAAAAAAAAAAAAAGCTCATGAAGCTAGACTCAACTGCTGGTCATAGACAAGAATCATTCTCTTGATGTTGAATAATAACTGCAAGCTGATAGTCTGGAAGATCCTTGACTGTGAAGGTAAGAAGTCTATTTCTGTTCTGCTGCCAGAAAAGCACCCAATAGAACAGTGCAGAAGAAGGGTTATGAAGGTACAGTGACAGACTAGGAAAAAAGCTTTGCATTAGCTTTTTGGTTGGCTATCAGAAAGGTGTGATTGCATTTCATGAAGGTAAGTGGAAAGAATGTTTTAGATTATCAAGATGAGAGATGATGCACAAGGTTGTTACTGATGTGGACCCATAGAAAAGATGTCTTTGAGCCATTAGGCAAAAGAATCTGGCTAACTTTGAACAGGTTGGATGTGAGAATCTAGAGAAGACCCAAAGCCTGAGCTTAATACCCAGGTAAAGATTTATGATAATGCTGTGCAAAATGATTAATTAAAAAAGCAGGCAGATTTTAGGGTAAAATCTGGTTAAAGGAAAAAAAAAAAACAACCCAACCAACATGAGCAAAGACAAAGAAAGTTATGATAAAACTGATTTCAAAATGAAGTGCATGGAAGACAGCAGGGAATTGAAAAAAATGAATACTCACTGTTGTATTAATTTCTTCATAGCTTCTTTAGAGAATCTTTTTACTCTAGTGTTTTTAATATTTTTTGTGGGGCATTTTTTTGTTTGTTTTTATTTTTGACGGGTACAGAAGGCAAATGTCACCAAAGTGAAGCGTCTTTCTTACCCTCCAACTCTGCATATGATATCCACACATACTATGACACCAGGGATAGATCACTGGAAGAGTGATTTTGGTGTCAGGTGTGATCTGTAACCCATATCAAAGAGATTTGTAGAAGGGACATATCAGACAGTGCTATTCTTATAAATAAAAGGAAGACTGGGCAAAAGTTGTAGCCTTACAGTGTGTCACAGCACATTTTTTATTAAAAATGAAAAGGTTAAAGAATGTGAGTCAAAAAATTATGACAAGTTAACGGGAAGAGTAATTGAGTGAATGAGTGTGCATAACAGGAAATCTGGAGTTATGTTTATTTTACTGAGTGTGTTCTGTGTCTAACATCCAAAGGATTAAACTGTAGGTGTCTTGGTCCTCAAATCAAACAGTACAGAGATTTTACATGGCATGAGAATATAAAGTATTCCTGATCAGAATTTCTATTCATGTATGTAGATTTTTCTGTAGATTTTTGTACTGCAGGAAAGTATGCACTGTTTACTTTTGTAAAGGAATAATTAAAAAAATATTTAAACTACATTTTCTATGGATTGGTGCAGACTTGATAGTCATTCAAAATGAGGTTTCACTGGGCTGGAAATTGTGAAACAATTGAAAAGTCTGGTTAGTTCATTTGATTCAGGTGGGAAGAGATTACACAATCAGTCTCATCTGGCTGTCAGAAAGAGTTCACAGATAAAGGATGGAGGTGAGAAACAGACTGACAAACATATTTGGTTTCCCTGAAGAGATCACAGCTGTGGTATGACAAGAGAATGGAAAGGCCAGGGATTTAGAAGTCTCATGTTTAATTTTCATATCTTGAACAGTTTTCTGTGACTGTCCCCGTCCATAACTGGCTGCTTCTGATGTTTTAAGGGTTACGTGCTTTAGTGAACAGAACAATGTAGGTGGTCATGCTGTGCCTCCTAGTCCTCTAATGACATCAAAGGGCTCCATTTTTTGATATCACAAGTAATCCTACATCTCTGAATTTCATACAGGAACTAAAGGTGCATATTGGTTTGGGGTTTTTGGTTTTTTTACTGATGTGTTGGACTAACCTTGGCTGGCTGCCAGATGCCCACCAAGACACTCTCTCGCTGCCGCTGCTCAGCAGGACAGGGGAGGAAAATAAGATGAAAAACTCATGGGTCGAGATAAAGACAGCTTAAAGGAAGAAAGCAAAGGCTGCACACAGTAGCAAAGCAAAAGAAAAAAAAAGATTTATTCTCTACTTCCCATCAGCAGATGTCTAGCCACTCCTTGGGAAGTAGGGCCTCAGTACACAGAGCGGTTTCTTTGGAAGACAAAACACCTTAATAATGAAGTGCCCCTCCCTGCCTCCCCTTCCCTTAGCTTTTATTGCTGATCATGCTATCATATGGTAAGGAATGTCCTTTTGGTCAGTTTGGGTCAGCTCTCCTGGTTATGTCCTCTCCCAGCCTTTTGACCCCCCCACGAAGCCTACTGGGGGGGCTGTGTGTGCACATGTGTGCGCTCATGCCTAGATGCTGCAGGAGCCCTGCTCAGAACTGCTGGGTGTGTTATCAACACAGTTCCAGCTAGAAACAGAAAGCACAGCAATTTATGGGTGGCTATGGGCAAAGTTAACCCCATCCCAGCCAGATCCGATACAACTGAGTATGTGCGTATTTGCGAACTCACGTTTGAGTTGGCAGAGACATCCTACTAAAAGACAATTTAAAGTACTGGGAGGAGTAATAAGTACATGGAAGGAGGACTAAGCAAGCATAGGGCTCCTGAAAACATTACACTCAGCTCAATGATCATGGGGCTAAGAAGCAATAGCCTTTTTACAGCAAACGTTTCAATGTAAACTTTGTTATTGTCTTTGCAGTAAAAGAAATATTTAAAAATCAGTCTTTAACAATGCATATCCTAGAGCAGAGGTATAATTTTTCTCACTGATTTCAATTTTTTTTATTATGAGTTCTTAAAATATGTTTAATATTTTTTGGTTTTAATCAGATGTAAATTATTACAAAAGCCTGTCCAAGGCTCCAAGCACCTTGACACAATTAATCATACAATAAAGGCAATTAAATTTGCAGCAGATTAAAACTGATATCACAAGAATGAGATTAGTAAATCAATCAGATACCAACACTCTCTATTGATTAAGAACCATACTAGTATAATTCCATAGAGACCCCGTCACATAGATCTATATTTTAATATGCCTGGGAAATAATTTAATTTGGTCTCTTTTTTTTTCCTAAGTCTCTACAAAGATCCATCCCTCATATTATCCCCCTTTCTTCTCTTCAGCATGGGTGATTTAGCATCATCTTAAGATACTCCATGCTATACAAAGGATTTGGTTTTGTCACAAATTTAATTTAATAATTGTATCCAGTTTAGAAGGTAAATAACACTATGATTGGTGGTATTGCATTTGACAGACAGAAGAAGACTCTCCAAATGAATTCCATTTTTGTATGCTTTCATTAAAAAAAAAAAAAAAAAAGCTGCCAAAAACCCAAATCCACCTTCTTTCCAGGTAAATGCAGTCTTTTCAATTAGAAAAGCCTTCTCCAGGGATCTTTGTTAATGATTGTCATTGGAAAGAGAATGTTTCTTCTGAAGCCTGAAGATTTTCTGAAACTGTGAACAAGAGGGAAAACAGGAAGATGGTGTTAGTTAGTGTCCTCTCTCACTTCTCTGGGGGTAAATAACCGTAATCTCTCTTTTGGTCATGCCCATATATCCCAGCATTACTCCACAGATTAAGAGCCTCAGTTTTGCTGCATTGTAGTAGATACAGGATAAGCAAGTGGTGTCCAAGGAAAGGAAATGTGAGAAACGTGAGAGTACTAGAATACTGACAGAATGCTGTGAAAGCAGCAGCAGAGCTGCAGTGTGCTGTAGGTGCCCAAAGAAAGAATTTCTAGAGCCCTTCCAGAATTGCATAAGGACTTGAGGATAAACTGTTGCATCTTGGTACAAACTACCTAATTTAGATGAACTGGTTTACCTGAGTCCACAGGTTTTAGTACTGACTGCTAGCATCTACAATTAGCCTGGTCCATTAACAATGAAACTCGGCACACAGAAGTAGCAAGGTAGAAAACAGAGAGAGAGAGAGAGAGAGAGAAACAGTATTTCAGTGTTTCGTATAGTCTTGTGAGGTATTTCAGTTTTGAATATTCATGTAAGGGCATCAACTCCCTCACACTGTTTTTAAGGCTTATCACACTCAGCCTTTGGAAAACATCAGGAAAATTGCAAACTATTTAATTTTTAAGGTTATGATAATAATCATTAATTCAATGGTAAAATCTCTGTTGGGACAAAGAAATTGATATAAAGAGCAAATTTCATAGTCCATACAAAAGCTCCTAACAAACTTCCTTAGTAAGGAATGCTTTGAAGAGTCAAGATTTATTATTTATGTTGATATTTTTTTTAAAATCAATATTAGAAGTCATTGGAAATTGTAAACATGGTAAAAATTCACCTGGAAGCTGAAAGTCCTGTTACTAATTAAGTACAAGTTAGACAATGGTATACTTAACTTTCAAATATACATAACAAGGTGGGATCCTTCAGAAAGTCCACTCAGGTTTAAAAAGGGCACAGGGAAAGCGGTACACAGAGTACTACTGTATGTTACTGTGACAGGAAAAACATATGCCATCATTTTGTGCCATGTTTTTAAATTTATTTAGGTAAAAGAAAATTTATAATTTCATGCTCTACAGATGTTATTGGTTTATGCAAAAATATTTTTTAAAGTCAGCATATGAGGATCTTAAGTGAATTACATCAGTGTCTTTAAGATAGTTCGATATACCTTTTATGTACCCAAATTTCAAGGTTCATTTCCACATATGACACTAATATAAGCCTGTTTATCTCTCAGCCAAAGGAGTTATGTGTGTGCAGTTAAAGTGAGATTCCATATAGCTGATAGTGGTTCATACATTAAATCATTATTATCATGCTAGAAAAAACTGAACTGTACCTTATACTGAAATTTTAATATGAACATATAGTATGGACTGTGTGATATGCTTCACAAATGTGTCTTTGTGGTTTTTAGATGACAGCAGTGTATATGCAGCTGCATATTTATTACCTAGCAAGATAGTCAAGCTTGTTTACACAGTGCACGTAATTCTGTTATTCTTCTATGCCTATCATCAGCTGATTTCTTCTTGCCTGTACTCTTTCTGAATTCTCTTTAAATTGAATTTCCATTTGGAATAGCTTTGGACTATTTCCTGACTCTCTGACTTACGTCATAGCTAGTCATTCTAAGAAATGTTACTGATAAAAGAACTGGTGTGGAGAGTGAAAGAAAATCTGCCTGTAATTACTATTATAACAAGGACGCTGTCATGAGTAGCTTTGTCTAAAGGTTATTTTACTTTATTATTTCAGAGGAGGGTGTGAGAACCTTGACACTTCTTACATAACTCTGGAAACTAACTTAGAATTTGCTTCCTTCAGCCATTATCTCAGACATTTAAAACTTACTTTGTGTTGAAGGTCTTAATGACATTTACAGAATAGAATGATTACCTAAAATGATTCAGTCAACTAAAAAAAAAAAAGGAATTATGGGTAATCAGCAAATACCTGAGCAAAAGTGTGTAGTTTAACAATCCCTGCCAATTTTATGAATTACTAAGAAAATGACTAAGGATGAAAGAGCGAAAGGCTAGTGATGGGAGAACATCGGCTGAGATGTGTTCTGAATCCTCAAAGGCTTTTCCCTCTGCCTAAAACTTTTCCTGTGAGTACAGATTTTTATTGTTTTCTTTCAGGCAGTTCTTTAACAAATATATGCTATTTCTATTAATCCTTGTCTTTGCCATTTTAAAAAATACTTTCCATACAACAGAGTTCAAGGAGCACCTGGATGACACTCTCAGTCATATGGTTTAGGTTTAGGTAGTCCTGGAAGGAGCAGGGAGTTGGACTTGATGATCCTTATGGGCCCCTTCCAACTCAAGATATTCTATGATTCTATGATGTGTTATTCTATCAAACACTCTATTGATTTTACTTTTACTTTTTATTTTAGTGGAAAATCCTTGGTTTTGTTTTCCCCATTTCATGGAAAATCCATGTTACATTTTCTTTTTTTTTTTTCTTTGATCTGTAAACTCTGCAGCAAAGTTTTCTTCAATTTTTGTGCAAATATCTGCTGTCACAAGGCACTACTCTAGCACCAAAATGCAGATGCTTTATCTGTGCTTTATTTCTCCCACCAGACACTTGTAAAGTGAGGATGACAGTTTACTATAAGGTAAGCCCTTATGTTCAATTTGTAGAGGCATTATATTTGCCACCCTCCAGATCTGAAAGGACAGTTTAAGTAAGATATCACTCACTAAGAGTGGTAAGTGTTAAGAGAAAGGATTTAATCCTTTAGAATTCATGGGCATATATTATCTGGTCCTGGTGATTTGTTTTTCATTTTATAAATTTGCTTCCTAACTTCATTTCAGCATTTCACTTCCAGAAGCGCTTTATTTCCACACCTCCTCTAAGTTCCTTGTAAAGGTTTCCCATATGGGTAAATGTTTCCAATATGGGAACTTCCTCAGTTTCTTCCATAGGTAACAGAGACAAATAATACATTTAATTATTATGGGTTTATCTTTTTTGACTGTTCTTTATTTTACCCTGAACATCTTGATGCCCTGCAGACTTCCTGGCAGAACACTTCTGATATATTTGAAGAAAGTTTTTATATTTATGGTTTTGGTGTACAATAATTTGGGTATTAGCAGAAGTGAATACGCTGACACAAGGGAGAAAGGGGGTAGATAAGATCAAAATTAGTGATTTCTTCTTAAAATGCAAATATCAATTCTTAGTAGGATTTTTCATTTTTGTAGCTTTAACACCTCTGTGGAGATTAGGTATTTCCTCCAATGTATCAAGACATGTTTTCTAGTTACCTGAATGTTTCAAATATTCTGTATTTCACCTTTGTGGCTTGCCAGTTTTCATCAGAAGTGGGAAGTTTTTCCCCCTTTGCGATGTTATACTGGATTCAGACTTCTCATAAGCCACTCCACAGTGATGAATCTTAGTTGACTTAAAAGAATGTGTTTCTGTTGCACGTCTCACTTTAGTGCGAAAAAAAGAGGATCAAATGCTTCTTAAGTAACTGCAGGAAGAGGTGGATAACCTTTTTTTCTAAGTGCTGTTGATGCAGTCAAGCCAGGAGAGCTCGGCTCAATGTTTGGTATTCTACAAAAGCTTGTCCAGGAAGGACAGAACATTGACTTGGAGCTCTGCTTCATAGAAGCTAAGACTGAGGGAACGATTTTTCAATAAGAAAGAGCACTGTAGATCAAAATACAGAAGTCCTAATTCTTCTCTTATATGGAGTGCTATAAATTAGAATTGGGCAAATTAAATTAGCCGATAACGAAGCTTGCAAGCTAACAATCTGATACCTTTTCTTTCTGCTGGGTTCTCCCCTGACCTGCTGTATAGCCCTGTGCAGTGATCACACCTCTTCAACTTTAGTCACTTCTCTCTTAAAACAATCTATGCTGTTTATCCACCCCGAGTTTCCACAGGTGACATATGTTAAGTACCTTTGGTATTAAATGGAGTTTTAGGCTTCTGTTCTTGTTTTGTTTTGTTTTGTTCTAAGCGACTGCCTCACAAAAGCATAATAGGAGAACATGAAAATCAAGAGTATATAATTCTTAGCAGCAAATGGAGTTTCTAATACTTTTAAACTCGTTTTCTCAATCCTTTCTGTTTTACCAGGAAAATCTGTTTTATATTAGGGACTTTTGTTTCTCTGCTGGTGTATTTAGATCATTTTAGTAGTAAGAGAGTAAAGGTCATTTATTTTACTTCTATGTTACTTAGGTACTCTTTAAAAACTTCATTGTGCAAGTCCCAGACATTTAACTTGAATAGTAGAAGTTATATTTGTACTCTTAAATTATATTTATGCTTTTCTTCTGTCATCTATGTGGGTTTTCACCATTCATTTCCAGATACTGTTGCACTTCTAAAAATTGTCAGGTGTATAAATATGGGACAATCCTTATTCTGACCAAGCACTTTTCTGAAAATTCGTACCGCATAAAGAACATTGTCACTGAGAATGCCTTCGGGAAACTATTTCTACCTCATTACCATGCAAATATTCCTTATCCCCAAGAGGGTGAGTGGGTTACTGTGGAAAGGAGAGGAATTTCTGCCCAAAGATTTAGTAAGTTAAGGGATTTTTTTTGAAGACTTTCTTGCTGCTCAAACTGATTTTGAATTTCGGCAATTTTCATATTATGCAGGTGACCTCTTTTAGCCACATTCCGCTGCCAGGGGCTCCCTCAAAAACTGGCTAGTTTATTACAGGGAAGCTTTCTGAGAGCTTTCAGGTCAAAAAAGGCTTATTCTTTGAAGAGCTGGAAATCACTGAAAAAATACTCTGTCTGAATTACTTCAGAATTTAGTAGGGTTTACTATTATCACAGAGACATTGCATAAATCCATGTGAGGCTCTACCTTGATATTTCAAAACAAGTAGCTATTAAAAGAAAAGTTACTTGAAACTTGCATGTTTGGTTTAGATTCTGATCATCTCAGACCCTTGGGAAATTAAGATTATCAAACTCTGCTCTCATTACAAATTACAGTGCCTCAAAAGTTTAATTAAGCATTAAAAGTTATCTTTTTTTCATTGAGTCCACATTGTATTTTTTATGGATATTTTATGTGATGGCTATAGATTTGGATCAGTGGTCTCTCAAACTATCATCTTAGTCAAAAATGATTGGTTTTTATGTCCACTGTCCTTTGACTTGATAATATACTCCAAGCATTTGCCTACATGTGCCATATTAATATCTATACTTCTGTATCTTATGTATATATTTAAATGACTTTCTAGTCTCATGTTTTCTTCAGAAACTGTTTTACAGCAATCGCAGTATTTAAGTATTTGGACTCTTATTTTTTCTACTTTTTTTCTTAACCTTTATACAGTTTCCTATCTAAATTGAAGTATTCTGAATACTTTTTTGTCACAGAAACACTAGGCCGCCAGTGATATGTTTCCAAGGTAAATTTTCTTTAGTGTTACCTAAAGGCAACAGTCCCACTGAACAGGAACATTGCGTGGCATTGGGATAGAGCAGCCAGGTTGAACGGGAGGATTGGGCCGCGAGCCCTGTGGTGGACGCGGCCGATGTCAAGGTTGGGGGTGTCAGCCGGGAGCCATCACCACACGAGCTGTTCCCAAACCCGCGGTGGGAATGGTGAGGCGAGGCGCTGGGGCCTGGGAGTTTCCGCAGGCGACATCCGGATCGACGGGGAGTCTCCGGCGGCAGACCCGCTGCTCCGAGGAGGGCTGGCTCCGTGGGTCTCCGGGCGGCTCCATTTATCCCCGAGGTCGGGCTGGAGCTTGTGGTGACGGACGGTCGGGGGCCGAGGATCGTCTCTCAGTGAGGTGTTCCGCTGGCTGCGGTGTTTTCGGCCGGCTCGGGTGGCGGGGGTCCCTGAGCTGGGGCACTCTGCCTGCGTGACCCCCATCGCCGCGCGGGCTGGGCCGCTCGACCCCCAACCCTGGCTCCTGGTTGAACTCTTCCCTTCCCGCGGTCGAGAAGTTTCCGTCTTTGTTGGGGCAGGTGTACTGGCCACAGTTTTGTCCTGTGAGAGTATTATTCCTCTATTTCTATAGTACCAGTGCTATTTTAGAATTATAAATGTTTCTCCTTTTATTTCATTGCTATGCAGGCTCAGATCACTCAGCATTCTAGATTCAAGGGTGGTTACAGACTAACTGTGCTCAAGAAGGGGTCTTAATGAAGTTATATGTGCTCTTACAAGTTAATGTGCAGTATCTAATGATGTTTTTAGAAGACACTCACTAACCTACTAGGTCAGCAAAAAATTCATCCTAGAAGAGTTTTTGAGATTTTACATTTATTTGTTTTCTTGAATAAAATGAAGAAATTTGCAATTTATTTTCATTGTAAAGCAAACAGAAGGCCAACAGCCAATGCTTGTATTAAGGGGGTAACAACTTTCAATGTAGTATTAAGCACTGAGGAGTGATACTGGCCATCCATTCCCTAGGTGAGTACCACAATCTAACATCAGCTGCAGAGTTATGCCCTCATTTTTACCTACAAAGTATTTCATCTCTCCACCATGAAAATTGCACGTTTCCATGATGTTCTGTAGTATTCACCCACATTTCTTTTTGCCTTGTCGAAAAAAAATTCTAGACAGCTGCAATCCTATTCAGTTAAGTCTCTTACATGATCTGAAATGGTAAGGCATCTTCTAATGAACTAGAAAAGGTGAATACAGTGTGCAGAGGCTTGACCTCCATACAAATAAACTGAACAGGACTAGGGTATAGGCTTAACGACCAAAATGGAATTTATCGTCCTGTTCAGTTGTTAAGGTGGTCCCTGGCACAGGTCAGTCAGCTCAGTCCAGACAATCTGTGCCAAGTAGGGATATTAACAGAAGCTGCGGCAGCTTCCCGGACCCAGCCTGGACGTTTCTCTGCTCCCGGGACTATAGAGCTATAGGTGTGCTACGCCACACGGGCCTCTCAGGCAAATGGTTGCTGGCCTGTTTTACTTACTAATGTAGGTAAGACAAAAAGTAAAACTGTTAAATGCCATTTTTCTTGCAGCTGGAGTGTCCTCCCAGCCTAACAGTAGGTTTGCTAGGAAAAAATTTAGCTGTCTTAGGTTATGTCTTAGTGTTTTATCTTCACAAGACTTCCAGGATGTAAATAAATACCGTTAAATGCATTTTGCATGTAAGGAACTAAGGAACAATGTTAATAGTTTTGATAACTGAGCAAGCTACTGGAGAACAATAGCTAATCCCATGAAAATTGCCCCTTAGTTTCTAGAGTAACTACACATGTGCATACCCTTGCTCAGCAGAGCTGAGGGAGTTTACCTCAACGAGGTACCACATCTTGCACTCTGAGCTTGCTTTCTGCACCCTCCAGCAGCACAAGTAAGATGAAAACCAATCCTCTCTCCAGATCTTGAACTTCTTGGTTGCAGTCTGGATGGTAGTTACGAAACTCAGTACTAGGAAGCAGTAGCAAGCAAGCATGATGCAGCAAATAAATAGTTTCTTCAAGTGTTAGCTGTAGCTGAAGAAGCAATGACCAAGTTTGGTGCAGCATCAGAGAAATTACCTGTTCCTGGATGGTGGTTTCAGCTAACAGCTCTGACCTTACACGCACAGTGTTTAAGCAAATTCATGCCGGCAGAGATCAAGCCAGGCCTGACGGATGGTGTCTGACTGAGTCCAGCTGCATCCGAGGCCAAAACCGAATTTTTATTTGTGTTGCTTTCGTGCCAAGATTTTTATTTGGTCTGTACTAGATTTGAATGGTGTGGGTAAACAATAAGCCAGCCTCGTTTCAGGAAAATAATAATTTCTGCCTCCCTAAGCACCTAAGCTCCCTTCTCCAAGCAGGCCTTTCCTCCAGCTGACACCTCTTGCTGTGAGAATCAAAGCCTCCAAACCAGGTTCAGAAATAAATCTCCACTACTTGGCTGCAGAAGTGCTTGATGGAGGTTGGTGTATTTGCAACTATTTGATGTTTGTTTAATTAACAAACACGTTTCAATCTACAATCACCTGAGCTCTGGTGAAGTGACTCAAAGAACTAAGATCAAATATAATTGGCATTTGTCTAGTACACCTCTGGCCTTTATCACCTTTCTGAACAGGCCATTTCTTTGACAGTCATTCTGATCACATCCACTCTTCCATATCTAAAATAAATTACATTTGCATATTTTGTGTGGCTTCTGCTTTCAGTACTTCACACATTTATTTATTCCACGGAATTTGTTTCACCTCTTAGAAAAAAGAAATATTCACATAAATATCGTAATTGCTGTTGTAGTGCCTAAATAATGTACATGTTTTCAGAGTTAATAACCTAAGCAATAACTTGATTTTTTTAACAACCAAAAAAACCCTACTGTTCCATTTTATAAACTGTGGAAAACCACTTACACAAAATCTCTCTGGGTCTCACCATCTCCGCTTTTGTTCAAGCAAGAAAAAGACGATAAAACTGAATTTTTCTGCACGATAACTCAATTTTTATTTCAGAATGCTTTTTTCACTTTTTTCCTTATTTTTTTTACTTGTGTGTCCTTATTAAAACATACCCAAAGATTATTAGAGATCGATCGGGCTTTTTATCACATAGTAGTGCAAACTGAGGTCTTGTATTCAGAAGTCAAGCTATGCTTCTGCTTTGGTTGTGTGTAGCGACAGGGCCATGTCAATATCTAATTACGTGGTTCACTTTTTCATTAATATATGACAACGGTCTTCTATAAATCTAGAGAACAGACACAGATATAGCCTGTATGGAGAATAAAGTAAAGATTTTAAAAGTGAGAATGCATTTTGGTCGTTACCCCTGTGTTCACTATTTTGATCACACAGAGTTGTCAGTTTTGTGGCGCTGATGTTCATACAGGCAGGGGTTGACAATAGAGTAGTTTTTAACTAACAGAACTCTTTCTAAAGCTTTATTTTCTTTGTAGAACCTAAAGTTTTCACTTAAGTAAAAGACAGTTCTCATCCTAGGTGAAACTTTTTTTATTTTGTAGTGAGAGGATGCATGAAGCATGTGACATTTCTTGTTCTTTTTTTTTAAGTATGAATTGAATGGGGATGGGTTCTTCCATTCACTAACTAGGACTTACAATACAAACTTATGGGTTTAGTATGTGGGAAGATTTTGTAAACTACAATACAAACATTGTAAAGTCTTTCAAATCTGTCTTTTATACTATGCACTGTGACTTAACGATACCATGCAATGAAACAGGTAAGGTTAAAATGATTCATAACATGATATTTTACATATCTCAGCAAAAACTTTGAATAGTCTTCTGTTAACTCAGCATGTTCAAATTGTCAAATGATTTCTGAGAAGAGTGATTTAATCTCGCTTCCTCTGACCTTAAAGCAAAGATGTATTGAGGCATATTTATGCAATTGAGGACTTAAATTGAAAAAGGAAGTCCGATTAGTAAACATATGCATAATATTTTAGGAGACTTCTTTTTCCTCTAATACACAGCAGTCTCCTCTAGCAACACTTTTTTTTTTTTTTTTGGCTCAGTTAAAAAGAAAGAATTAAGAAATATTTTAATTACATTCCAGAATTTAAACCATGTGTAGTCAAGAAGTATTTCGGTGTTCTGCAGAATAGTTTTTTCCACAGTGTGTGTATCCTTATGACAATAAATGCAATGAGATAATGTTAAGCTGTCATTTGCTTTCAAAGTTTATCTTTTTTCTTTGCTTTACTAGCAAGTATGCTTATAGCTAGAACTGTGCCGAACTTTGGACTGAAGTACATCCACAATCAACATAAATTCAATTTAAATTGAACAAATGATAACTTTTCTGAATTTGTTCATAGTTATAAATACTGGCTGAGCAATAAAAGATATGATCTTTCTAGCAGGAAAGAAGCAAACATTTGAATTATCCAAACTGAAGTAATATTTGCTGAGAAGATATCATCACACAAGTGAAATGATATTTCTCATGCGGTCTTTAATACCACGAGCCTAGACCAAATAATCTACACTATCTGTAAAAAAAAAAGAGTTTATCTTGTTTCTTAGGTACAATACTTGTTACTGTATTGGTTCTAATGAACCATAAATAAATTATTCCTGGTTGTAGTAGTGTTTGTAAAACTCTTCTGCTGCTTTAAGGAACATAGCCTGGGTTTAACATTCTGATTTTGCCTTAACTATATATAGAGTATATATAAACACACACAGAGATATACCAATATTTACACTCAGATTAGTTTATTTTCTCGGCCTTGGTACATGTCTGCACTACACAGAGATACTCAGTTTGTGCCTGTGGTGGGTAAGCCTTGGCCAACAGCCAGACTCCTGCCCTGCTGCTTCCTTGCTCCTCCCCTATGGAAAGATTGGGGAGAAAATAGGAAGAAACAGGAATGAGAAAGCTTGTGGCTTGAGATGAAGACAGGAGACAAGTACTGGTTACTGTTGTGGACAAAACAGACTCGACTTTGGGAAATTAGCTTCATTTACTGTCAGTTAATGATTTGTCTAGTGGGAAACAAAAGCTAAGGAAAAAGAAACAAACCCTTCACACTTGGGGAAAGCACCTTTCCTCCCCCTTTCCCAGGTACCTCTTGTCCCTCCTTTTATACCACCGCCGGTGACAGTCGGTCCCTTCAGGAGGTGACCAGCGGCCCAAGGGGTGTTGTGTCGGGAGGCGGCAGCTTCTCCCCTCATCCCTGTCCTTCGTCCTTCTCCCGCCCTCTGCCCCAGCCCTCTCCCCCTCCTCCTCGCCTCGCCCGGGCGCTGGCCGGGCTGTTTCTGCCGCGTTTCCCCTCAGCGCTGCCGGCCCGTGTCC
>JANZLQ010000013.1:2281321-2292945 GCA_026212715.1 Elanus axillaris | reverse complement strand
GCTCGGCCTGGGCCAGCGGCGGGGCCGGCCTGGAGCCGGGGAAGCTTCCAGCGGCTTCTCACAGGAGCCGGCCCTGCGGCCCTCTCCCCTCAAAGACCCCACGCCATACAAACCCGTAACAATACCGTATTTTTATAGTATTTTCTTCTGTCCATCTAAAGACGCCTAATTTACGTCTCCAGTAAATAAGCATTCAGTCCAGTCTATACTTTGGACAGTACCCTGGCATGCATAAAAAAAGGCAAAATAGCCTGTGGGTGGCTTCTCATCTTGACTTGGAATATTAAAGTGAGCGGCTTGCTCTGCTGATCAGAGTCATGACTAACTATGCAAGCATTGCTGGAAACGAAGATTAATTGGATAAGCATTCTAGATTTGCATAGAGACTGAGCAATAAAACGAGTCATTATCAAGTGAGAGAAATCTTTTCTATAAGAGGATGTATATGATAGTTTAGCCAATGGCATTGTACTTTTTCTGGTTATATATATATATGTATTTGTAGAAAGGGACAGACGAACAACATGGTCAAATAAACAAGCAACAAAACATGACAACAGTGGAGTTGTATTGACTGATAGCAGACTGTGGGTGTGCGAACAAAGGCCTGCAGCACACCCAAGGCATGTATTAATCACATCTACTCTACATTCTGCATTGTGGGGTTATGATTTTAAAATATGCCTGGAAAAGTAAATCTATTGAAGGTTAAAGTGATTTTAAACACTTGATGATGGCAGGTGAGATTCCGATGGAGTATATTTGCCTTTTTATTATTAGAAATGACTTTTTCCCTTTGCGTTTTTTTTTTTCAGGTCATTTGCAAGCTGACTAATTTCAACAAACCTTTCCCTGCCTGAAAGTGGAAGGGGTTGCCAAACTGCAAGAGAGATGGCCAGATCCCGAGATGAAGGGTAAGAGCTTGTGAAAACCCCCTTGTGCCTAATATCATCTTATCCTTTGAGGTAAAGGTAGGCATGTACACAGAGCTCAGAAAGGGCATCTGGGTTAGGAATGTTTTTACTTTGATGCCTTCAAAGATATTTTTAAATGTATTCCTTCCCTTTGCAGCAAAAGTGCAAGAGATTAAAATATGGTCTGAATTCTGGGAGGTCATTTAAGAATAACAAACCCTAAATTGTTAGCTATATCAGTTGAGAATATTTCATCTCACACTAGACTAAATAACTATATGGTAAAAGGGAATGGGGGATGGGGAAGCCATCCTTCTTAAGTAAATACACAGCTCACCAGCTCCATCCTCATCTATGTTTGTTACTGTACACATTAAAGAAGTAGATTATTGAACCCTCCAAGTAGTTTGCAGATTGTTTCCTTTCAGATAATAATGCTTCTTGAAATGAGAGGGGAAGAAAAAGAGGATGGCAGCTAATGATAAATTCACACATAACACCTTTTTTTTTCCAGCTGAACATATTGCACCTTTCTTAGCTCCGTAAAAGGGTGATTTCCTTTTACTTACATGGACAGTGAGTCAGATCATGTTAAATAGCAGATCTAAACCCACTTCCATCAACAGACTGTGTACACAAATAGTGTTCAAACAGGTTTTTCATAGTGGGAAGGAATTACAAACTGTGTGCAGGAAAGCTGCAATAAATTTCTCTACTAAACCAAAGCAACTTTCTTCTGAAAAATGAACTTCCCTCTCTTAAATACAGTCGGTAACAGGATAATAGGTAGGCTGGGTAATCTCGTCCATGGAGGAGAATGACAATCTGAGGCAT
The DNA here is from genome assembly GCA_026212715.1 of Elanus axillaris. Lineage (NCBI taxonomy): Eukaryota > Metazoa > Chordata > Aves > Accipitriformes > Accipitridae > Elanus > Elanus axillaris. The sequence goes on along the minus strand of JANZLQ010000013.1, from coordinate 2,291,197 downwards.
TGAATTTAGAATTTTCCTGAGGTATGACAGCAGTACTTCCAAACTGAGATGTTAGGGATGGCAGATAAAAATATTTCATTCCTAGGTTTCTTTTCTGTTGTTCCTGAAATGAAATTTCTTTCTTCTTTTATGAAATATTTAATCAAAAGCTCAGATTTCCATCAAAAAACAATTCTGAGGGAACATTTTCAAAAGGTCCAGTTCTTTTTCCAAGTCAAAATTGTCTCTGTGGTAAAATGCATGGAAGGGCTTCCTGAGCTTTTGAGGTCTTGAGGTTTAACAGCATTTATAGAGGAATATCCTTGTGAGTTGTTACTTATTATTCCAGATACACCCACAGGGAAAATTGAAGGACATTCGCTGTCATCAAATAGTGTCTACTCAGCTGATGCTTCTAAAAAAATCTGAGAGATGTAGCAAACATAACAAACTAGGCATTTATATTCAGTACCCCCACAGTGATCAAAACCAGATAAGAGGATGATGAAGAATTGGCTCCAGAAAATGTGCACAAGAATCATACCATGACCAAGCTTGCATATTTAGATTTTTCTGTCATAGCCATTTGTGCTTCATCTGTCACTAAAACCAGGGCAGCTTTCCAAGTCTTCTTCTATGTATTCGTGTTCACTACCAAATATTAATAACCACAACAATATAATAATCTGGGTTTTATTCTGCTAGAACTTTGAAGTTCAGCTGAAGTCAGGACTCCCTTTTCTAGGAGCTGTATATGTGTATATCAGAACAAGCAGGCAGAAGAAGAGAAAGGAAGTAGCTTCCACTGGCTAGCAGAGTAGCAGAGACCTTGGAAAACAGATTTAGTCTCGTGACACTTAGTTATATGGATGTCTCAAAGCCATGCTATAGTGTGAGTTCACTTAAATTTCATATGAATGGGCCATCAACCAGACATTTGTATGCTCTGATTTTACAGAAATACGTTCTGGAGAGAGAAATAAAAATTTAGCTTATATTCTCTGCTTGTTGCATAGATGCATTTACTGTTAATGTTAATGGGACCAATGTGGACATATAAAGAGACTCTTCATTTACAGGACCTGATATGAAAGCAGAAGAATTATGAAGTATTGGAAGAGGGATTGAAGTCATGTTAGAAGAGATATAAACCTCCTATCATGCCTACTGCATTTAAAAATAATAAGACTAATCAGATGAGAATTAAAACTGCAACATGAGAGAATACCTTATGAATCTGAACTTTCAAAATTACAGACCATGGTTTTTACAAGTGCTTTTTTATAGCAGAAATTAAAGTATAGACAGAAATAATATGTCAGGAAAATTTTAAAATAATATATTTCATACAACTGGTTACATGAGAACACACATATAAAAGTTTTTTATTACTTTATTTTTTAATGATCTACTAGCAGATTTGAAGAGAAGTTTATAAAAGAGACCCTAGAGTCTGATATTGCAGTCTACAGTGACCTAATATCTCTTTATAAAGTAAGTATCCTTAAGGTGAAATACTCTCTCCTCTGGCTTAACAGCTAAATTAAAAACTGTAACTGTTTGTATCAGTGCATGAACTGTATCTTTTGGGTTTTGAGCTTTAAATATGACTGAATTTTCTGACATTTTCTCATATTTCACGATTCTTGGCATGTAGCCCAAGACCAGTGGCCAGAGTAATGGTTCCAAGTGATAAAAATGAAAAAGAGAAAATGAGGTAGAAATATACCTGTCCTTCCAAAACAATGGGGAACTGTTCAAGGTTGAATCATTAACGGCAGTCATTCAAGTCCCCTCACAGTTGGAATAGGATCCAGAGGTTTGATTTGAAAAGAGAGAATAATCTCCTAGATATCAGGGTCATTCTTTTTAAGTGCTATATAAAGTGTTCTCTTACGTTGTTACCCTCACATTTTCAAGTTGTTACTCAAGCATATATTGCTTGAAATTGCATTGCTAATATAGTACTTGAACAATGGTAGCGGTCACATTTCACAATGTATTTTATTTTACTTCTTTCATCCAGCAAATACAGCATTTGCATTTTTCTTTTATTCTGTGTAAAGTCATAAATTAACTAGCTATAAAGTCATAAATTAACTAGAAAAAAAGAGAAAAAGCAACAAGAAAAATTTCTTTTCTTAATATGAAAACCTTAACACACAAAATATAACTCTAACCAGAGGAATTTATTTTATATGGCTGTATTTTATATTGTAGAACTGGAGAAAGAGCAAAGCAGTAAAGAAGCCACTTAGAAAATAACATTTGCTCTTCTAGTGTTTTTTACTGTTTTGAAATGACTGTGACTGAAGGGATAGTCATCCAAATTCATCCCAAGTGAAGCTGAGCTTAGATGAAAATAGTGCCACAGGAATGTAAATTGTAAGTTCAGCCAAGTTCAGCTGAATAGCCTGAAATCTGCATTAATTCTGTTATGGACCACTTGCCCACTGGCATTGGATAAGATGCAAAACCACATCTAGATAAGACTACCCAGCTCAGGAGAAGACCTCCAACCTGTTCTCTCTGCTAAGAGTACAGAGAAGTCATCTAGAATAAGCTGTGTTTATCCATCACCTAGAACAGATAAACACTTGTTCTTTCTCAGAAAGAAAGAGAAGTGGTTGCTATGCATAAAATTGCTACATGAGGAGAACATTCTCCTGAAATAAGAGATTTGAGGATACCATTCTCAAGTCTCTAAAATATATTTTTAAAGTAAATATTTGAACCCAACCTCTGCCCTTTACAGATAAGCAGTCTAGGTGCAGCCCATTCTAAGGTGCTAGGTGACTATGATGGGAAAGTACAAAAGGGAACAGCATTTTTTCTGTTGGTGTCACACTATAATATCAAGTAGTTAACTGATCACTAAGCAACAGAACAAATGATAATGATAACATTGTTTCATACTAAGTAGAAGATGTCAGCAAGAGTTTTGTCTGAGAACAGTCCAAATTTCAGTGAAAACTGTGGAATCTGAAAGAGCTGAAGTCAGTTGGAGACAACAGTTCCACATTGTGTAACTGAATTCTTGGCTACTGAATGTGAAGAGATGTAATTGCCTGCTTGTTGTGTTTTGTATGAGAAAATGCATATTTTAAGCATACTCATCAGATTGAATCTTGTAGGTAGGGTAAACAGGGAAACTTTAATTAGGGAAATTATGTTGGATCTTAGTGGTAGTAAGGGCACAAACTGATGACTGGTGTTTTTGGCATGGGTGTTTTTTGACCTAACAGAAGAAATGGAAAAGATACAGAGAAAAAACCCAGAAGTCCTCAGGGTTAAATTGGTGGTCTCTACACTTGTATCCATGCCTTTTGTGCTCTGTGCTACACTTTAAAAACATTCTGAATCCATATCAGGATAAGAGCCAGATATGCATCATCCCTCTACACAACCTTGTTTCCTTGAAAGGGAGGAAATCATAGTGTGGTTTGAAAGATCCCCCGTTCTGGAGAATGAAAGTGCCCGAGATTCACTGTCCTGCAGTTCAAACCTAGCACTTAACAAACCCAGGAATATAGGCCTAGGTTCTTTTTTTTAAATTATTTTCTGTGATTTTATTTGGAAAATGTGCACTGGCATCCTACAGAGGAAGACAAACAATCCTGAGCTCTTGTAGATGATATAAGGGTTATACATATTCCCTTTCTTTCTAACAACAGATATATATATATTTTTAATATTGAAGCACACCAAACAAAATATATAAGGCTGTGCTGCCATTTAGTAGAAGAACCTATTTGCAAAAAAGCATCTGAAACTGAAAAAAATAAAATCTAACAACCTAAATTCACTACAGGAATACAAATGTTGTTCATTTATTTTCCCAACATTATTCAAGGACTTTTGGAAAGTCACATTAGTATCTCTTAATACCTTGACATAGCATTCTTGATACCTGCATATCAAAGATTTAACTGCTTATTAGTAGAAAGAAGGCAAAATGAATAAATTTAACCATATTGTGGACAATGGTTCACATATTTTACTCCAAAAAATTGATTTTAAAAGTACATTCACATTTTTGTAACAATCTGAAAAAGATTATTAATTAATAGCTATAGTACTCCACTTTCTAGAAAGCCACAAGATGGCTTCAGAGAGGTCATCTACTTTCCTTTGGGTAAGAGACACATAAGGTTTCTTCTGTATTAGTAAACTGAGCAGTGGCAGATCCTGTTCTCTGGTCCTGAGGTCACACATCCAAGCATGACATGTCCACATTTATAACATTAAAATATCTCACCCTATAAAACCAGAATCCAGACTGTATACTGGAAAAGGAAAATATCACTATGATGTAAGGAGGTAAATGTAGACAGAACATTTGCTTTAGTGAAAATCTATAAACCTCACCGTTTTTGTGATGAGATTTCAGACTCAATTTCTCTAGCTTTTGCTGGTGTAGTCAAGTAGAGGTGTAAGCAACAGCTACAGTAAACTCAGCTCTGTGCCGTGCTGCATGTCTGGATAGGAATAATCCTCTTTTCTTTCATACCTATGGTTACCCTAGTCCTACAAACTGATATCACAACAAAAAAAGCCCTATGCTTCCATTAGTTTTCCACTCTACATCTGGCACCCACTAATACATTCCCCATTTCCTTCCATATCCCTGTCATAGTGTACTCCTCTCCCATTCACCTGCTCCAGGCAGGATCACAATCTGCTCTCATGATACCTTGTTCTGTACTTCATTCTGCTTTGACATTGGATTCAGGGCCAGTGTGCAGTTGAGGGAACTAATCAGGTTCCTGCAGGACATTCTGGGAATGTAGATCAGAAAATCTGGACTTGCTTCTGCATAAGCCAGTATTTGCCACCGATCTGCACATCAGCTTTAACTGTTTGGATAGTGTGATATGGTTAAGATGTGGTTTTAGGTAGTTTACTTCCAATAGCTGTTCAGGTTGAGATACTTAAACAAAGACTATGAGGAAAAATAAGTCAGGAAATGGAAAAAATAAATGTATAATTTAGATGATAGAAATAGTGTTTCTGTAAAAAAACAAAACGAACTGTATTCCAGTGATAAAACAACCTGTCCAGTGAGAAAATACTTTACTTTTTTCAGCCCTTTTTTCTAGGCTTTACATAAAACGATACAACTCTGTCTACTGTAAAATGACTAAACTAATATCTAGTCATTAGATCTTCAGCTTCATAGCGAATAGAGTACAAAAACGCTTATCACTATGCCATATATATATAATGCTATATCACTATGATATATAGCTATTATATAACGTCTGAGTTATAGATATGACAATACAGAATATGACAACATGAACCAAGGTGCCTTGAAGTGCTTATTTTATTTATTAGGCCTCATATATATGTATATATACTGAAGGGCAGAGATAAGGTGAAGTAATACCTATACAGATAAAAAGCTGTCTGCTCTAAGCTACTATCAAACATAAATCTATAGATAGTTCACTTATGGCTGTTCCCACTTTGCTTCCAATAATGTTTCCTTGAAATCTTGCCAGATTTAAGTTCTTGTAAGAGAGAGTTCTGAATTACTTTCTATTGTTCATTATTTAACATTTTTATGTAGCTTCAAATGTATGCATTTAACAGTGGAGTGAAAAAATATATGGTCCTTGCCTGAAAGACACCAGCTCTCGCAATGAAACAGAAGGAAATGATGCACATAGTTAAAGTGAGAATAGAATTACTTATAGGTAATTTCCTATGTAGTCCAGGTGTGGGCTTTTTTGAGAAATAAGGAAGTTTAAAGGCAGAGGGGAGCATGGGAGAAGGAGTTAATCTGTTGCAAACCACAGTACTGACAACATTGACTGCACTATTGATGGGCAGAGAGAATTTCTGAGTTTTTCTTGATATATCTACATTGATATGCCTCTCCTTATTGATGTGCTATTAAACCTGAGCCCAGAGCCAAAAGAATGACCTTTTTTATTTGAATTAGCAGAGCAGCTACTACAGGCTAATTTATTCTCAGGTGTGCGTTATCCAGGGCAGGGGGTGATTATAATATATTAACCAAGGGTTTGTAAATGATGTTGGACTGGATGTTTCTGTCTTGTTGAAATACATGGAAAGTTGGAATGATAGTTTTCCATTCCTTAGAGTTCTGTGTGGTCGTCAGTGTACCACTGAAACATATCACTCACTCACTGATCTTGTCGGGGCGGTAGTTTCCCTTGGTATCTAAACAACCTGTAGGACTCATTGGCACTAGAGGGACTCAAAGACAGACGGTCTGCACACACGTCTATGGGAAAGAAAAGGCACACTTTATATATCGTACTGAAACCAAGGTCCAATGCAAGAGATGTCCAAAGGTAGGAGTATACATGGCTGAAAGTTGGGAACACCAAATACATCTATATACCACTTCTGTAACAATAAGGAGGTAGATTGCCAGACCTTCAGAAAAATGGGTACGCCTGTGAGAATATGTAGAACTTGCGTATCTCCCCACTTTACCCACAAGGTATAAAACTCAACCAAATGAATCTGATGTTCCCATAATACATCCATACATTAAACATAGGAATTGCACCCGTAGATTGATAAGGGTTTAGTTGTAATTCTGTCTATAAATAGGCAGACAATTATCAATCTTCAGACCAAATGTAAGTAGTATATGTACACATACATACGTCTATTTTAGTATCTATGTTAGTGTCCCTACTGTCTATAACAGAATAAATGACATGAACACTAGAGATAGCACTTGTTGTGAGTTTCAGTACTAGAAAACTATTAATTATGACTGTCTGCTATACTGCACTTTATGCATTTGTCTGTGCTCACGGAACTGAAACACATAAACCAAAATCAAGTTGAATTTCTAGAGTAGAACATTTGTCTTATTCACTAACTACCATTCATCTGCTGTTACATATCTAAAGCTTGACGTATCTGAATTATCTTGCTTATCCTGAGAGTTTGATTATTCCTCCATTAATTTTATACTTTACATTAATCTATAGCTGGTATAACTGTGCTGTAGTAGCTGTGAATTCCTTATAACTCCTAAATGAGAAAATGATTGGATTGACCAGAAATTTTTCAATGATAGTAATTCATGCAATGATACACTTCAGAATTAATAGTGAAGCAGTTTCCTAAGAGGATACTATTGGTAGGATCCCCAGACATCTTGGAAAACCAACTATTTTGGTAAATTGAGCTACCTGTAAGGATAATTTGCCTCAACTCTGGTTTTCCAAGGTATGATTTTGATATTTCACATACATTTTCCTTCATTTTGTATTTGGGTAGTATATTTTCACATAGTATTATATATTACTTTTAAGAGATAATAATTCTGTCATACAGCATAAGTGCCTATTTTAACTAAGCCAGTTTCATCCTTTTCAATATGAATTCAGCAATAGTCTGAGATTATTACTATCTGTCTCACAATGGTGTTTCACCTAAAATAAGCAACAGTAGCTTTTTCAAAGCAGGAGGATTTATACTCCAGCCATGATATCCAGCCATAATATCCAGACACAATAAGAACCAAAATTTTTTAGTGTGGCTTATCATCATACGCTTTCCCACATATTTTATAATATCATATTTCTCACTGTCCCACTACTGTCCCACTTATGTAGACCATGGCATCTTTAGAGTGGAAGTAAGAGTATAATAAGTGGCCTAAATTCAGAAAAGCATTATGGCATTCGTTGCTGGTAAATATTCTGAATACAAGGATCTTAATTTCATCTAACAGTCACTTCAGGTTCCTTCAGGCTTTCCAGACTGTTTTTAACTGTCTGCTAAACTACATTTAAGAAAAAAAGAGGATTAAAAAAGCATATATATAGTCAACATGTTTCAAAAGTGCGTGTCATCTCCATTGCCTGATTAACTTCATCCTACACACTGTTGGAAAAAAGCGAGTAGTTGCCAGTGCCATCAGGCCTGGAAGAGTCACCAGCATGGTGGTACAAAGATGCTTGATCCGCCGGTCTGGATCAAGCAGGCCAGCCAGGGAAATTGCCTTCCTCCGTTCCTACCTTGATCCTCCTGACGGCAGAAGCAGGCTCAACTTGCATGGCCAGAACGATGGGTCTGGTTTATTGTCCTGCTCCAGCTGCGGTGACAAAGGAGCCTAGTCATTTGCTGGCTGCCCTAACAGTCTTTTAGAAGAAAGAATTTTACCAAAAGTCAAGTATTTCACACTTGTCTGAAGAAAACATGTATCGTTATCGTTAGATCTTATATCTAATCTGTTGTAATATAACTTTTTACCTCCTCACCATTACCTGCCTTCTGGAGCTGTTCAAGACTGAAAAAGTCTTTGTTTCACTCACAACATGGATGTGTTTCTTCTTCCTTTAGGTGTTCCATAAAAAAGAAAAAAATAATAGTTTTTCAGCTAAAAAGAGCAAGGCATTATTCAAAAGCCATTGATATAGTGAATATTTTGAATAAGAAACAAACTCAGAGTAAATAGCACAAAGAGAATAGAAATGGAAAGGATTTATAAGCAGCTCTGCCCCTTCCTATGCATGTTACCACTGGGAGTTCCTCTCCCCTAAGCTTGGTTTCAGCTGCTCGGTGACTTTTTGAGTTACAACAACATTGGCGTGATCTCCCTTTGGCCCATTTGTGGCCTACGAGGCCTGTGTGCTTCCCAGTCTTCTCAGCAGTTTGTCAGTCTCTGCATAAAATTCAGACCGCCACCTTTTATTTCAGGTTCTTTTTGCAAAATCCTATAGCTCCTGGGACTTTCTCAGTCTAAGCCTGCCCAGTTGTTTTCCAGGACTGAGCTCTCCCTGTCTTTTCAGAGATGATAAAGTAATTTTTAACACTTTTTAAAACACATACACTCTGAAAATCAGAAGGAAAAAAAAGATAACATAGGTGACAGTGATTCAAAGCATAAATTAATCTAAAATATTTTCAGCCTTTGTGTGATTCATTGATTTGTGTTTTGCACATGGTGAACTGAAAGAGGTTTCAAAAAATAGAGTTATATTTTCGATTAAATGACTCAGAAATTATTTAGATTTTAACATAGTCTTAATTGCTGTCATGTTCAAAATTTTTTTGTTTGCTTTGCTGGGTAGCCTCCATTAATAATTTCCCCTCATTCATAAAGCTTCAAAATAATTTTCCCTTAAAAGTGACTGTTGAAGCCTCATCAAGGCTCTTCTTTCTAACTCTAAGATAAGAAAGGTGAATGTACATGCAGTACTTTCTATTCAGATACTGTATATTCTTTTCCTGTAGTGGTACATTCTGGAAATGCTCCTTCTAGGAGTTTTTTCCAAGCTATTGGACAACATATACTGTGTGGGGGTTTTATTGCTTTTGACAAGTATTCCATTTCCCAAAGAGGAACTGGGGAGAACTTGTCTAGAACAAGAAATTCAGACTGAAATTGGTGAGCAGCTTGGGCTAAAATATGGGGGAATTTTTCACAGTTAAAACATAGTTCATTTGTGAAATACTAACACATTTTATTTTGACTATTCAAAAAGAAGTTCTTTTCCATTCAAAATATTCTCCATTTGAAAATAAATCTAAATATTTCTGAAGATAGTTTTGAAATGTTTAATTCAAAAGAGTTCAGAGTATTCAACCCAGGATTACCTGTATTGACTCCAAATTAATATTATTTTGTTGTTGCGGCTGCTGTTCTTGAAGACACTCTACGCTTTATCTTGAACCTCCTAACTCTTACTCAAAAATCAACAGGAAAAAACATTGGTTCAACCTGAACCATTTTTTCATGAGGCTTTAGTTTGACTGTGGATCAACGATAAATATTTTTTCCAGTATTATTTAAGACCCAAAGAGCAAATATTATGGGGAAATTAATGAGATTTCCCTAAGCAAGCTTTTCTTAGTACTTGCCTTTTTTTTTTTTTTTTTTTTTTTTTTTTTTAAGGACGA
>JANZLQ010000013.1:2261514-2281221 GCA_026212715.1 Elanus axillaris | reverse complement strand
TTTTCTTATTACTTGCCTTTTTTTTTTTTTTTTTTTTTTTTTTTTTTTAAGGACGATAAGTAGACCTATTACTTGGCCCTACCGTTGGCATAATCAGAAATTCCCTTTGATGCTAATGGTGAGGTCTACTGATGATGTTATATTCAGGTTTAGAACACCGAAGTATCCTGGAGCTACAGACTTCAATCCTGGTAGGACTGAATGAAAATTTAACCTTCAAAGGCAGATAGATCAATTGCTCTTGTGTGGTGTTTGGTTTAGACCTTTGAAATGACAGACCTTTCTGCTCTGTTTGGAGACTAAAGCTGCAGTGGCCTTATTCTTAAAGGAAAGGATTTGCTTTTATGAATACAGTCAACAGGCTTCCCAGAATTATGTAGCGGGTTGGGACGCATAATATGTATGTAAAATACCTTGGAATGAAAGACCCTCAGTCCAGTGTAAAATATGATGTCTGTGTATGTATATAAACTTCTCAATTAGCTAATGTCCTGGAGCTCAGAGATCCTAACAAGCAAAATGAGTCATAGGTGGTATTTGAATCATGCTTTTTGTTTTCAGAAAATATTGTTATGAGATTTATTCATCTGATAATGATCAACTAATCAGCAGAGGGAAATGAAACTCTGAATGATATGTGAAGTAGGAAAACACTTTAATAAAGAAAATTTTGAACTGTCAAAGACATGTATCAGCCTACATTCTGACAGGTGATACTTTGCAGTTCATGCAGGCTGTGTTCATAACAACTGTTTTTTTAATCATAATAGTATTTATATCACAAAAAATACATTTACAATTGTAAGTGAATGACTGAGTATGAAATAAATCCCTGAATATGAATATTTCCAGGCCTCTCTGAATCTGGAATTTGTTGGAAATTTTTCCTCCTTGGTTCCCTTCCTAACAAAAATTAATGAACTTAAACGCAAGAACTTAAAAATTCCTTATTTTTAGCAGCTGTCAGTTTAAAGACAAATGTTCTGAGGAAGCGAAAGATCTTCTTCAGACTAAAATCGGGAATTTTTATAAACTTTACATATTGAGTAAAGGTTTTAGGAAGATTAGTTACCTGACTAGAGAGCTTCCAGACAGATTATGTTGCACTGGTATATATTCTTCTAACATCAATATAAATTCTTTGTATCTATTATCAAATTAATACCTTTGAGGCAGTGAAAGGATTCTTCTGGTAAAGCAAATTGAAAACATTTGGAATTCATTCTTATTTCTTATCAGCAGGATTGCTGTCTAGTCCCTCAAGCAGACAATCTCCAGTACAATACCATCTGATGCTGTCATTAAATCCTCAGCGTCAGGTTTCCGTAGCAACAGAAGAGCTCTCTCTGCTTCACTGTCTGCATCTGAAATCCGGAACAAAAACAGTTAATCTTATGCTGGTTTTCTACGGGTTTTTTTTTTGACAGATTTAATCTCAGACCTTCTGTATCTGGAAAGAAGTGGTAAGTAGCAGTTAAAGTTTGTGATTATTAAATTATAGGGCTGTATTTTAGTTGTTGATGTACATGCACACCAGATGGTGGCCTGCTGTATTCATCACCAGATTAGAAAGATAAAGTCTGGGCTATATGTAGGCCTACACACGCGCTTTTAAGTTTACTTTGTAAAGCATAAGAGGTTACGGGGCTTTTAGTGCTTATTTGAGATAGCTAATCTTGGCAAGCTTTACTTTTATTTGATAATAAATTTTGACAGGATGAACTTATTCCCAAGGTATTTAAAGTTAGTTTCGATGTTACTGTTTTCACACTGTTATCCCTCTTCAGGCTGACAACAGCAAGCAATATACAAGTTACAGAGAGTGTATCCCGTTTAGGAGTTACTGTTCACAGAACAGACAACTGTATTTAACTCAAAATATATGCTAATAATTAAAAACTGTGACCAGAACTCACATATGATTTTCATACAGAAAAATTGCAAAACGCTTCTGAATGTGATATAGAGAGTGTGTGTTTGTACTTACTAACATATTCTAAAGAAAAGCTTTTCTCTGTTCCCTAAAAGCATAAGCTTTTTTTCAATTTCTAAGAAAGCCAAATATTCCTACGTGCAGTAGAAAGTCCCCCCAGCGAGCATGGAGAACTCCCAGATAGTAGAGTTTTGGGTTTCTTTTTAGTAATTATCCATTCTTTCTCAGTATATTTTTCAAGATCTTAGTTTGTTGTTGCAATTGATAACGTGTGATGCTTTTGAAGAATTTTGCTTAGATACAGCGTCCATTTTTTGGAAGCAATATTTATACACAATGTTGCTGATACATCTTTAAAAACACCTTCATAAATAAGCCTGAATTACAGTCATTTCCTAGTGTACAAAACTTGGCTATATTAATCATGAAAGCTATGATATGGGTTGAATAAAACAGTCGTGGCTATGGCTTTATTACTTAAATTAAACCAAGATATTGTGCCTTTATACTTGTGAAGACTTTGGTATAATAAGCATTTTTGTTTATACATTTATTAGAGTCTGGTTTGTTAGTTTTTAATGGACCAGGACATCAGTAAGAGGAAGAGATACTGTAGCAATTATCAAGAGCTTTCACAGAATCAGTATTTTTGCCTTTTTGTGAGGCATCTCCAGTGATGACTTCTAGACATATTTATTTTGTACTAAAATCATACCATTATGTGTTATACTAATCTTCATATAACTGTAAAAGTTATTTAAATTATATCTATAATTTCTTGTTTCATTTTTAAGTAGTGTGCTAAATAATTCTGGTGATTAGTGAGATGTCTAAGCAATTTCATTAAAATACAATGATGATCTAATTAAGGGTTAAGCCTCTTTTCTGAAGTAACCAGGACAATGATAGTCATTGTCCAAGGGCCTTTTCCAAGTAACGTTAGTGATAGCTGGCCTTTGCTAAAGAATGGTCTGATATGAGAGAGAGAATCATCATGTGAAAGACATGTAAATATTTACTGAGAATATGTTATAAAGATAGAATATCGTTTTAACGTGACATATTTGAAATGTTTTAAACATTGGAAGGCACATACACCTTTTTTATACATGGCGGTATTTTAGGTTCGTAATATTGCACAACAAAAATGCCACTTGGTTCTTATACATCTCTGAAGAGGAGTTAAATAAACCCACTAGAGGACTTTGTGCATTTGAGGTATCTAGTTAGGACATTTTCCAACGAGAAAGAGAGCAGGAAATTAGCAGACCCTTGACTACACAGTATTACGCTAGCAGCAGCACTGAACTGATTTGAGGATGAACAGGGAATGGAAAAATTCCATTCTTAGACCTTTGGCACAGAGCTCTCTTTTGCAGTGATACGGAGATAGTAATGGGAGAGTAGCAAAAACCCCACACATCTTGACCACACATAGGTCATTACAAATGGCACACGGTGCTAATTACCTCAACCTAGTAAACAGCCCTGTATGTCCTCCCAGCGCAGGGCAGCACTCGACGCACTAGTCTAAGCAGAACCAGTTGTAGAACTCAGGCCACACTTCTACTGATTTTAAGCAAGCTGCTTTTTAAACAAATTTTTTCTTTTTTCAAAATGCAGCTGGTAGTTTTCTACTATACCAGTGATGTTTCAATAATCAATGTTTCAATAATAACATTTTGACATATTTTGATAACATAATTACTAGAGCTGTATAAGTGCCTAGCCAGACCTTGCATCATTTTACTGTAAACACAAAGCAACCCATCCTGTTCAAAAAAGTGTTTCTAGAGAAACGATTTTGCTCATGGGAACGCAGTTGAGTATTTAAGGCTAAATGGAGGTAGAATTTATTCATTTAGTAATTAGTAAACTGCTTGGCCTGGAGAACCAAAAAAGGGAGTTTATCTGCATCTTAATTTTGCTTGTCTCATTGGTATTCATAATAATGTTAACTATTTAGTAATTTTTTTCTTTAGGTTATAGACAAGTAATCCAGCTAAAAAAAGTTGTGAGCAAATTTCAACAAATCATGAACATATTTGCCAAGTTTGGGATCATTGTTTTACTTCTTGCATGCACTTACGTTGCAGAAAATGTGTGGATAGTTGCACACACATTCATCCATGTTTTTCTCCTGTTCTCATTCTGTATACACATTCCAAATAGTATCAGTGAGCTTTTACATATATAAGGAAAAAATAAGTAGGCTTTAACATGAACCTTTTTTTAAAAGCCCCACCCTACTGAAAATGCTATGTAATGTGTGTTAAAAATTAGATAATATGATATTCGGCAAACATAAACCTAGATAGTTTGTGTTCCCAAAACCATTTGGGAGAGTTGACTTTCTTTCCAGTGTGATACATTGTCTTTATTTTTCGTTTCCGATTATTATTTTTTTCATAAACATTTGGTAGATGGAGAGAAGATTTATAAGAAAATAAGGTTTATTATAGAGTGGACATGCTGTCAGGAACTGACTGTGACAGATGCAGCAACATGGCTTCATGTCCATACTGATGCATGTTGTTACTATCTCCCCAGTCTGTCAGTCTAGCATCCATTCTCTTGTGCCAGTCAAGTTAGTCACATTTGAGCCTCAAATTCCCAAGGCTCATTTAGCTCTGGAGAGTTGATAGGGAAAGAAAAATAATGTCATTGGTTTCACCAATCAAAACCACTTCTTTGGAAAAGGTGCTTATGACAAAGTAAAACATAAAATAACAGCATTTTCTATATTAAGTTGCAAGCCTTTAGTCATTTTGAAAAAAACAACTTTTTATAAAGTTAACAAATTAAATGGATGAATGATCGATGTCAAATCTACTGAAAAACTGCCTTGCAAATGGAATGCTGGATTAGATCATAATCGGTAACTCAAAGTGCTGATGACCATGTGTATGTTGCTAAGCATGTCTTGGACAAGAGTTGTAGTAAAAGTCACCTTCATCCTAAAATGTATTTAACGTAAATTCCATACTAAAGTGTGAAAGATATTTAAGGATAATAAAGATTTCCGAGGTACATGATGAAGAAGCTGTTATTAGCAATAAATATATCTTGAACATTGACTTTCTGGATCAGTCCAATTATTGCAGCAATTATAAATCATAATAATTATTTATTAAATCAAAAGAGACAAAGATTCATTTTTTCTATAAACGGTATTCATTGATGAAAGCTGTAAAATATCTTGGCATACTTTGCATTGTCAGACTGCTGCTGTGTCTGTAGGTTCCTTCTGATCCTCCAATCTTTTACTAGCTTTTCTAATTTTGTGTGACTCCCAGAGACTGTGTTCCTTTGGAAATCTTCCTTTGGAAGATAGTAGCTGCCATCGTTTTATGCATCAATAGTGCAAAATGTAATTAGGGTAAATATGCTATGCTGCGTGAAAGCAGTGGTCAGGTCAAGCTGCTCACGTAAGTGGTTGCAGGGTAGGGCCTCTGTGGCCTCTTTTTTTTCATTAGATGCTCATAGACTTTGTTCTCTTTTTGTCTTCAAGGACCTATAATTGTTGAACACCAGCTGCTTCACAGATTGAGTGGATGTCTCTTGTATGGCTAACAGCATAGAGACAGGTCATTGATGGGGGGTGAGCGTTAAAATTTCCTAGGTGAAGGCATGAGTTACACACAAGTCTTTCCCTTCACGGGTAGGTGCACAAAGCACTGTTCTGCGTGAAAAAAAAAGGAAAGGAACTAAATGGGAAATGAGAGTTACGTAGCTCACCTTTCATAGGCAGAGGGAATTTAAGGTGCCTGGAAGATTTTAATGTGACTAAAGAAAGGAAGAATATTAGATTCTTCCAGGATCGGTAGTAATTTTGAAACTGTGGAGCTGTTTACCTTATTCTATAGTCAAGAGATTAACACGGATTTCCATGGGAGTCTCCTGCTTCTTACAAGGTTTAAGCGGCTTCTCACACTTTCCTGGGAAGGGCCTTAGCCTGTAATTTATAAAGTTATACTTTTCTCTGCTTGCTCACTGAATTGTTACGTATGTTATACAATTTGAGTTAGCTTCAATGAGATACTGAGAAAAACTCAAATCCTGGTACTTAAAGAATTTACAAGGTTGCAGAACATTCAGAAAATACCTGAGCTACTTAGGCTAAAAGGTTATTTTTCTTCCTAAATGCCAGCTTCGTGAAATAGCATCTACCTTGCAACTGCTGAAGTAGAAATTATATATTCAGTCTTAAGATGGGCACAATTTGGGGTTTGTCTTGGGGAGAAAAGAAAGGTTTATTTCCATTCATATCAAGGAAGAAAACCAAATAAATGATCAGTGATTTTTTTTTCTTTTAATCTATCCAAACTGATTTCTCCACTCCTTTCACACTTATGTTAAGCTATTGAACTAAAACTCTAATGCTTCTCCAGTTCTGTTTAACTACATATGTTGCCAGGGAATTTTAAATCTTCAATAACACAAAGTTTGTGAAATGCTTAAATCTCGAAGTAATTTTATTTTTGCAGACTGTCAATGAAATCACTGTTGGTGCTTATATGTCTATGATGTACAAAATTCTATTGCCATATAATACTGAACAGAAGTGTTAACACAAGATCAATGACAATTTTATCAAAATATTATATATTTCATTTTTATAATTTTTTTCACATAGTCTTAAATTTGAAAGTGCTTATGATTCTACATAGCACCATACCAGCTACTAGGAAGACAATTAACTATCCCAGCTGAAACCAGAGCACAGTATGTCAAAATAAATAGATGTGATCATCATATAAATGTCATATAAAAATTGGTAAATTTCAAAAGACAAAATTTCTAAAGCAAATGTGTTTATTCAAAAAATCCTTTCTGATGTGGAATTTAAATAGAAGCAGATCAACTCCATAATTAACAATATAATAAAACAGATTAGAGGGATGATTATGCTCCTACATATGCTTCTGGTGAGACCAGTGATATAACATCATTTATGCTGAAAATTGGAAAGGGAGCTGATGAGCACTGCAAAAGGCTTTGAGGGGTTGTTGAACAAAACCGCTTGCGGTAGAATTCAAGAATGTAACTTTCAAATGAAAGACTGAAAGGTTGTCTTGAAGTACCTTAACAGGGACATTTCACATTAGTGAAATATTTTTCAAATAATATAAGCATAACATAGAAACTGGTATACAGTAACTAAACCTGGAAGATGGAAATTGGGAAAAAAGAAATGGAAGCAATGGAGTTTCCACTACCTGATGTCCACCACAAGACTGGATCTTTTCCTACAAAGCATGACTGTCAAATCTAAGTACACAGTGACATGTAGGGCAAGTAACATAAAATTTTCATACATAGAACAAGATTTATTTCTCTGGGTGGGAAGGAGTCAATGTAATTTTTAGTATCTTCTGAATTTTTATATATTTGGAGTTTTTTTTTTAATATAAGTGTATTATTTTAGCCCACTATGAGTCCCCCAAGTAAGGTCATTTTCAGTGTAAACTGATAACAATTTAAAGTTAAAATAGCAAAATCTGGTTCATGCTTTAAAAGTACTTTTTAGACACAAAAAAGAGGATTCATGGGAGAAGTGCTGTGGATTAAGCTTGTCTGAAGTAGAGCTCTGAACATAGACACCCAGATTCTGTCTGGTCTTCCTCATAGCTCTCAAATGGGAAACATATGTGGTTACAGTGAATATTTATCTCTCAGATTGCAACACAGCAGTTGTTCAAAGGAAATTTGGAAGAGTACTGGGCATGGTGTGTAAAATCCCAGACATTCTGTGTTTTTGTGTCTCTGGTAGCATTGGCCAACAAGCTTCAGTCCAACACAGCAAGTAGCATGGCCCAATTGGAGCGGATCTTGACAGCAAAACCATTCACGCAGAAGGCTTGGTATCCACATTATGCATTTCGGGATCTTTATTTTGGATTAACTCTGCTTTCTACCTGGGGACTTGAATGCCTGTTAGCAGTTGGATTTATTAGTTACACATCAGGAGTGCATGTTCTGGTTTAATTTCATTTGAAAGGAATCCTATTCATGTGCTATGTGATGTGATCTGAAGCACTGGAAGTGGGGACAAACAGGAAATTCACTTAAAAAATGCCTTCCTCGTCCAAACAAAACCACTACGTAGCACGGCTCCTTCTTCAGCTGTAGATTTAGCCCTGTACTTGCCCATTTCTTCATGCACTACTGTGTGTTTGAAACAAACTGTTTTGAAAACCAAAATTAGGAGCTGAGCAGTCTTTTTACTTAGTAGCGTGTCCTCCTGTTTGTCCAATGTTCCTTTTTTTTGGTGAAATTTCATTTGCAGAGCTGCAGGGAGACATTCTGGAGCCTATTAGTTGCTCCCCTGCTTCCCCTCTTCTTGAGCCTGTTCACCCCACTGCCACGAACTTCTGACTAGGTAACAGCTACAGGCAGCGGAAGTCACGTATTTGCCCTTATTTAGTACATCACTCTCTCCCTGTATTTGTTGCAGCTTTGTCTAGAGGGATAAAGGGTTGGGAAATCTCTAAAAAAAGGGAGAAATGAAAACTAGGAAAAGTAGCTATATTGCCACACTGCTGTAATTTCCTTCTTTTGGCATCTCATCCTTTGCTGCTCACTGGTGTTCTACGCAGTACAGCATCCTTGGGAAGGGTTATGGAACTTGTGGGAGTCAGGTGTCTGCACATCTTCGCACATTTTGAGGACAAAATTTCCTAGAAAAATATTTATTCTAAAAGCAATATCCCTTGTCATTGCATAAGGACATCGGCTTTACCTTCTGTAATGCCCTTTCTATTTACCAGACTAATCTCAATTTATTATTTGTCTGTGGGAGGGGGGTTGAACTCAGTGCAAAGGCAGATTTTCATGAGAGAGACTGCTCTTCTCATTACTCTTTCTCTGTGGTGAGCAGTGCTACCTGATGTTCACTTTAGTTAAAAACCTAATTGGACAGTTTCCTGACATTTTACGAATCATACAGTAGCTCGTATGCATTGTTATTGATAAGAATTTCTTTTCTGCCCCTGCTGCTTTACACCACATGTTTGTTCTTTCACAGATAAATGATGATGCATTGCTGAAAGCACAGAAGTTAGTTATGTACATATAAGAAAGACACCTTTAGGACATCTCATCATTAAAAAGTGCATGTCCTTATCATTGTACAACTACATGGATGAATCACTTTCTGTTACAACATGTCCCTATTTTTCCTACTTGTCACCTAGGAAATAATTTATTTTCGTTCTTTGTCAGATTTTGCATCTGTGCAGACTGGATCTATGTACTGAAAATTAAATGGTGATTTATAACATAAAGGGGAAAAGTACTAGGACATTATGACCTTGTCACAGTCTTGAATTGTTTTCTTGTTTTTAAAATAGATGATAATATTACTTTTTATCCTAAGAGATAACTGATAGTTCTGGAATTGGACCCTAAAACACTGAGGTGCTTATGGTGCTTCATTTGTGAGAATAGCCTTAAAGTAAACAAAATGCAATAATACTCCATCTTCTTCTTTTGCTCTTAAATGTTATCTCCCCTCTATAACCACAAGTGCAACATAAGTGCATCTCACAGGCTTGGATATATTGATTTTCAGATTATCTTAGCTGAAGTAGTATGAACTGTATTTAAAAACCATTAACCGTACATTAAGATGAAGAACCTACATGCTGCTTACACAAAGGTTGTGGTATAATGGAGAATTAGTCTAGCTTGCCTTAGTCCTGTGCGATACGCTTTGTCTAAACAAGAAAAAAAGGGTTTTCAGGTTCAATTTTTGAAGCAATATTTGGATGATCATACAAACAATGGCGTATTTTGTCATGTTCTTCTTCAGTCCTGCATTTCAATTGCTTTATTTCAAGCTAATGTCAGGCTAACTCAGTTGTGAACCACCGCCAGCAAGTTTTGTAAATTTAGCCCATTGGTGTTAATGAATCCTAAATAGTCAGTACAGCAATATGACTAAACTGGTTAACAGTAATGCTCACTGATGAGTATTACACAGCCTAAAAGCCCATGACTACAACATAAAGGACGCCTGATTTGCCAATTAATTTCTCTAAATTGCAGAACTTTTCCAGGTTGACAAAAGACTATGGTACATTATTCACATAATGTTAGTTGCTGGAATAATTTAATATATTATTTCTTTTCCTTTTTATTTCAAGGAAATATTGTTGTCTATTACCCTAATTGCCAAAACATCTAATTAAAATTAAAAAAAAGGCGATTTCCAGGTTTACTTTGTAACATAGTGTAGGTAGCAGCCTTAATAACAAGTGAGATAAGAGGGCAAAAAACAGCAACATGTTGAAAAAAGCAAAGCTTTTTAAAAAATGAGACTGGCAGGATGGACTGAGCACCTATCTTTTTGATGTATTACACAAATTTTCATCTCAACGTGAAAAAAGAGGAATTTTGCCAAACATGTCAATTTGGCCAAGCTCTGCTTTTCATCCCTTCTCCCCTTCTTGTTTAGCTAAATTAAAAGACTTGATTTCTTGCCTGTTTATTAATTTGCATAAGTAATAGCCTTTATCACTTAGAATACAAGCTCTGCATGATGATGCACTGTGTTGAAGGAAGCACAGATCTGCTTTATGGTTTTGTGACTGATAATGTCCAAGCAGTCATCTCCCTTATGGCATTTGAAGGGGACAGCAGATGACAATTTCAAGATTATTAAGAGGGTGGGTTTAATTTCGTACCCTGTCAAATCCTTGCAATAATCTTTATCGCAAGAAAAGATTCATGTTGTACAATTTCCTTTTCTCATTACAGTCATTGTCACAAGAATGAGAATCAGTATGTGATTGACCGGAGTAGTTATGCAGTGTAAGAGACTACCAAACCACTGTAAACTTAACAGCATTTTCTGAAAACTGCCATTAATCCATCCCTTTCTAGGAGCAGGGGTTGTGACTGATTAGCAGACCAAACTGTACAGCGTTGAAAGGGTTGAGAGAACACTTTTGGCTATTTCCCACCACAACCCCCAAAGTTGTAACGTACAATTGAAAGTGTTATGTGTTCTTAGCTTCCTGCCAAGAACAAATCAGTTTGACCAAGTGCTGGCCCACAGCTGGAGGGCTGCCTGAAGTAACAAAACAATCACGCCGTACTAAAATGCCTCACACATTAAGTCAGACACACTGTGATACGAGGACTGCACACAAAATGTATCTTATTAAAAACAAAGACACAAGCAAGTCCTGTAATCAAGGCAGGACACTGAATTGCATAGTTATCTTTTATTGGATTTTCTTTTGTATAGGAGGTCCTTTTTACGCTATGTTTTAATGGCATATTTATTTGACATGTTACTGGTAGCATCTCACGCTGACACAGAAGTTGAAAAAATATGTCCATGGCAATCCATTCCTATATGAGGTGTAAATTCAACACAGTGAATTAGAGGTGTTAATACTAGCCCCACATCATGCCGCTTGGTGTAGTTGTCATTTTATGTCTCCTTGCTCTTTTGAAACCTGCTTTTTGTTCTTCTGTACATCGTTTTATGAGACTGGTTCAAAGAGGATATGTGTGCTTCTGGCCCTCTAAGAATGGTAGTACCTGAGCTCAAGGTGTAAACTGTTTATACCTGGCTCTTCAGCAGGATGGCAATCATTTTGTATACTTGTACCAACCAAATTCTTACATAGAAACTACTTTACACACCGTATTGTACGAGAAGCTGCAAAACCCCCACTGCTTTTCATCATCAGAAGGTCTGTTTTGTTTCTAACACAACTGCAGCTAAAGGTAAAGCAAGTGTGAGATTCAGTAACAAAAACGAGGGCAGAGAGCAACTAACAAGCTCTGAGATATTATCACCAGTGACACAGGACATCATTTGCCTGCCATTTTTATGAACGGTCTTTTCAGTAGTTGTTAAACAGACACAAAGCATACTTTTTACCTGTGGCAGACAAACTCTGAAACAGTACTCTACGATATCCCCAAGTTAAAAGAGTTACCCAAATTGTGCTGTAGCAAAGATGCAAGCATTGCCATTCTTCTTTCAGGAGGGATATATTGCAACAGTATTATGTAGACAGATACTTGCAGAGAACTTTCTGAAATATACATACATACATATATAAATACATATAAATATATATATATATATATATATATATAAACTCAGAGACAATTCAAGAAACTTACAGATCTAGCTAAATGGTCAAGTATACGTGTAGAACACTGTCACCTCAGTTTCCTTGGCATCCAGAAGTGTTTACACTGTTTCAGAATTCCAGATGAACAGAAACCTCTTTGGCTTCCCTTTGAGCCATCTCTTTTTTTTACACCTGTGACCAATTTCCATCACTTTCAGCAAGAGCGACAATGAAACGTATTGCTTTTGCTCAAAAAGCAGCACGTCCTTTTTCCTCTGTTCTTGTATTTTTGACATGCGCCTTTCTACAGGTGTTTAATGTAAGCACACAGCTACTCCTTTCTCTTTCCTTGCAGAGCGGTGGCTTTGCCTGTGTTGCACCTGATTCATTGTCCCACTGAGGCAAAGCTCATTCAGTCGGATTCAGAGTCAGATACAAAACTAGCAGTTCCTGTTTTCCTAATCGAAAAACAGGTAATCTAAGAAAACATGGATGACCAGAGTACAGGAAAACAATACAAAGAACTCATTACATCAGAGAGCATTAATCACACACACACGCATGCACAGATTAATTCCCCAAATTGTCAAAAGAAAACTCTGACAGAGAAATGATTTTTTAATATTGCCTAAGGAAAAAAACATTGCCTTGAGAGGTATTTAGTGTATTTCGTAGTTCCTTTTCAGGGAAACATAGTGCCTTGCCTTTCATATTCTATACAGAATACTATTTCCCTAATTAAGATAAAGAGAGTTTGTGCTCCTGAATTAAAGTTAATTCAGTTTCTAGGTTTTTGGAATCTTACATATATATGTGATTTGCTCTTTTTGTTCTTGGAAGTATCAGAACTCAGTCCACCTATTACTAAATGCCTTACATTTAGTTACTTAGCTATTTTTAATTTTCTCTTCCAATCATATCATCACAGCATTTGTAAGCCTGTATGTTTCCTAGTGAATTCTTTAGCCAGGAGCCATCATGTCTCCTGGCTACCAGCTGAGTGTTAAAATGCACAGTGAACATAGAAGAATGGTACTTTGTCAAGTAGTTGACACAGCAACCCTGTGAAGGGCACTACAACTTAATATAACATCTGTACTTAGAAAAATCATTGAACCTACACAAAGAAGTTCAGTCAGAGAATCTGGGTGTTTGGGACCAATTTTCAGATGGTCCAGACCACTCAGCTTTTGCTTGGTTCAAGTAGTTCTATTTTAACTATGCTGAGATTTGAGTGCTGTAATTCCCTGCTGTCTACACTGGCACAGCTCTCTTCAAAAACTGCCCTAGATATGACTTTCAAGAAACTATATATGTAATTTTATAACACTAACTCTTCATAAGAGCCTGGATCACCTTGAAGACAGTGTCTGATGTCACTGCCTGGAGAGATCGTTTTGTTCATTAGGAGAACTGTATCAGCTAGCTCCTATGAGGCAGCATCCTGACATCATTAAGCAGATAGATCGCTAGACATGGCACAAAGACTCCATGGGTAAGAAAAGAGAGACAAAAGCCAACTTAGCTAATATTTCAAGGGTCTTTTTGAATAAAAGTTTGAAATGCGCTTTATATAATCTATGTAGAATTTTAGCCTTGCCTGATACAGTCACTGCAACTGAATGTGTAAACTACGTTTCAAGTGAAGATGGAGCAACTGTCTTTTAAAAAACATAATTGCTCAGATGATATAAAGCACTGAGCAGAGGAGTTGCTTAATACCATTCTGAATCAATATACTTTATCTGCTTTCTTTTACTTTAAAACTTCAAAACTGTAGTGGGGAAAAAAGAAGAGTAATGGTGACTATGCTTTGAAGATAACGGGTCGGTTCTGAATGCTATTAGGATTCCAAGGACCAAAGGCAGATTTAGTGTTGTAGGATAAGGCATATGGGACAAGGCAAGACGGTAAGATTAATTCAAAATTGCACTATGTTAATCTAAGATTTTTTACCCTTATATATTTCAGAAATGCGTAGATTAATGAGCTAGGGTTTATTCCATTAAATTCTTTGTCATGAGAACTCTGAAGATTGTATAGTCAGTAAATCATGTGAAATCAAATGGAGTTCTGTGTTCCTCCTGGTTTTCCATACCTTGTTTTGATGCAAATGTACCACTGCTTCCAAGTGCAGGAGAAGGCAAACAGCACTCAGACTAATAAAAAAAATCTGAGTAATACATTGATCTGTAACTCACAGAAATGATCATAAAGAAAAAAAAATTAAATTCAGACACATGAAAAGACATGGCTATATAATGCGATGAGTTATACTGTTGTCACCTTTTAAGAATACAGCTTGCACGCAATATTTTTTTATAAAAAGGGAAAGAGACTTTAAGAAGAGCTTATGGATCCAGACTGCAACTGCCCAAGTAAATATCTTTTTCCTGGGATCAATTTTATTCTAAAACTTTAAGGTGGTGTGTGTGTTTTCGTATCCTTAATGTAGGATGGAAAACCTTCCACGCGGGTCTTTGGCTTACCTGTACTGTCCTGCTTTTAAAGTTGATTTTTTATGTTGGTCAGTTGGCAGCGAACAGGCCGTGTAGAAGGAAGCTGCTGGCCAACTGCTGTAGATGTCCAGGCTGCAATGGAGCCATCTCAGCTTTGAGTCTCCTGGTCCCAGGAAGGCTTGTGATACACTAGCATGGCAGGAAGTCCTTGTTACCATTTTATCAAGAGCTTTCGGTCACCAAATTTCTTGATGTTATGGTGGAAACTGTGAGAGTATCATAGGTGTCTACCCTGTGTTTGGATGGAATTTATTGTAATTTAGCCGTAATCACAAGCAAGGCTTTTATTTGCTGAGGCAATTTGATAATCATGCACTTTGTCCCCTCTATTTAAAAAAAGTCAGAGAAAGAATTTGAAAATCCTGGATTTAGCATTTACAGAGATTTTCCTGCAGTAAGCTTATTATGGTGGTAGGAGGAAGGGGAATTCTTAGAGACCGTGGACACAAAGGAAGCCCATGCACAAAGCCAAAGATAGGAATGTGGAAGCTCCTGCTGGAATACTTAAATTAGCTGTTCATCTGTTAGGCTACTTGGTTTTTTATGTTGAAACACTGAACTGTATTTATGGAGTATGGTTAATCCTATTCTCGGGGCATCAGGTTCTGTGGTGCTTGGGAAATCAAAGCACAGGGAGTTTCTTAAACTTTGCAAAAATGCAAGCATGGAAGCGTAGAGCTAAAAATATGTTAGGTGTAAGTGTATTAAAGAGTGGGGCATACGTACAAATTGATAGTCACCTTTTGCTGGGATTGTTCTTTTACAAATAATAATTACATGATTATTGTAATTATATTCTAAAACCAATGCTGACATAAGTTTGACTAAAATTATTCATACAGCCAAAGCAATCTCACTGCAGGAACTAAGGTGGTGAAAAAAATAGACTTAATACATAGCATAGTCAAAATAAGGATGTGATTCTTTGGAGATTTCTTTTGAGTGATCTTTCTGGATATTAAGCCACATATATTTTAAATTGCTCTGTGTTACCACACAAAAACTTAATAATAAGTTTATTTTTAGCAATGTCGTACATTGACTTGTTTCTTCCTAATCCACACCAAGCAAAGCTAAATGTTAGAGTAACAAGAAAATATTTCTATGCTTAGCTAGAAAAAAATACAAAAATAATTCCACGTACATAAAATTCTAAATTCAACAGTGAGAAAGTAATCTGTTAACTTATATCACAATTCTTTTCAATGTGATAGAAATTCTAATATTACCAAAAATGTTGACAGTTTGAGTATCTTAAAGCACCTAGAATCCAAAAAAATACATTTTAGTTCAGTCGAATATTTTTTAAAACTTTTTTTAAAAGGAAAATGAGTTTGAACACTTACAGTTTTATACTACGCTTCTGCATTTTTTCATAACTTTGTTACAAACATGGGGGGTTCCACATTTTCACTAATCAGGTTATGCAATGCCAGTTTCTTCAGAGCTCCATGGCTTTGCTTTCTGTGGACCATTTTTAAGGACCATTAATAAATATGCTGTCAAGTTTAGATATCTGGAACTGATCTAAAAGCTTTTTAAAACAAGAATTCAAATTACAGAATGAAATGGTGTATAATGGTAAGGAGATGCTCATCAAAGACATTAAAATTGTGGCTAAAATATAGATCTCTTCACTCAGCACACTGTCTGAGAGCTACAAGATTGCAATCATAACAGAGTAATGAAAATGGATTTAGCTGATGCCATTTCTCATTTTCATTACCATCATTTTCATGAGAATGGATTAATATTGTGCTATTTTGTATTCTGATGGCAATTTTTGTCACAAAATGGATTCGTGCCAAACCATCTTTTGTTCTTCTTAATCTTTGTCAAGAAGGCAGGACACCAAATTTTTCATGACCCATCGAGTTCACAGGAATATGTAAAACTTTCGCAGCCCTGCAGACAAAATTTTTTTGGTGATTTGGATAGTCTATGTGATGCTTACTGAGGCAATACCGGTAAAGAACAGAAAGCACAAGAAACACAACAAAATATTAAGATATTTTTTTTTTCGTAGTGTTTTTTGTAGGAAGAACAGTAGAAAGTGAAAAAAATATAATACCAATGGAGATTAGCGAATAGGTTAAAGGTGACTTAGGAAACTATTTAGAGTTTTATATATGCATATAAATGTAGGCCTATATAGCCAAAATATTTATAGCAGAAATAAGTGTGTTAAATGCTTAAATTATGACAAGTCATAATGTACTGATTATAACCAAAATTAAAATCCAGTATGTTTTCATTGTAGTGAAATATATAGGGTGGACCTTTAAAAAACTGGCAGAGACGGTACTTCAAGGAACTTACTCAATCCTTTCTGGATGTATATATATTTACGCATTCATGTGATAAATCACTGTGCTATTCAACTATAATTTTGAGGTAGCACATTTGCATGAGTTTAATTTTTGGTTTTGCTTTCTCTTCATAACGTAGTTTTGGTCCATATTAGATACATAGCTGAAATATTTAGTAATAGTTTTGAACTAAAGTAACTACATACCAACATTACATGATCATTGGCATTACATGTCTTACAACCTGAATGTATTTTTGCTTTGAAAATTACAAGCTGAAAAAAGAAGGAAGATAACATGGTAATGTAACTAGGGCAGTGGAAATGTATGAAACTCTCCTTATCCACTTAAGGAAATATTCTTATACCTGTATTGAGAAAGACTGTGATAATTAAATAGTCTGAGGTACTGGGTGTCCATAGCTGAAATGTGTATACCAAAACATGAATCTGGAAAAGATCTGTTGAATTACATAGAAGTTGAGCAGCCAAATTACTTTGAGGGACATAGTAGGCATTTTTGAGAAAAATAAATACCACTTAAAGTTTACTGAACACTTTATCGATGTCCCTACTTTGTCCTTACTTCAGTATCTTTTGTTTGAGCTGCATTTAAAAGCTAATGGTAACGCAAACAGTAATCAGAAAAGATAATTTTCCCTTTATTGGGAATCTTTTTCAAATCAAGTCTGACCAGCTGATGAAGTAGGGAAGTTTTAAATATTATAGGACAGAGTATAATAAAGCCATATTTAATATCATTCAACAGAAAACTTTGAATGAAAACTGAAACAGTAGTGATATCAATATTATCTTTCTATAATGATAATTAGCTTTAAGAACACCTTTGAGCCTCTTCTACCTTATCTAGTTCTTTCCACTTCATAGTGCCTTAACCCTTTGCATCAATCTATTAAATGAAAGATAGGTAGAGAGAGATCATTTTGTTGCTACTGCCTGAAGCAAACCAGCGTTTCATCTTTGAGTGGGAACTCAGTAATTTCTCGTCTGGAATGCTGGACTAAAATGATCTCTTCTTTCTAGAAGTGGCCTTTTTTTCCCATCAGATCAAAAGAAAAAGATGAAGTTTTTTGTTGTGGTGTTGTTTTTTTTTTATTTGAGTGGAAAAAATCTATCATGAATTTTAAAGGGAAGTCCTTATCTTCCGATGAAAGTATCTGTAAGCATTTAGAAAGGAAAATTTACTAGATATCCGAATTCTTACAGTGTAATCCTCTTCTGAATGCCTTTCAAGATTAAGAAGTCCCAATATTTTCCAAAGATGCTCATCGAAAGGTGGCATGTATATTTTTATTTCCCTGACTAATATACTTTGGAGAATCTTCTTGGCTAGTGCTTAACTGTTTTGAAGGTATGTCAGGTCCTTTCAGGCTAGTTTTCAGTGTGCAAGCCTTCCACAGGAATGTCTGAAATGTTTGTCAGATATTTTCCTGCACATGGCCTTCTGGATGTTACTTTTCTCTCTGTGTTCTAGTTCCTGATATTACGTATTTCCCAAGGAGCTAGATAGCTTTCAGTTGAATACCACTGCGCTTCTCTTTTTTAATACAAGGTTCATATTACAGTATGGGGTTCCCTTTATTACATGGTATAGATTTCAGCTGTTTGTTTTGCATATAAAGAATTTAAAAAGAGGAAATACTGCTTGCACAATATCAGAGAAGTGGGAAATAAACGGCCTTGGAGCTTTTACCTTGCTGATAAGTCTTTCTGAGTACAGCCCCTTGCTTATCTGTGATCTAATAAACAGTGAGCAAGCTTTTATTCAGCATACCTGCTTATATTAGCATCTTTCATTGCTTTCAGACTTAGCTTCAGAAATGTTACTAATAATTAAACACCTGCAGCTGCTTTGGTGCTGGACTGTTTCATGACTAGTATATGAGTATTTGAGTAAGAGTGTCCTTTGACCAATAGTCCTTTCATGGGAACAGTTTGTAGAAAAACATTTTCAGAACTTGGCTTCAAAATGCTACAACTCCTCTGTCATGGGGCTGATATATTGCAATACATTTTTAAAAGAAGAGGAACAAACATATTATTTAAAGTACCATCTTGTAAACTCATTGTCCACTTCTGCTCTCTGTTTCCATTGTTTTAAATTACTTACCTAGAAATAGGTATTCTCCACCCTTACAAAATGTGAAAAAAGTTCTCTGTGGATTAGATCTGTAGTCAATATCTTCAGGTTCATTTTTTGGCCAAAAGTGTCAGATAGAAAACAATGCTATATTTAGAAGAATTTTTTTTTAAAAAAAGGAGAAAAGAGGTATTAAGATAATATTAAATGTCTTATCTATTATCCCCAGAGCTGATGACTCATCAAGCAGTTTCAATTTAAAAGCCAGATTTGCAAATGAAACAGAAATCCTTGCTCAAGGGACTGTTGATTAATTAGGCATCAGACATAAAATTCATATAACAGGTTTGGGAACAAGAACCAGAACTTGGAGCTGCTTTGCTGACTCTATAGGGCCTCACTTTCACCAGGAAGGAAAGAAAATTTTCCAGCCTCATGGTAACCATCATCTACTTATGCAAAGTAATCTCTAGGAACATATGTATTTGAATGCCCTTAAAAAAAGGAAACTACTGAACCTTGTTCTGGCACTTATTGCATGAATATTTTAATAAGACGACTGTAACATCCTGAGTGGATAAGAGCATCATTCCGTAACACTGTGTGACTCCAGTGAGACATGGATTTTGCAGTCACCACTGCCCTCAATGTTTCTTGTTTCCTACCTATCGCCTCGCTGAGGCGATCGGCTCTGGTGCAGGCGTGTTCCGCAGCGGAGGAGCGGGGGATTGCTGCATACGGGGGAGTTT
>JANZLQ010000013.1:2245859-2259678 GCA_026212715.1 Elanus axillaris | reverse complement strand
CACCCAGACGGAGCTGCCGAAGGCAGAGGCTGCGGCGCAGACCTCGGACTGCAGGGATTGCCGAGACCTTTCTCCTGGGGCAGGGACGGGCAGCAGAGCTGTGTGCAAAAGGTGTGCCCGGGGGAGGGCCTCGGGGGACTGAGCTGCAGATGCGGAGGGACTTTTTACAAGGGCATGTAGTGATAGGACAAAGAGTAATGGTTTAAAACTGAAAGCGGGTAGATTGAGATGAGCTGTAAGGAAGAAGTTCTTCACCGTGAGGGTGGTGAGGCACTGGAGCAGGTTGCCCAGAGAGGCTGTGGCTGCCCCATCCCTGGCAGTGTCCAAGGGTCTATGATACCTACGGGAAACTGCTGGATCTGGTAACCTCTAATGAACCTCTGGTCAGTGTTCAGCTGCTTTGGATTCAGATGTGTTGCTGTTATTAATAAAAGCCTGTGTGATTAGCTTTGGAGACCTGATCATGCTCCAAGCTCCAGGCTGAGCACTGGTGTGTCTGTTTTTTAGGTATTCAGTTCTTTGGATCAGGACTTCCGTTACTATATAGTGTATGTTTCAAAATTATTTATGAAGAAATTGGTATTAAAACTAAACAAAGAGAGGCAGTGTTATTCAGCTTAATTTGCTGAATAGAGTAAGCTCAACTTGCATTTTGCAGCCTTAAAACCCCTGTGAAACATTTCTGTTAAAATTCTGATGTGAGATTGCGGAACAGGTCACATTACCACAAGCCTCCAAGTACCTCTAAATCCTCACTGGACAAAGGTTACTCTGAGACACCTACTGCATAGAGGGCACTGACAAGTCTTACCTTCTTTTTTTAAATCTTTTTTTTTTTGTTTATAAAACTCTTGCTGACAAAATGTAATGACCATGCCCAACTCATTTTTATATCTTCATGTGCATCCTACCAGTCAGTCACCACTGCACAAAATAATTCACTGTGTTCTCAGTCAGTTTTCTGTGACTGTAGTCCTCTCGGAACCCGAAGAAAATAGTCTACAATCACTCATTTTAGATGGGAACATCAAAACACAATAGGTTTTGGCTTACATGTTAATAAACTTAACCTGTTTGTTTCTTGTTAACATTTGGTTTTGCATCCATTTCAGAGGGTGCCAGAAGTTCCCGTAATAGCGAGCTGAATAAAGAAATAAACTAGCACACCATACAGCTGTGGACAAACATTCATTCTAAAGGAAATGCTTTAAATACCATTAGCTTTTAAAAAGAAGCATGTGAATATGTTAGGAAAATACATAAGTATAATTTCTGAGCATACATTACTCTTGGTGATCATTAAAAACCATAAGTTTTATTTCTTAGTCTAAAACCTAAAAGCAGCATGTAAGTGACACAGAAAATATTCTTCAAACAGTTAGGGAATGTTCCTAGTTTTTTCTAAGGATGAAAATATTTAGAACCTGAAGGATATTTACAAGCAATTTCAACTTTTAAACTAGGCCAGGATTTCAGACTTAAACTTTTTGGCTGTTCTTAGTTTTTAAAAGGTATAAAATTTCACAATTTTATGTAATATTAGATGAAAATCACTTTATAATTGGTTTATGCTGTGCAGTGCTGCTATAGCAGCTCGTAATGTCATATTGTGTGTATATAAAATAATGATAATTTATACAGGCTATTCTACCACTGAAGCCCTGTAACTGAATATATTTCTATTCGGATAAGCTCTGTTTGCCCCTTATGATTTTAACACATTGATCATATGAGAAATTATAGCTTATGTTTAAAATGTTTCCGTGTCAAAACCCAAAGCGTGGATTTAAAAGATCTAGTAAAGATAGTGACATCATTTCTCTTGGCTTCATTCGCCTCCTGGGGGTGGCAGTGCAATGGGACCTCTGCTGGGGTTGGGTGGGAATTCGGTCAGTGACACCAGGGAGGCTGACAGTGACAACAGTTTGCCTGTTTAACGTGGTAGCCACTGTAAGCTTCCTCTTCCATCTTCATTTACACTAGCTTCCAAATTGCTGCTGTTCCCAGGGAACTGATTGATCAGCAGGTTTTAGGAAGTCTGGGTTTATTTCTCCATAATGAGAAGGTGACACTTTGCTTTGTAGGTCTTCTCACGTGAGTTTTGCACCCCAGAGGTCCTGGGACTGGAATCACCTCATCTGTTGTAGGGTGCCGTTTGGTCTGGAGTTAGGAAGGACTCTGTTGCACTCCTCTGAGCTCAGTAGGCGTTTGCACCTGGCGCGCTGCTGGTGGGAGGATCTGAATTCTCATCCTCTGTGGCTTCAACTTCCTCTTAATATTTTGATCTTTGAAATGGTGAAGGAGGCTGTATCGATCTTTATCTCCCAAATGGTGAGATTGACATCGCATCCAACTTCCAGACAGCTGTTAGTGAGGTGGCCTGGGTTTCATTCTGTATTCTCCAGTTTGTAACTGGAACTACCTATGTCACATCAGATTTGCACGTCTCTGACTAGCGGTGTGCATTGGCTTCTCCCAGCTAGGTGGTAATCCTTAATGGTGTTGTACCTTCTGTGTTTATCTATATTATAGCATCCACATTCAGTATTTTCATATCTGTAGCAAAAAATACTCATTCAAAAGTAAAACTTAATTTAAGAGATTAAATCCAGCTTGTGAATTTCCATTTTTTCTCTCAATATCAGATGAAAGGTTGTGAATACGTATTCTTTACTCGTAACATTTTACAATTATTTATGATTTTAATTCATTAACAGTTATTAATATTTATCACAGCACATCTCCAATTAGATAACTCTTTTCTAAAGCAAGCAGTCCTGCTCTGTTTTGTACATCCTTATATGGGAGCCTTTTCACATTTCTGAATGTTCCTAATGGCTTTCTCTTTCGTCCTGATGACTCTACCTGAGAAAGGTTACAAGAGAATTGCCACAACATTTAAGACTCTATTAAGTATTTAAACAGTGGCAAAGTAAAGATTTCTGTTTTGTTCTTACATATTTTTCTAATGATTCCTAATTATACTGTTGACCTTCTGGACCGCAGTGAACAATAGGCTGCTGTTTTCAAAGAACTGTTGCAGATGATTCCACAGTCTTTTTCCCAAGTGGGAATAGGTAATTTATAGCCCGTCACTCTGTACATAGAGTTAGGATTATTTTGCCTATATACAATACTTTGAAGCTACTATCACAGTTTTATTTGACATTTTATTTCACGATCACTCAGTGAACTTTTGCTCAAGTGCTCAAGATGTTTCTGCTTGGCTAATGGTAACTGTTCTTCACCTTTTTCTAATCTTTTTCATTAGAATACTTTGAAACGTTATTTAATTAAGGAATCTATTCTCCCACATACTCATTTATCAATACCAAGTCACTTTTCCATCCTCTTAATTTCTTCTTGGATAAGATTATTTTACTGAATACATAGAAAATTATGTAGAGGACTTGTTAGACCTCTTATTTTGCAAACTAACTAATGAAATGCAGCTGAACTCACTAGACTAACCATAAGCCATTAACAGAGCAACTTTACAAATAAGACTAGTTAATATTCTTTCCCCAGTAAAATGTAGTACTAAATCCATGCAGGATTATCGTTCTCAGTAAGGTCAAGAGGTAAACTGTGTTCTTAAATGCATGGTACACGCTTTTAATTTAAAGCAGTGTGGTTCAGCCATAGATAAATCTGGTAAAGCACTGTGTAGGACTTCTCTTTTTGAAAATAAAAAAGTTTTCTTTTTAAAATAGAAAGAAACAAATATCTGCATGTATGTTAATAAACCACATTATCAGATTATATTAGAGATGTTTTGTGCAATACCTCATTTATTTATTATCGTATTATGGTACAGGTGTACTTACGACTTTTGATCAGTATTGACTGCTTACCTAAGTGAAAAACTCAGTAATGTTAGGTCATCTGATGTGTTGTACAAAAGTGCTGGGAGAAAGCTAAAAAGCTTCCAAAGCCACTGATGAGAGAGGATGTTGTCACACAAGCAAATAAAGAGGCCACAAATACTCTAATCACTGTGTATTTGAGAGCGATCTCAATGTTTTAGTAGACATACAATTATCTCTTTCTTCTACTTAGTCTTGTGGCTTTCTTCTTTAAAACAGTCTATGGAAAATGCAATGTAAACTTCATTTAGAAGAGTTATATGTGAATCAGGAAGTTTATATACAGAATATATATTTGCACATGAGGTACATTGTCAAGAAGAAAGATTTCACCTGGGTGTAAATGAGGTTTAGTTAGCTAACATTTGTAAAGCAGATGGAGATGCTAAGGTTGGAGCTATTGAATAACAGTCCATTGTTTCAGATATCTTTTCTTTAAGGGCGAATATATTCTTATACATAAGCTATTACAACGGTATGTTAATATATCATTACATTTAAAAAGTAAACAACAAGTCAAACAATTAGGAACTCAGGTGACAATGAATTACACAACCCACTTGTCAAAGCTGGATAGCTTAAATAGAATCAGAATGTCTACCATGGATTTTAGCACTCACTATCTGTAGATGTTACTCTTTTTTTCAAATTTTGCTTCATTGAAGCTCTTGCACAGTTGCAGCCTTCTTGATGTTCTTACCCTCTTGCCTAGCTCGTCTGCCTTGACTTCATACCCCAAAATACTAAGGACCAACACATGTCACATTTGTAAAAGTGTGAGAAATTTCTCCTTTTCTGGAATTTGTGAAGCACAGGTCAGCAGGAGAGAGCTGACCTCAGAACCCGCTGCAAAAACTTCCTCTCTGCAGCCTGCTCAGATTTCCTCTTTTCTGTGTATCTGACTCAATGGAAGAAGACTGCGTCAGGTGATGAAGAGAACTGAGAAAGTGTTTCTGGGTTTCAGTCAGAAAAAACTGAAAGGTAGCAGAGGTGAAAAGGAAAGGTAATTTGGGTAAATACTAATGTCTACACACATGAGCTACTTTGAATTACAGTAGGTTTTGTGACTGATTACAGTGATTGATTATAGTAACCAGCATGGATATGGGTGTCATTGTGAATGTCAGAAAAGAAATTTTGAAAATTAGAGTTTGTGATAATTATTTGTATAAGTAATAACATTTACAAATTCTAAGTACAATTAGTGCACTGTTATAGCTTGACCAATGTGTTGTGTTTTGTTGTAAAAGTATTCTTCCACAAATCACACTACTACTTTAGAGTTTCACAGGGAGGTGGGAAAGCAGAAAGGAACGCAGTTAAACAAAACGTGTGCTTCCTATTTTTTTTTAAATGTCAGGAAGAGGTGGGTTGAAGAAGCATAGGAACATCATTAATCTTGCGTGCATTATAAACGGAAAGATGAAAAAACCCAACTCAGCTTAAAGACCGTATCAGTGTATTTCTTTGTATCAGGGCTTGTGCAGTGAAACTCAGTTTTATTGTTTTTGATATTTTGAGGTTGGCAATACAGGTAGTTCCTCATAAAGCATCTGAAAGTGCCTCATAGGTGTCATTCAATGCAGAATTGGGAAGGATGGAGAGGTACCTTCCCATATCTTCATTAATAACATCAGCTATAGTGGTATAACAAGTGCAATATGACGCTGATACCCCTTCCCTTATCACCACTTGGTTGAGATGGACCTGAAGGGCGTCTTCCACATTGTTTTTGGCCCTCCTATTAAATGAGTAGTCAAAAAGCTGCAAATAGTGGCAGTCAAGTTAGGGCTTTTTCATCTTTATAAAAATGTTCCAACGATCACTTGGTCACGAGCTCTTTGTGGAAAAGCCTATCAGGTTATTTTTTTTTTCATTTTTTTCTGGTGTGATGGGACCTTGGTTAATGACTGGAAGCTTCAAGGCACTACTGTGATGTAAATACCAAGCAAAGTTTTTCCTGTGAATTGTGACCTTCCTCCATCAGTCTGGATCACTGTAAGACCTTGGACAACATAGAAATGCAAAATATTGACTGTGTGACTACTGTTGCTTAAGAATTGAACTAACAGCTTGTAAGACAATAATTGCTGGTGTCATGTCCGTAATCTGGAATAAGAACAGAGCCATTTCATGCTCACTTATGCAAGGAGTGCCTGCCTCTTTCTGTTTTAACCTGTCTGGGATTAGCTTGATTTGAAAAGGGAGCTCAGTGGTTGCTTCTGTCACACTGAGTATGTTCTTCTCTCGAGGAATATAGAGGTGCAGCTGCTCTCGAGATAAATTGCTGTATGGAATAGAACAATTCTATTTCTATCTCAGATAGTAGGATTTACTTTTAATATGAGACAAATTGATTCTCTAGAAACTACATCTGTTAAATATATTGTATTCATAATGCCTGTTAATTAAAAAGCATTCCATACACATAAAAATAGAAATGGAAAAGAACTCTAATGACTTCTCATTTAGGGTAAAAGATAGCTTCATACAATTTTTTTTCTTTTTTTTTTTTTTTCTGTTGCATATTGGAGTACCATTTTCTGTAGTCATCTACAGAATTTATTTTTTTTTACCATTTTTTCCAACCCTTGGTTTCTTAGTATAAAATAATTAGTATGTTCATAACACAAATACTTTGACTTTCAGGCATGTTGCTTAATTGTTAACCGGCACATTGCAGGAGAAAACCGGTGCCAACATTAATAATGTTTCCACAGATTTTGATTTACATAGTGACTGATTGATACATTTTTTTATTACAGTGACTTTCATTTTCACAAAGATCTAACTTCTGAACAGATAAGAATGACTGATGTTGCATGCAAGTGTGCAATTTCAGTGTAAATAATAATAATTTCAAAATAGAATTAATCACTTTGAAATCAGCTGTAGCTGTTATTCAGTAAGCTCTCATCTTTGTAAATTTAAATTTAAATTCCCTGAAGTTTGGAAATATAGGCATGTTGTGTTAATCAATAGTATATTGTCACTACTAATGTCACTGTTGTTTGTGGGATATTAAACTCAGCTGTTGAATTAGGTTGTTGGTATCACACATATGACTATTTGCATCTGATGTGTATTCAGACCGTAATATAAGGGATAAAATGGTTTTGTAGTGTTGGTGTCTGTATAAAAAAAAATGAAGAAATCGTTTCACTGTCCGAGGCAGTGCTTGAGGAAAGGGTCCTATATTAACTATGTTTTGATACTATCCCATGAAAACACCTGAAGTAAACACAAACTGCCGGGTTCTCTCCTTTTGTAATTTTCATTAATATTGTCGTGCTTTCCAGGAAACAGTGGTACCATACAAGATGAGAGAATGGAAATTATCATAGCTTCTGATCATCTGCAAAATAATTTTATTAGTTCTGAAGAAATAAAATGGGAATTGTTCGTGCAATTGTGTTTCCAACAGATTTCTAGATAAACCAGATCATTTTGCTATAAACAATACAATATATACAAGCATATGTTATATTTACTAATACAACGCATCTGCTGTTATTCTGAGATCTGAGATTTCAAAGAGCTTTTGCAAAGAGGGTCATCATCATTATTTTCTTTCTACAAATAATGATGAAACTTGGAAACTCTTCATTTTTATAACAGTGGAATAATATGATTCAAGGACTTAAAAGTAGATAAAACAAGATGAAAGTAGACAATAGACAAAATAAATCCAATGCCTTCAGCTTATTAGAAGTGACAGAGAAATAAACAGTCACTCATTACAAATAATCTAGGGACCTGTTAGAAAAGTTTAGTGCATAAAATGACATTTTCTACTACTTCTGCGTTGGTAAACAGGTCTGCTGCATATTGCCAGTAACATTTGCATTTATCTAAAGCACTCTGAAGAAAAGTAGCCAAAGCTTTAAATGCTGCAAAAAATTCTAATTTCTTACATTTCTTAACCAAGGTGGAGAATATTGCATGTGAAATTCCCAACCACCTTTAATATCCATGTACATTTGTATTATCTGGTATGAATAGAGTGTTCATAAGCTTTCAATATTTGTGTTAAATAACCAAAGAGCAATGCATCATTTAATTAGTAATGCAGTATGTTAGGATGACCACAAAGAAGTTGGATAATTCAATGGCATTTGTAGATGACCAGATATAGAGACATGCTGGGCGGGGGGGTGGTTTTTTTATGTGGACTTTTTTTTTTTTTAACAGAATTTAACTATTCTAAAAAATAAAAGATATAGACCAGAAAAAAAGTGATAAAAAAGCTGTGCATTATGGAGGACTGCATTTTGCAAAATCAAATCCATTTGTTTCAACTTTTCTGTATAATCAAACCATACCAATAACTTTGCCTAATCAGTATTAATCATGATTACAGAATTTACTTCAGGTTCTTGAAAGTAATTACATAAGTGCATGAATGATTGTACTCATTTTTATTGCAAATGTATTACTCATAAAATATTTAATCCAATAAAACTGTTTGCTAAAAACCATGGAACATACACTGAAAGCATGGCAACCTAATAAATATCTGATTAAGGTCTCATTATGAGCAAAGAACTTTTGACATTAGTGAAGTGTACTCTGAAATTATACTTGGTTATGTTTATTTTCTTTGCACCTACTAAAGGCATAAACTTTCTATCCCTCCTGTAAATTGGAACCATCCTATGCTAATGTAAGACATAAAATAGTATTATCAGAAAAGACAGCATACTACAGAAACTAGTGTTCATTTAAGCATTAAAAGTTTTAATATTTCAATATCTTCAAATACTGAAATTTCTTCCATATTTCAGTTCTTAATATTCCATTCACAAGCATAAAATACTAATGAGGTCTATGGCCTAGTTGAGATTATCTGTACTCATAAATGAGATAAAGATCTTATTCAAACCTTTTTCTTCTGGAAGATGAGACCTCTTTGTGGGTCTTCAGTGTATTTCCTAGCTTGATTTAAAACAGTTTAAGGTGTGTGGAAGAATAATGTGGAAGAAAAAAATCCTGAAAGCCATTTATCTCCCCACAAAGAAGTAAAAGTCTCATTATCCTCCAGCATTGTTAATAATTTCCTCCTGTTTTGAGAGCATTGCTAGGATTCTTAATAATCAAATATATACTAGTCTGGAAAGGAACACATAAAGTGGGGAAATTGCAATGGAAAACATTAATCTTTAGCCAGTCTAAACGAACGTGTAATTTAAGCAACTGGTGTTTTGCTAATATAAAAGGTATACATTCTTTATTATATTGTATAAAGTAAGCACGAACACTCTTTTCCTCTCTTAATGACTGTGTGTTTGTGTTTTGTATACCCTTTTTATCAGAAAACCCATTTAAAAAGTAAGATAGCTCAGTAATGTTAGATAATACCAAGGGTGACTATACAGAAGATTAACGGTAAATATTACTAGAATCTCTGAGTTGAATAGTCCTGTATGTTGGTAACTGCCTTGCAAAAAATCTACTTGATAACTTCTACTACAGGATTAAATATGCTGCATGACCGTAAGGACACCATTATTTACTTGTTTGATGTGTACTATATAAGTATGACAGAAAATATTTTGTAGTTCCAAAACAAAAGTTTTATTTCCACATATGAATACTTGAATGGTTTAATAACTTTTAATCAAATGCCACTTGGAAAAACAAACAGCCAAACCAAGCAAAGCCTCCCATTCATTCTTCAGTTACTTTTTCTTCAACTTGCAGATGTGAACTTTCCCAGCTTACAATTTACCCAAGTTCAGAATGTATCTAATTAGATGAGGCTATTAAAACTTTCAGTTTATGCATATATATATACATAGACACACATATACATACAGTTTTAAGTTGGAACACACAACTATATTCAAAACAGAGAGAGATGCAGTCATTTGTGTTTGCCCTAAATGTTCAGTTTATAATTATATGCATATTCCTGTGTTTGATCAGGCCACACACTTGTGTGGGGCAGACGAGTCTTCCTATTCCCAACATTACTTGCAAATATCTATGCTTCCTTCGCAACTTTATAGCTCAAGATATAACACTATTCTTGCCAACAATTGAACTCATGGCCCAAAATATCCATCGACACATGTTTTCCTTTTCACCAAAGAAAAATATTGTTTGAATCTCAAGTGTTCACACCCTCATTTTCCTCATCAAAGCCTATGGAAGCCTCTAAGATCCCCAGTAAATATATGGAGAATGAAAACTTCACCATTAGTCCCAAGATTTGAACTACAGGAGAAATGGTCGTATACATATTTCCAAGACAGCATATAAGCGGGTTTTTTTCTCTTCTTAAAGGAATGAGCATCTGCTTTCTTATTTATTTGAACTGTAATGGTAATAACTGAATACCAGTATATCAACATATTTCTGAGACTGTCCTAATTAAATGTATTTAAAATATATTCCTAGCAATATAGCTGTATTTGCATGTTAAAAATCATCAGCTAAACTAAAAAATAATAGCGTTTCAGTTTTAAGAATTTATCACAAGGAAACGTTTACACTGCATTCTATCCTAAAAGCAAACACTGAAAGAAAACCTTAAGAAAAATGTAAAATGCTTCTTAACGTTCTTTTTGCTACCCATGTAAGATATCTCTATGTTATATATCTCTATATATCTATATATCAGCTGACACAAGTGGTCCCTTCCAGTTGCAGTGTTCACAAATGGCAAGTCACTGTTCCCACGCTCGTGGTCCTCCGGCTCGGCGGACCGGGTGGCCCAAGGTCCGACTGAGGCAAAAAACCCACCGAGTGGCTCCTCTTCTGCATCCCTAATAGTCAGACGATCATCTTCAGCAAGTATTGGTCTAATGTTTTC
Organism: Elanus axillaris; assembly: GCA_026212715.1. Classification (NCBI taxonomy): domain Eukaryota; kingdom Metazoa; phylum Chordata; class Aves; order Accipitriformes; family Accipitridae; genus Elanus; species Elanus axillaris. Next base: position 2,248,998 of record JANZLQ010000013.1, on the reverse strand, counting down.
TTTAGACCTCTTGCAGTTAACACACTTAAAGTAATTCTTGTTGTCTGACACAACACTGGCCAGTTTCAACTCTAACTGAGCTTTGGCCTTTCATGTCTTCTCCCTGCATATTCCGAGCCCAGCTCTGTCATCTTCCTGCGAAGCCTGACCTCTCTTCCAGAGACCATACTGTTGCTGCTCAAGTTTTGCTGAACACATTGCTTTGTATAAGTAAATTAAATTATTTCCTAATTTTCAAGTGTTTTACTTAAATTCAGCTTCTCTTAAAAACTTTAAACAGTAGTAGTGAACACAGACAATATTTTTTTAATTGTAATTTTCTGCTCACTTCTGAAGTGGAGTGTAGTATTGTAAAATTATGCTAAACTGGGAAAATTCTCTCTAGCAAGGAGTAAAGGAAGAGGGAGAAACTTACCTGTCATTCTTTATAATATCATCTTCTCCCCTGGAAAGCTAATACAAGGAAAGATAAAAGACAAAAAAAGACATCCTCTTCTTTGCTAGTCTTCATATATGCAAATTAGTTAGGCCAGATGGTGCTGAATGAGTGCCTTTATCTAATATGCCTGCAGCATCCAATTTACTCCTCCTTCATCACTTTGGTCTGCATTGCCCATGTTACGTACCCTTCTGCTCCAGGACCACTGCTGACGGATCCAGATCTAGAGAACGCATAAAAATGCATCCTGCTTTTTGAGATTCAGTGTGTCCAGAAGCTCAGCACTATTTCATAGGTCTGTGCCGGCTACTGCATCCTTCCAGGGACGCTGGTTTATTCAGTTGCCTAATAGACTTTCAGCTGCACGGGGAAAGAAACACTCCGAGTCTGCTTTCATACACCCATCTACGGCAGTCTGGACATCAGTGGAGGTTCTTGTCCTTCCAGCAGCACAAGTGCAACATTACCAGATCTTTACATGGCCTCAGAACAGGATGTTTCTGTACCAAGTTTAATCTTCTCACTTTCTAGATACACAGAGTATGACAAAGTCATCAGTGAATATACTTGACTAACCCTATGTATCCCAGTCTTTTTTTTTTTTCCTCTTGTCTTTACCAGATTGCTCCTACAGCCAAGAGAGTTACGTACTGTCTCAGTTGCCAACACGTAGACTTCTGGTGTCTTCTGAGGTGTCCTAGGGCTGCCTGACAGGCGTCCAGCTGCCCGGCGAGAAGGGTTAATAGACCTCTCACCTATCCATGGATACAGTGCAGATGTCTCTGGTATCCCAGGTTTTCTCAAAGGGCACTTAATGCCTACATGAGGGCACCTGAATTCAGCACTTTGTCTCCTTGGTTCTTGATGAGAAGCAAACCTCAGATATGCTCAGTATTCTACAGACTTTTCTTTTATACCAGGTTATTATACAACATTATAAAATCAGTCATAGTTATTCTGAAGCAAAGGACAGCTTGGAGAATATCACATCTGACTATTACCATATGCAGCGGTTTGATTTCCAAAATTTAACTTAATGGCATTTCATATTTTTAATACTAATTGCTTATGTTCTTAAAAAGTATCTGTATTTAGTTTTATTTATACAAACATATGAACAGTTAAAACAGCTAGATACATAAATTCTGTAATTGCAGTTGCTTGCGTCAAAAATACTACAGTTGATGGTGAAAATATAGAAGTTGATTTAAAATGTGCTTCAATATTATGATCAGAAGGTAATATTACCTTGGACTTAATTTCTTTAAAGCAGATGAAATACTAAGATTTATCCATTGCTATACTAACTAGATTTAGGAACCAAACGAGTTTTAAAATGTGTTCCAGTTTCTTGAAAGTGGAAGCATATTTTGTGTGTGTCTACTTCATTGTTTTCATAAACTTGCTTGTCTACAGAAGTTATAATAAACCTGTAAATGCAACATATGTATTATTCATCTGAGCCCTAAGAAATACTTGAACTAGCATTAAACATGTCAAATGAGATATTTTATCAAAATTCATTTTATTTTATACTGCAGCCTAATTCTTTAAAAGAACTACATAATGTATTTCAAATAGCAATAACTAGAAAAACAAATATCTGAAAAATAAGTTATTATTAGTTTAAGTTTCCTAGTTGTTTGAATTTGTTATAGAAGAGACATATACTTGTCAGTAAACATACTATAAAGCTTATGTACTTTGACATTTGATATAATGCAGGGAGGTACATATAAACCTATGGAAAACAAATAGAGCATATAAAATACCTACTTTTAAAAATGTAATGTGTGGAAGTCATTGTTATTTGCAGTAGAAGACACTGCAAGTAGCACAGACTTTTTTTTCTTTCTGTCCAAAGAAAATATATGGTAGTTTCAAAGACACAACTAAATATTTTAGATTCAGTTCTTGAAGTTCTGAGATACATTATATATTGCCACTATAGTTCCACCAAGGGAGATGTTGAGCATCTTCCCTGGGGACCGAAGAACCTTTGTAAAAAGAGATGTTGGACAACAAACTTTCTTTTCAATCCCACACAAACCAGCACAGGAACATACGTCTTTACCATTTTCACTATGTAAGAATTAAAAAGTAACTTGGACAACATGAAAAAGAATTGCACAACTTCCAGATGAAAAACCAAATGTAATTTGTTTTAAAAAAAATGGATGTGTTTGCAAAAGGGAAGAATTTGCTAGACTTACTTTTATTTTTATGGGCTATTATAGCAAATGCATAAAATAAAATGATCTTTTAAGCTTATTAAAAAGATTTGCATGAAGAAATGTTATTAGATGGCATAAATGACTAACCTGTTCCTGAGGAAGCACAAGGGACCAATTTTTTTTTTTTCAGTCTAGCTATATTTCAGATAAACTAAATTGGTTTTTTTGTAAATCTATTTTCTGCCTCTTAACAGAAGCCAAGTATTAAATGGCTTTTAGCATTGTTCAAAAGTGAATTAATTGCTTAAAATGTGATTATTTACCTTATTTATTTAAAAATCAGATACTATAGTTAACAATGAATACACAAATGAATTTCATTATGTATCTACTTATTACGCTGATTATATTACAAATGGGACATAACATAATTTCATAAAATCATAGAATCATAGAATGGTTTGGGTCGGAAGGGACCTTAAAGACCATCTAGTTCCAACCTCCCTGTCCCCTTCAGGGACACCTT
>JANZLQ010000013.1:2219308-2229673 GCA_026212715.1 Elanus axillaris | reverse complement strand
GGGGGGGTGTCCATATAAAGCAAACTGAAACTGAAACCATACAAACATCACAACTTTTCTTAACTTCTGAGTCAGAAGGGATTGTTGATACGAAACTAGTCAAAGAAGATGAATCAGTTATTTGTTGTAGTATGGGGACAATATTAGAGATGGTCAAAATGACCAGTGTTGTATTTTTGTAAGATTTTGAACGTTGGGAAATTCGAATACTGAGAAAATCAGTAAAAATCCCCCGATCGGGGACAACAGATGAAGCTCAGTAGCTCTTGTGCCGCTATCTCACATCTCTTTCTTCTGTAAAACACCTGTGCGTAAAGATCACTTTCTTACTTGTGACTACAAGGCTAAAGTTATAGTTAAAAAATAATTTGTTACTTGGTATGAATGACGATAATTAAGAAATGACAATATATTACACTCTTTAAGTCATAGCTCCAATTGTCTGGAAAAAACCAAACCCTCTTGCTGCACTGTCTTATCAAACAGTTTGTGCACTAAGAATGTTGTCCCTTAAAGCAGCTGGGGATGTGCTGCACGGCTCTCGTTAATAAGACTGTTTCTTTCTTTTATTGTCAACAATTACCATTCTCATTTTTTGTCTCCATATATAAAGGGTAAAATATTGCTGCTAAGATGATTCAGAAATAATTTGCATCATGCGACCAAAGTCTAAGCATAGCATTTCTCGTGTAATTGGAAATTGGTTCTTTTTTTTTTTTCAAGCCAATAGAGGCCCTAACACAGCAAGACAGTGTTTTCAGCAAGAATTTAGAAACCTAGCTCTGAAAGGGAGCTCCTGGGAGTGGGAACTAAAGCCTGTGCGATTGCAGTGGTCAGAGCTCGAAACCTGTCCGTTTTATAGTAGTTAGATTTTCCTTTACATTGATTTAAGTTTTGTCCTTCTTTCTTGTGACTGCCAACCCTATTTCTATTAGAGCACTGCTTAGGACACATTTAGTGACTATTAGACATTTTTCCCATTTCTGGTTCAAATGTTTCCACAGCCAATGGATACCTGTCCACCACTGCGCCAGTATTGACTGTGGCTTAAACAGCAATTTTTTTCTTTGCTGATGTTTATACCCCCGATGTGTTTGTAAAGAGGTATCGTACTCCTTTTTCTGTCTCTCTTTTGCTAGATTGCATCTGATACAGACAGAGAACTTCACTGCCTAGCTTCCTGCAGAATAATGGTTCCTTGGCTAATGTAAATATTTATGGCAAGCCCAGACATTTCACATCTAGAGTCAGCTGCTTCTAACACTGCACTTCTAACTCCTGAAAGTATATTAGAAATCCTATGCTAGACTGAGCAAGCCATGTTTTTTCCATTGCGTCTCCTAAGATCAGCTCCCTACTCACTGTGTGATTGTCATTGCTCTTGTCAGCATCTTTTGCAGTTTGATGCTATCAGTCTTGAACATGAGGAAAAAGAATTGTATTCAGCATTTCAGAATCAATGAAAGCTGATTCCCTCTTTTTTTATAGAGAAAGTCTTGGCTGAAGTACCTTGGAATGAATTTTGCTTCCACTGATCCACCCGGATAGCTCATTATCATTCCATGATCAGTTTGTATACTCCGGCGTTTTTGCTTCTCAGCTGTTTTCACTCAGTGAGCCTGGGGAAAAGCTGTCTAGCTAGGAGGTGTCCTGGAGAACAGTTAATTCTGAGGTGGATGTCCAAGACAGAAGTTAGGCATCTCCTTGAGGTACATCTTCCCTTCTTTCCATTAACGGTGGAGATCCGGCAGGATTCGCTTCCCCTGGAGAGCTGATTTTCAGATGGCTTCAGTGAAATGCAGTGCAGGGCCTTGGTCTTGTATTTTCCTTAACTTAAACACGTAAATAATAGATAATTGTAAAATAAATTATTTTTACGTTACGGTTGCAGATATGTTTTTAGATCAGCAACAGTCATGTCTAACTGGACATTGTGTCCATTTAGGGCTCTAATAATTTTGTAAATAAAATTCGTATTTTCCAAATTTAAAAAAAAAGTCCAGCTTCACAATCTGTGTATAAACCTGTACCTGGGTGTATAAGAAAGTATTTCTTTTTATTTTCCTCAGACATCCAATCATTATTTGAAACTCCCTGTTGTTCTATTAAATTTCCAAGAACACCTTGCGACAGAAACATTAAAAAATTATTACTTTACTTAAGTTTGTGCTTTCAGTATTTAATACTAATGAAAGTGGTAAAGCTAACTGACATCTTGCAATCACTACATTACAGGTAAAACGCTTAGTTTTCGTTTTAGTTATTTAGCGCATTGACCAGAATAAATTTAAATTTCTCACAAATCTGTAGAATAATATAAACGCTACATAAAACATCCTCTAAAAAATCTCATCAGCATTTTAAAATAAGTTATATCACTATTCAAGCATTTTACTGATAAAACTTCATTAACACTCAGTGTGGAAAGGCAGCATCGAGGTCCGGTGTGTGAGTGTTTATTTGGAGCATGGTAGACAGTTTGTTGATTATTAGCAGATTATTGAGAAACAGCTGGAACCCTTACAACTTCGATAATCTCTTCAGGTATTCCCCAAATTGTTAAACCAGAACTCTGACACAGGATAATCTAATGATTAGAACTTGTTCAGTCGTGTTTCAGAGAAACCATGTTAATATTTTTTATCGGAGACAGGTTTCCTGTAAGATTGCCACAGATCGCTCGGGTTCTCCTTGCTTGCTTCTCCCTGTGTGAAGCAGAGACACCGGTGCTCCCACCTTGAGGATCTGCGTGGAAGTAGACACAACGGTTAAGAGTGTTCTTGTAATACAAACAGGTTAAGAGTGTTCCTGTAATACAAACAGGAGGAAAAACAATTATCATCCCTTAGTCCAGAGTTTGACAAACAAGCCCCATTCAAATTCGTGACATTCCCAGACCCGGTGTCTTCTTTCAGGCTCTTCAGACCTCAGCCATTAATGTTTTGCCCATAGATTGCCACCCATTTATCTTTCTCTTGCCGTTTTGGTATCTACCAGTTTCGGTTCTCTGCAGGTACTGGCCTTTCTGTCTGTGATGCTGAAGTCTTGAATTTGCAGCATTCCTCCCCACATATCTTGAGGATGTTAGCTTTTTATGGATCTTACAAACACTCAGAGATTTATCCACTATTTTAATCCGTTCTGTCCAGTTAATTTAATTCTAGATTATTTTAGATTATATAATTGCAGATTATCAGCAGATCCTCCCTACTGGGATTCTAACTCCTATTGCTAGCCTCCCTGCCTGTCTCCTAGCCTATGCTAAACTGCTTTCCAAACCTGTCACATTAAAGCTTAACTACATGTTCTGTGGCACATGGATACTTTCTACAGCAGGAACTGGCATGATCATTTTAGGCAAAAATGGAATTGACTTTGTCATGCAATACTGTTAAAAAAGGACCATGCAGATCCAGAAGAAAGAAAAGCAAAACTTTTGTTACAACTTTTTAAGAGAAATGCCGAGGCAATGATGTAATAAGGGAATGGCTGGATGTACAGGACGATGTAGTTCAAGATTCACATCTCTCTTGCTATGCAAGATATTACCTGAAATGTTTCTGGTTTGTTCTGTCCTATTCTATTTTACCCTATTCGATAAACAATAGATAGTTTGACATGTACACGCGGTCGCTTCCATTATTTCAAATTCCATTCTCCAAAGCCAGTTATTCAGGGAGACGTATTGTTTTAACGATAAGGACACGCAGGGACTAAGACAAGTTCAAGAAATAAAATTTAATTTGTGAACTAATGAAGATTTGAATTTAAGCCTCCAGTGACAAAAGGGATTGGTTTTGGCACCCCATATTGATCTGTATGTCGGGTAGCAGTATCCTGTAAGTAACATCACGTTATGTGACGTTGTGATCCATGGGGTATTTGCAGTGTTGACTATATTACATATCCAAAAATGAAAAGATGAGAGTTCAAGTTTCAAGTTGCTGGAAAACTATTCATGTGGCAAAAGGATTCCACAATCACAATTAAAATATAAATGCTATGACCGATCAATGATCAATTTTTGAGGTTGTCACTGTATTAACTACTCCATCCTCTTCATCTACTAGATTCATCATTTCATCATTCCTTTTTTTTTTTTTCCGCAACAACCCTTGACAATGACACCAACAGCATAATAGGATAACACTGTCATTCATACATGCAAATGATTTAGGGCAGGAGGTCATAGTGATGAATAACACCAAACACTTAAGGCATCCTATTTTTAAATAACAAACTAAGTTAATGGGTCTCCGTACATAATGTTCATCCTTACTGAAATGTTTTTTTAAATGACCTTCCAGCTTCTGGAAAGAAAATCTGAATTTTCAGGAACTAAAAGTCATACTGTATATTTCTTCAGATTTATTTTTTCCCTTGGGTATGCAGCCTTGTTTATTTAATGCTCTAAAAGTTTCAGTCAGATAGCACCTGAAAAAACAGAAATGTGCCAAGAAAAGGAAGACACACTAGATTACAAGTCTGTTTCCTAGTCATAGGTGTTTCATATTTTATCCTCTCTATAATCCAGTGTCATTTATTCTGACTTTATTGCTTTTTGACAATATATTACATTCAAATGTAGCAGGAGATCTGTTAAGTTGTCGTATTTTGCTTTTATGTCAATAGCATGTTTTGACGGTAGGACGAATGACTGTAAATAAAGATTATTCCCCATTAAAAGCTGACTTTTTTGATATCTACAGTCTCAACCAAATACAAAGTCCTTTATTTCTTGCTTCTGACCATTGTCTAATGGTATCAGAGCACTGCAAAATCTTACGTCACGAGTGACTCAAATTATTTGTTCAGATTCAAGGGAAGACTGGCCCATTCATCGGAGCTCTTTCAAGAACACATATAAAATGTAGGATCATCAGTTATTGGTTAGGTGCTTTTCAGTGGTGGACTTGGCAGTGCTAGGCTAATGGTTGGACTTGATGATCTTAAGATCATCTTTTCCAACCTAAACAATTCCATGACTCTATGATTCTATGTTTATCTTATGTATCATGTTTACAAATTGTCAGTGAAACTTATCATTTTATATGCTTTCATTTCTTTCAATATTACACATATTTTGATATTATACTTTCAAATCTGTCGACAACGTATCATCTGTTTTCTCTTGTCATCCACATTTTACTGTAAAAGTCAAAATGGTATAAGCATATGGAATGATAGAAAATTAAATTGCAACAATATACTTGCGATTTTGACAACGTCTTAATGGTCTTTGCATCTGTTACACATTACAAAGTGAGTGTAATAATTGATTTTCTTCTGACTTTATGCAAAATTTACAATAGTTGGAAAAAATCTGTCAACATTACATACTTGACTGATAGATTTGACTTGGCAAATAGTGCTGTTATCTTTATCATAAAACATTACGGCTATGAAGAAATTTGAACTCATTGATAGATACAGATCAGAAGCAATTAGAAAATAACTTCAGAAGTCCTTTTTTAAAATGAATTCTATCTTTGAAAGACAATTTACTGCTTTACTTTTGATATATTTCTTTATCATATCAATACAGATATCATACCATAGATTCTTATATTAGAAAAGTAATTCAAAGATCCAGCCTGATGCTTTTCTCTCAAAAGCTGTTTATTTATGTAATATTGCATTCATATGACCTACTGCCTTTTTTTTCCTGGGACAAACGTATTTCCAGTGATGTTTCTCATTTTGATTAAGACAAAATGTTTATAGAATTCATCTCCTTCTTACTAAATGATCAGTTACCCATTAGACGTATGTTTCCTTCAACACATTTGCCTAAATTTAGTTCTGTTTATTGATTCTTGTTGTGCCTTCCTCTACGCTGGAAAGGCCTTTAGAATTTGATTGGGTTTATTTTGTTTTTCTGGTGAAAGGAATTAAAAACGATGACCAAGTTGGAAATTTTTCTTACTGAAAAAGATTAATTCATTTTAGTCTTGATAGATGTTTTCTTCAGTGCTTTTCTATCGGTTTTGTGCTTTTAGTTGCACTCTTGCCTGTATTTTGTTATCTAAAAAATGTAGTCATAAAAATTCAATGAAAAGGTTTACAAATGGAAAATCACTTCTTTCCTGTCCCCTCTATTCTGTATAAAATCCTTCTGAATTGTTTCTTTAGTCTGCTTTAGATCTTTTCCCAAGTCACTACATTTTATGACTGCACTGTTTGTAGGGAGGGCCTTCATTTCTTGCTCCAAAGCCTGTTTCTTTGCTTTGGCTTTCCGTTTGATTGGCCCCAGCTGGTCCGATGTTACAGACACTTCTTGATTGATCTACCCTTCTGATTCTTTAATACACATCCCAGTAGCCTTTGTATGATCTATACATTTTATCCGAGGTAATTAATTACACTTCATTTGATAGTATAGACTCACTGTTTATAGTGTTATTTACCTCTTACACCAGCTTACTAGATGACCGTCTTAAATTATGAGAGTTACATTTTGTGAGGAAATGTAGCACATTTCCTTGCTCCAAATGTAACTGAAACCCATCTGGGAGAAAAACAAAGGGAAAAAGTAGACAAACCTTCAGTCTCTGTAGGCAGGAATTTGCTGTTACATGTATTTATTCAGGTTCTTTTGAGCAGTGGAGAATACAGTGGAATAAACTTGTATAAAGCATGGCAATAAGCTATTAAAAGCTTTCTAAAAATCACTATCTTAATTGCTGCATGCTGTTCTCTGGTTTAGCAGAAACTTCACCTTCCACACTCTTCATGTTGCCATTTAATGTATATTAGCAGAATTCTCCGTTGCATTTGAAGTCAATTTATGAAATGTTAGCATTTAAAATATTTGCATGGACGCAACTTTTGAGTTGATGGACTGTACGGAGAGTATACTGAATGTATTCCATATAGACTAAAACCTTTCTTTATCGTGGAACATGCACATATCAGTAGAAGTTGGAGCATCCCCCCGATGCTGTAAAACCATAGGCTTAATCTCATCTGGAAGGCAGAGAAATTGGGTGTCACTGCAATAACTCATCCATAGAGCTGAGCAGGTAGACAGAAGCAGATAACAGTATTTCCCCTTTGATGAGCAAATAACACATTGCCGTGGTGGGAAGATGTTTTTAGTTTGGGCAGAAAATCGTGTATCCTGTCGCACTGATAGGTGTGTTGGTTTAAACGATCGTTGTATCCAACACCAACAGGTTTCAGAAAAGTTGGAAAAAAGCTATTTTGTTTTGGACATAGAGTCCAGAGGCTAGGATTTTCTTTTGATGACCAAGGTATATCAGTCCTGATGGTGTGACAGTGGGTCAGGATAAGGAACTAATAGGGTATTGATTTTGCATTGTACAAATTCCATCTATTTTCTCAAATGTTTAAGGAGACATGGATAGGTCACTGATGTGAGCAGAGGCTGATGTTGTTATTCTTGTACACGGCTGCTTGGCTGAGGATTGTGTTTATGTGCGTTTATTACTATTTTTTTAAACTATTGTGTTCTCATTGTAAATACTAAAGGTGTGTTGTGGCACCTTAAACACTGGAACTCTCATTTTGCAATGGGAAAGAAATGGAAATAAATTTAAGAAGGCAAATACCCAAGGAATTTTCTGAGGCTTTTCATCAATTAAAAAATGATCCGTAATATATCTACGCTTGATTTGTTCAGAAATTCAATTGCTATGGTTTTGGACAATTAAGGAAATAGTGTTCTTTTTTTTTGCATTGCAAGCTATTTGTTCTAGTAATAAACATTTTTCTATTGATACATTATAGAATATGTTTACATTCTTAGTTGATTGTACACAGAGACTAATCAATGTTAAAATACTGAAAAAATATTAGTGACCTAAACAAATGTATAGAGGTAATACCACCTTGTAAATCCAGTACAAAAAAAAGTAATGTGTCTACATCCCCTCCAATGACAGGGTAAAAGCTTGATGTTCTCCAAAATGCTTCTGATTGAAGTAAAATTGAAGTTCACATAAAAACATTGTTCCTGGAAATTTATTTGGTTATGACATTCTCTTATTTTATTTTCTTGTTTATAACAAAATGAAACAGTGTTTAAGTGCCATAAATTATGAATACACATCACCTCATTAAAAAGGTTCAGATAAATATCATCTCCAAACTAAAAATTATGCTGTTAATATTTTAGTATTTGAGTACTATAACTGAATATATAGACAGATATTTTCAAGTCTGGCATGCTAGAAATAAATTTTCTGAAAGACTGCTAATAGTTTAATTTATTTATTTGTAAATTTGATACTTGTTATCTATTTCTTTTCACATTGATACAAGTTTGGTCACAATTCATCTTAGGTAATCATCACAACTGTAGAAACTAATAGTCAATCTTAAAAATTTTACTTTTTTTCCAAGAAATTGCCTATCTGATCTAAATAAAGAAGATTTTATCAAATTCCACTACCTTTGTTATTTTAGTGATGATAAATTTTTTAATCAAGTTTCAATCTTGTATGTGTTTACCTGTAATTCAATGCACATGTAGAATTCAGACAAAATTAAATTCAATTTTTTTTGAAGTAAAACATAAAGGTATTTGACATCTTTATTTTTGCAAGAAATGAGTAGCTAGCTTTTGGTCACTCTCTAGCCACTCCATATTAAACTATATAATCTGAAGGTCCCTAATGTCCTCTATGCATTTTAGAAAACCAGCTAGTACATTTTGTTTAAATGTGCCAATGAGCTAGAGTTTATAGAACACACAAGCTAAAGTTTACAGTGCAAACAAAACAATAGTACCTTGGCAGGGATTAGAAGACAAGCAGTCAGGAATTTTGTATGTGGGAATCCTCATTCGCTTATCTATCTGTACTACGCATTCTGTTTTCCAAATAGAAAAAACAGTAATCTTTTATTTAGCAAGGTGTTGTGAAAGGTTAAAAACATTATAAAATATTATACATAAGTACATAGTTATGGCTTTGTAGTCTATGCTTACAGTTAACTATGCATATACGTAACTGTAGAATATAGTTGCTTGTGACAAGAAACTCTTTAAATAACATATCTAAGACACTAAAATAACATGACCATATGGACCTGAGAAGTATGGCAGAGTGCCATACACTTTTAAAATAACTTTTACGGGCACAAAAAGAACAAGCATTTTATTATTTCTCATATCCCATTCTATGTACATAGACTTTAATTACTTCATTCCCTGAGATTCCATTTTAAAATCATTTAAGTCTCGCTCTAAAAGTATTGTGACAATACAAAGCAATAAATCACACAGAATTTGATATGATTCTGTTGTGTCATATTATCTTACTGTTACAAGCCTCATTAAAAGATATTTTAATGCACATTTATTGAAACATTAATTTCTTCCTGTATCGCGTATAGTTCAAAGTAACTTGTTTGACAAGTAGGATCTAATATTTCAGTGAGAGGGATGAATAAAAAATATTCTTTTCCAATAAGTATATTTTACACAGCACACTCCTTCTTTTATACAATACTACCTTTTTCTCCTTCTGAAATATAAACCGGATAGACTGAAACAAATTTATCCTTTGCATCTTTGAAGTGGTGTTTTACTGTGATCAAATATGAAGAACCTTTACCATCTTATGTCTATGTATCCTGTTCAGTACCTCTCTGAGAAGCGTTTTTATTTGATAAAAATAATAGGATATCACAACCACTGAGGATATGACTTCCGATAGCTTGTAATTCGTGCGTTCTCGTAGAAGCCTGTAAGTGGTTTTTGAAGCACCTTCACCCTGACTCCTAGAGGTCAGTCCAGACATATACCACCAGCCTGTGAAATATTTTGATTTCAAATACTTCATTAACTCATTTTCTTAGTAGTATGGTCAATTACTAAATATTATTAAAAAAAAAGCCACTCATAATCTTATGTATTTGTTATGATTTGTATTCACTTTGACACTAAATTAAAAATTCATAGGATATTCCAACATCCTTAACCCTACAAGTCATAGGCATCTATAATTTGCTTCCTACATTACTTCTTATTCCTCATGCTGCCTATAACATGAAATATAAAAGATATCTTTTAGACTAGAAGTACATACTTTCTATGTATCCTGAGTGAGGAATAGTTTTGACTAATTTTGTGCTGATTGTAATGTTTCTTTCCATTAGTATAACATGACATTTGCTGAACTCTCCTGGTTTAACCCCAGCCGGCAGCTCAGCCCCACGCACCGCTCGGTCACTGTCCCGCAGGGTGATGGGGGAGAGAATCGGAAGGGGAAAAGTGAGAAAACTCGTGGGCTGAGATAAAGACAGTTTAAGAGGGAAAGCAAACGCCGCGCACGCAAGCAAAGCAATCCAAGGGATTCATTCCCCCTTCCCGTGGGCAGGCAGGTATCGGCCGTCTCCAGG
>JANZLQ010000013.1:2193248-2207327 GCA_026212715.1 Elanus axillaris | reverse complement strand
CAGAGTGTTACCCACATTCTTCTCCTACCGAACCCAAACCACAGCTCCGTACCGGCTGCTGGGAAGACACTTAACTCTACCCCAGCCGAAACCAGGACACATGATGAAAATTATTATAAAACAACCTTTTAAATCATTGCTCTACTGAAGCCCCTGATAAATTTTGTAGATTCGTTGGTTGGTTGCTTTTTTCTGCAGCCTATTCATTTTCATATTTCACTTTGTATGTTTCTGAGTTGTGCACAGGTTTTTGGTGGGGTTTTTTCTGTAATTTATATAGTTTTTCTATGGGTAAATCCACAGTCAGAGAAAGCATTGAGAATATAGTTACAGACTTTTTTTATGTTTATATGACTGTTTGGTTAGGGTTTGTTTACATTTGAAAACGTCAAATATTTTCAGTACAAATCCTGCACTATCAAAGACAAAGCAGAAAATATTCAAGAAATACTACATATATTGGCACCAAAATATACCTAATGATACTTCAGTCCGTAACTCAAAGTCATATCATTAAAGAGGTTAAGAAACCCCCGCTCCTACAGTAAATAATTTGGGTCAGTATTCTGAAACTTTATTTTTTACTGCAGGTTAGAGATTGCTTCAGGTTTCCTGGCCTCATGAAAGAGAGATGTACCTAAATCACTTTGACAGTGAAAGGGGAAAATCTTTGGATACGAATACACCAGAAGCTTTACTAATGGTAGACATAACTGCACTCTGCAGCTCTTCTCACAAAATCCTGGGTCAATGCCATCATGTACCTTTAAAACTGCTGTGCTTCAGTAAAGTTAATTACAATTTTCACATAGGCAAAACTGCTTGCAAGCTTATTTAGAAAAAAAAAAACAACCAAAGCAACAAAGTATAACTATAAAAGCAGCTATCAAACAGATGTACTTGATAAGAGGGAGCAGTAGACTTCCTCGAGAAGTGCGTGCCTGGGAAGATGTCCAGTTCAAAGCATTTTCAATACATCCTCTATAGACACATCTTATAATTGAGCAGCATATATCAGCTTTGTCTACTTCTACTATTTCTCCAAGAACAACTATGTTTTTTACTGAGTCCAAGATTTATTTTTTTTATGTTATAAATGTGCTGTTCCATAATTCACAGGCCAAAGATGAGAAAGAAGTAGTCTATGATTTATGTAGGTATGCAGTGTTGTAAAAAAATATATTTCATGTTTGAATTCTATTTTAAAATTTGAAAAGGAAGAGCAAAAATCTGTCAGAAAAGGTAAAACTAACAACGAAACAACAAAAGAAATTTCTTGTGTGAGAGGGCTTGTATTAGTTTCAGCATAAGAAAGATCCCAGTACAGATTAGCCTTATGGTTCTTTCATTCTGTTCAAATAGAAAAGATAGACAAGCGGCAAAGTTCTGATTTTATTGAGGATAAGTAGGTTTTGTTACTGAATGAACTGAGCTTTACACTTTATACAGGGAATATATCCAGATATGAAGAAATTCCCAAGTTCTTTGCAGATAATTAGTTTTATTGTTATATTTGATTTTTCTGAAGCAAAAGACTGAGGTTTTCATTCTCATGAAAGAAAATCTGAAATTCTAAATTTACAGCGCTACAGTACACCAGGTAGTGGGGACATGAAAAAGATAGAGCAGATAACTTCCAGCTAACATTCCTCTCAAAATCGTTGACTCGGTAAACCAGTTATTTGAAGTCTCTTCTGATTTACAGTAGATAAGAAACTGGCCCTCAGATAGGATGACTAATGGAACAGATAAAGACAAAATATGGCCCCAAAGCTAAGCTTTATATTCCTTTTTTCCCTCCTTATGATGTTAAAGGCCATAAATTTGGATTCTAAAACAAGGTAGTAAAGAATAAAAATACAATGTACGAGGCTAGAAACCGGTCTTTCATTTTGCAAAATTGTAATGCAGTATTTACATTTCAGTGTTTGAAGTCATTGCAAAGACATTTTCATTTAAATTATTTCAACAAACAGAGTGGGAATAAATAAATTGAAGCAACTGCAACTGTTAACAAGTTCTCTACGTCGCTGAGAAAGATTCTGACATCTGCCACAGCTGCTGGTAGAATGGTTTGATTTAAGAATGTTAATAACTCTGCTTTGATATCTTTGCACAATTTGAATACAATTTTAAAATTTTGAATGTATGAGTTCAAGCTGTGTATCTTCAGTCAAAGGCAATTGAAGTTATATGACTGAAACCTAAATCATTCTTCAAAAACATAAATGACAACATCTTGCCTTTGCTTTATTAGTTACCTAGAAGGACCAATATTTAAAATCCAGCAAATATAACCTGCTTTTTCAAAAAAAAAAACAAACGAGTTTTGGTCATAAAAAAGCAGTGCTTGTTCTTTCCTTTTTAAAAACGAATTTTAAAGTGAAAGTTTTCAAGTTTTCAACCTACATCCAATGCTAGGAGCCAAAAAGCGTACAACATTTGACACTTTTGTGACTCACTTATCACCAAAATCTTTTGAACAGAGGCTTTCTAAAATCTCTGTCCTGTGGGGGTGGTTCATCCAGGATCCACTCAGGCAAAATATGGCTGTGATTGTATTAAGTGTGATGGGGCATCAACAATCTGCATCATCCCCAAACCACCCACTGCTGCTTTAATTGCTTTGGCAGGGTTGTTAAGCCAATTAACATCAGGTCTCTACAAAATTAAAGTCTTCTGACTACTCCGTGCAGTTTACTGTTACATCTACATCACAATTTATGTTTTACTGTTACCAAAGGAAAAAATTGCAAATTATTTTAAAGATGGAGAAGAATCAAATTTGCTT
This sequence comes from Elanus axillaris, assembly GCA_026212715.1. Classification (NCBI taxonomy): domain Eukaryota; kingdom Metazoa; phylum Chordata; class Aves; order Accipitriformes; family Accipitridae; genus Elanus; species Elanus axillaris. The sequence continues at coordinate 2,204,536 of JANZLQ010000013.1, read as the reverse complement.
TTTTTTCTTCTTTCAGTGTTCTCCTGCCCTAGCTCCGTTCGGCTAATTAATCATATAATTTTAATGTGAAGTATTTATGCACTTTTAACATGCATTCTATTAGTAAGCCTGTTTAGAAAGCCAAGATGAACTGCGTGTTTTAAGAAAGAGTGAGGGCTATCAAGCATCCTACAGAGAATGCCAAAAGAAAATTACACCCCTAGCTATTAATTAGTACTGTTGACAAATGGGGGGGAAAGCCAGCGGAAAACTTTCATGCTGACCTGAAGTGATGAAAATACTGCATGCTTTTATCTAAATGCCTCCTTCAGACGCTGGGCTGACACAGTCTAGCATGGGTTTTGTGAAAGCCTGTCTCTTAAGTTCTTCGGGTGATGCGTGTGTAAGTCAACGTGCGCTTCGCCGCGTACAGAGTAGAAGCTGCTGGTACTTTTTTGAAGAAACTTTGGCTTTTGCCTTTAAAGGCATTTTTGTTTCCTGAAAAATGATTTTAGATGACGTAACAAATGTAGTTAGAACTACACTGTTAGCAAACATTTTGTATTTTTAGAGTCATTTATATTGTTAGGGTCAAAATCCGTTCCCTAATACTAACATTAAATTCAACAGAATTCATTGGATTAAAAAAATAGAAAGGCTTTTGTTCCTTTTTTTTTTTTTCCCCACATTATTTTTGACCACACTTCTGGCCACTTGTCATTTTTATTGCAGCATTTACGTCATGCTTCAGCTATGCTTTCTGTCTTTGATAATTCCTTGCAGAAACAGTAATGTTTTATAGGCAATATTTTGCATTTGTTTTCAGTAATTGTTGGTGCTTTTCCCTTTTCCCATTACATCACCCTCAGCATGCTCAGACAAATAATAGTGATTAATACTCCGCAGCATAAGCAAACGAGTCCCTTCCAGACTGGAACATCCAGTAAAAATGAAACAAAGCCTCTTCAGGTTCCCTACAAAGGAATCATTGTACGTCTTCAGCACTTTATCCTTGAGATTGCTAGGGTGCGCAAGATCGTGTCTTTCCTCCTCGTAGTAACAAAAGCACAGTGTGTTTTATAATTGGATAGGCGAGGAAGAAGGTTTGTCTGGATCTTCAATTCATAGAATATTTGCATGGTACAAGTAAGACCTTCAGCCTTCTTGTCTTTCTTCACTGAACATCACTTGCCATCTGCTGGCTGAATCACAATTCAAGTGCTTTCGAATACAATTACATTATTCTTGTTTATCTTCCTAACTTTACTGTTATTTAATTTAAACAAAATCAGCATATCTTGCCATTATCTGTTTCTGAATTTTGCCTTTATTTATACGCTGAGCGACCATTAGGAATTTGACTACTAATTTCAATAGTCACTAAAGAGACAAACAACATTTCACTTGTTCCAGGTATTATCAAGCCGAGTGGTGCTTCAGTGTCTTCTGATGTGAATGAAGAAATTGTCATAAATTCAGCAGGCTTTAGACAAACAGTCTTCAGGGGGAAAAAAACCCCAACAATAAATAAAAGAAAGCTGGAATGAGAAAATGGGTTGAAAGTAAATGATAGCTGTATAGATTGTGGAGGAAAATAGAAAGTTTATAAAGGTGTAGTGGATTCAAATAATGTAAAAATTTGATTACAGCAAAATAAAAAATTGGAAAGTAAATTCAAAGCTTTGTGAAAAAGTAGACGTCTGACAAAGAACATGTAAAGAAACTGAAAATTAAATTGACAGGGAAAAGAAAATTTAAATGGGAACCATTACATAAGGAACAGTAGCCTGCGGTTATTTCATATATTTATGAAATGGAGGGTTCCACCGTTGATCTTTGACTAACCTCTGCCTTATCACAGTATGCAGGTACTTTACCATCTATAATGGATTTTTTAATACAACTCCCATTAAAAGTTGGAGGTTATTTTGCAGAAGAACAGAGAAGTGATTCTCTGGTCATTTACAACGGAGCAGGAGACTAAACAGCCATCTCCTTGTCCACATGTATTTTCCTAAACTCCTTCATACTGAATTCAACACTCTAAATTCAATTGAAATTAAGGTGACTCAGGAGGATGCAAATTAACATGGACTCAGGCCATCAGGAGAGATCCAGATACGTTTTAAACTGGAGCTTAGGAAAGCAAAGGTAGTGAATTAAAAGTCAGGTGAATTGACCAGTGGGAGATGCTACGTCCAAAATACTGGTAAATACAAAATTTTGTCCGATATAAACATTAGAAAAATAGGTTACAACACTCTGTAGGTTGTGTGCAGATTGGTAATCTTTGGCATAGAATCATTAACAGCACGTTCCTGATGAATTACTATGCCCAGTCACAGCATAACCAATCTAATGAAGAGTACTCATTCTTCGTTAACTGAATCTTATCCTTTGAAAAATTGTACATATTACTTGAAAGCAAAGATTTTGACAAATGGTGATGGGACAGGCCCAAATGGTATACTTACAAATGCAGAATACTGATTTCAAGATTAAATTCGTACCTTTTAAGAAATAACAATGGGCCAAAGCAGTACATTTAGTCATAATAATCAATATGACGGCTGCTTCCATTAGGGTACATGAAAAGCTCCCAATAAAAATAAAAACCAAAACCAAAAAACAAACAAGCAAACAAACAAAAGACTTGCCTGTGTTCTTCTTACTCATATCATCTTAGACATATCCAATCCCTTACTCTCCTGAAGGAACGACAAGCAAAGGAGTGGAAGCCCAGTAAAGGTCCAAGCTGCAAACGCAATTGATCCTTTCAAATCAAACCAGATTGAGCAGAAACAGTATGTTGGGTTTTGGGGTTTTTTTAATAGAAATGAAAATGTTAAAAACATCTTTTGTTCTAAAGGATCTATTCCACTCACTCTGCTAAGAAATATTGTCTTGCATCAGAAAAGCAAGGGAAAACTGAGATGAGATTCAGAAATCTATCAGTGGTTGCTCTGCCATTCAGTTATATACACCTAAGTACTCACCCGGGAAGTAGGACATCTAATTTTTTTATTTATTTTTTTTTTAATCTGAGATTTTTAAATCACCTTCCTTTCCAAGAGTACTTTATACGTCCATTTTTGACTACCGGGTGGATTTAACTGCATATAAACATTTAAACATTTACTGAACCAGATGAAATAGAGAGTCATTCAAAACCCTGCTTTATTTTCTAGTTCTGTGATTATTTAAGAATTACCCGTATAGCTCAAGGTCAGCAACCCCAAAAAACATATGAACACACACACACACACTAAGTTTAGTAGCCTATTAACCTATATGTAAGCGTAATAGTCAAATAATTTTGGACTACTGAGCTGCTCACGTTCTCAAGCAGTTCAAGCACAAGTCCTGTGTGGGGCAAGACGTAATCAGCAGCGAGGCTTGTTTTGGCAGGGGGGTGTTAGATTGTCTGAGCCCTTCGTCGTGGAAAACAGCAAATTCCCAGGGACTGCTGCGGCTGACACAGCTTTGTTGCAGGAGGACCGAGCTGCCTGCCCACCCCGGCTGATGTCTCAGTGTCTGGGAAGTGCTCCCGCTGTTCGTAATTCGTCAAGATGCGTCGTTTGCAGCTATGTAAAGGCTTATACCTAGCTTACAGAGAAAGGTTAGGCGTGTCAGAGAGCATCAAAAACTACGTTCTCCTTTCCTAGAAATGTTTCTATTGCTGCATCCTTCAACTATCATGACCGCAGTAATACTAACGCTGGTACAGTATCGCCAGTGCCTCGTTGACAGTAACACATGACTTTGATGGATGTTGATAACATGGGGAAACACAGTGACAACGTTATTTTACGTTTTCATTTTACAGATTCTACAATTTTGAAATGATGCATAGTTACACCATTATAACATCAGATCTGTACTTTGTCAGTCTTTCATTTGACTCTGATTTCTTCTAGGCTCTCCTAAGCACACATTTCCTAGAGTAGTCTGTGTAATCAAAATCTTTTTCTTTTGAAGTATACCTTCACTGCTTGCTTCTGAGTAGCTGAAACTTGCAGCCTTTGCTGCAGGGCTATGTTCAGACTTTCAAACAACAAAACGATTATCAGGTACGAACTGTATTTGCCATTATACCTTAAAAGCGTAGAAGAAGGTATTCTCCGAATGAGAAAATGAATGATTTTTAGTGTCGTAAGAACATTGAGATGCCGTGTCAAGTTGTTGGGCCCTTTTTTTTTTTCATTTATATCAGTGTTTTAACTGAAAGGATGAGGTTATTTCTGTCAACAGGCAGGAGTGATTGACTCCCAATAGCTGTAAAGGTAAATGAAAAGTATTTAGTAACTATGTTTTGACATGAAGATTCTCCTGATTACTGTTTGAAATAAGATCAAATGATCCAAATTCCTAACACTGTTTTTACACATCTGAACCATTTATTAGCTGAAAGGAAGTACTTGCATTTCACCTCCTTGGAATGACAAAGGATATCATGGAAGTTTATATATAAATCACTAGGAAAGAAAAACCAGCCTTGTAGAAATTTACTTATCTTGAAATTCTGGAAATAGGAAATGATAAGAAGCATATTAGCTAAAACACTTTCATGAACGTACAAAAGAGAATTCCCCTTAATTCTTAATAAAATAAACGTGAAAACCCTTCTGAGTCTTGCAGGCTAAGTCTGCCTCATTCTGGGAGGACTCGAACATTTCTACATGTCACTGAACCCAGTCCCCTGGGAATGTAAGCAACCATATTCAAACTTGATTCACCTTTCTAATAAAATCAGCAAGATATTTTTGCCCCACTTACTCTACTGACTTACTACTTCACAACGTTGGTAGTTTGAAGGTTAGAAATATCTGGGGTTTCTCCTGAATTTATTTCTGGTGCATTTGTATTAATTTGTTCTTGTGCCAACATTGCACTTTAGCTCTCTGATATATTTATGAGAAATTATAACTCAATAGAGCCTTCATTTCTCTAGGATAAGTAAATCAATGTAGTTTAGTATTTTTGCGTAAATTAGGCTAATTTAATGATCGTTCCTTTTCTGCATCTGAATTAATCTGTTAAAAACCGTGACCCATACTCTGTACAACAAAGAATTGCCCATATGACTTGTCTGAGGAGTCTAAAACAGTTTCCTCATTTGATAAAACTGTAGAGCAGGCCATTTAGGATGATAATTCAGAATATTGTTCACGTACTCTGAAGCTTACTTGTTTCTGTTGGTTGCATAGGCAGACTCTTCTTATAATGAACATGTTTCAATTAGAAACCTAAAATTAAGTCCTAGCAATTCTTCCCGTAGTCCAGATGAAGCCCTCACCGTGTTTCCCACGTCGGCCCAACTCCTTACCTGTTGCAAGTGCATGGCCTGGTCCGCCCCACAAAACTCTGACTTTTTCATGTCTCCATTCCACTACTAGTTAATGAATTAATACAGACAGGATTTTGTCCTCTTTTTTGCCCTTTCCACCTCAGAATCTCCGTGCATACAGACTTTTATTATTAGCAATCATGTGCTTTATACTAATATAGTTCATTTCCATTTCTGTTCCCACAGACTCTGGTTCTTCCTGTTCCGATTCTCTTCATCCCCAATGCTTTCCGCATCTTTGGGTTAGGCAAATGTTACTACCACTTTGGTCCTATTGGTGGGATCCCTAGGAGAAGAATTTGCCTTTCAGCCTGGTGGTTTCCCTTTATTCTCAATCTGCAGTAAAACACCTTACAACTGCAGCCCACGTTCTCCAGCTTCGGAATAATCCCCTGTGTGGCTCTGCGTTAAATACTTTGCATCACATCTCTACCATTTAGAGAAAAAGTAGCCAGTGCATTACAACTTTTCTCAGCAAAGTAGCATTAAAGAAATGAGCACTACATTCAGAAGCAGGGTGAGCACTTAATTGTTGAGAATGTTGCAGGTCATGTGAATTAGCTCCAAAAATGACTTCTGATGTTTATGTGCATGTTTATTCTTCGAATGGGGCTTCTTCTCTGTGAACATGAGTTGAAATATCATGTCCCATATAATACTTTCTGTCTTAATCTCAGTTTCATGTAAGTAGCATTCATTAAATCTCATTCTTGATTAAATATGATTTGTTGAAAAATGAGTGCAGACATAGAATTTTTCAGGTTTCACTACAGAATATCTCCCAAATATAGAGTAACTAAACTATGCTAGGTACTCTTTTTGCATTTGAGAGAGATTATCCATGAAAATGTTCACACAAATATTACGCTAGAGCCCATTCGTCACTTTTATGACCTGATCCACACTAATCTATCTCACTGCAAGAACAGTTAATCCAGTTACTTGTCTTTTGAGGATTTTAAAATGCAAGAGCCTGTTAGTTATTACTTAATTTAGGACATGATAAAAGTTCTCCTCCATATGAGAAAAGCTACTGCTTTTATATTACTGACTCTGAGGATATTATGTAATTGAAAGAGGTTTAAAAAAACAACTTCTCAATTATGGAGCAGTGCCAATTTCACTGAGCTGCGTATCGTGTTCAGTGTGACAGTCTGTTAACTGTTAACTGGAACAATCTGTGAGTGACAGTTCTTCAGGAAGTGTAGATCGAATTACTTTTCCAAAAGAAAAAAAAAAAAATTAAGATTTTCACATTTTTTCTCTGCTCTCCTGCTATTTCTGACTCCTTTAATAAATTGTTCTATCGTATCTTATTCTTACATTTTTTGTTCAAATATATGTTTTATTTAAAGTATTTTTGTATTTTAATTCTGCCTTTTATAATAGTAAATAATATTAGTATTGTAAGATACATTAAAATTAGAATAATTTTGAACATTTTTTACCCCTCACAGTCCCATTAGCAGGCCCCACTTTGTTGTCCTATTATCAGAAGAGTTAGGCTATTTTATTCATGCATGTACAGGAAGTATGCTTTTGGTATGAACCCGTTTTTGTTTCTGTAGGTACAGATCTTTTTCTTGGAGAGAGAGAGCGGAACATGTAACCGCTGGCTAGAATGTTGTTTTCATGCAAACATTAAGTGAATAATATGAATCCCATTGACAAAGCAACAGGGAGGAAGCAAAGTGTTTTAAAGATTTGGAGATCAGACTTTTAAAGAACTGAGAATGTATTCGTTCTACTCTTGCTAATAGTAAATCTCAGATTTATTTTGTAATGTTCCTAACATCCTCTCTCAGAATATCCGGGACAATAATTTGTGAAATACTTCTGTAGACATTTCGACATTGCCTGTTAGTACATTTGCAATCCTGCACAGACCACAGACTTCACTTCTGAGGTTAAAAGTACTAACTTATTATGATATAAATGTGTGGTATAGAAACATATGTAACCCCTAAAGATGTTTTTGGGTTCGCAGCACTGGGTACTTTTTTCTCTAAGCTGTTAAATATCTGGCATGTCTTTGACATTTCTATGGTTCACATACATCTGATTTGATTTGCTTCCAGAAAACAAATCTACCCCTTCTGAATGGTACGTTTCCGTTTCGTTCTTGGCTTGAACTGTGATTTAGCTTGGTGAACCTCTTGTTCTGGTTTTTCTGAGTGAGAATTGGTATCATTATGTTCAGTTTCAGCCTCTTGAAGGACCAGGTGAAGCCCACTCAAGCCATGGATGGGAGCTGTCCCTCAAGCATGCCCTGAGTAGATGTGAGGTTTTGGCAGAGGCTTACACTATGAAAGCAATCCTATGTAATCCTAAGTAAATCTGCTCCAAAATCTTCATTCTAGTGCAGGACCTACCTCAACAGGCTGGGCCATGTCTGGAACCTTAGCGGGCCCTCTCCTTAACCCCATTGTCCCATTCATTTTTCCAAAACTGAGCACACTCCAATGAGCAAAGTCTAATCTACTCTCTGGAAGGTTTTCATGACGGATGTGAAGGCCAGGGCCAGACAAGCGGACAGCCTCCTTCCCTGTCTTCAGTCGCACTTTCTTTAGCTGAAGACTATACCCACTAATGGCATATGACATCGATCAAATAAATAGTTAAGCCAGTGTCAACAGCTCCCACTTAATTTGGATGTGAATTCAGTAAAGTCTACAACACAACAGATGTTGCGTATTTGATTTTGCAATCAGACAGCCTAACTGTGCTTGCGAACTCAATGACAGCTGGTTGGTTGGTGTATGGACTGCGCATGCGCCAAGATTGCTCTGCAGCCTAGTCGTCAGGGCTTTCTCCTTTGAAATGGAAGAGAAGGGGTTTGTATCCTGAATAGTTAAGGTGGAAACTAAAGTTACGGCTTTAATCTCCCGAGTACCTGAAATAGCTAGTTTCCTGAGCAAAAGGTTATCTTTATCAAAGTCGTGATGTGGTCCACGCATATAATCTCAAAAAAAGGACAAATCGTACAACAATGGAGAACCATTAGCCACTACGTTTTACAATTCATAACCGACACGGTTAGAGCAAACAAAAGAAAGTACTGTTTAACAATTGTGGAATACTTGGCCATAGCATATTCCTGGAAGTAGAAAAAGAATGAGATTAATCTAATGTCAGGTCAATCAGTAACCACTACTGTAATCAGCAATCAGTACTGAATAGCGTGACCAAATGCAATTTACTCACACTTGCTCCATTTCTTACCTCTTTTCCTAAATGTCTATTACTGGCTACTGTTAGAGACAGAATATTGGAAAAAGCAGCTGCTTCTGCTGAAACATAAGGTGGTGAAGCTTTTGGTTATGAGCCTTCATGTGAACGTGGGCACATTAACAGATGCTTAAGTATAGTAGATGGTAGAGTTTCTGATACAGTCATTTTCTCGGTATTTTGTATTAATAAGTTAACATCCTTCTCGACTGCTTTCTCATTTTGTCTGTTGCGCATCCCATTTTTAGATTTAAATTTAGAATTCATTTCTGATGCAGTACAGAAACTTACATGCTTAGTTATTTAGAATGAAGTGTTTAAAATGCAGTGTATAAAGCCTGTAGATGGTATAGAGGAAAATGAAACATTTATGTCTTGTCATTTCTTCAGGAAATGCTCTATATTTAGTTCAGGCTTATGAATTTCATAACTGGAACTGGGCATCTAAAAGGTGTGGACTTTCTGAGTGTGTTTGTGCCTTTCTGCCTGGGTAAAGACAGAATATTCACTTTTTCACAGCTCCTTATATTGGCATGAAATTGTTCTGAACCCTAAAAAACACTGTTTGATTTACACATTGATACACTTTGTTCTGATGAGATGTTTAGTATAGAAACAGTCATATTTGAATCTGCAAAAAAATAACAGAGGTGTATTAGTAAAAATAGGAATTCATGAATATATCTGAATCTGCCTATCGTTTTAGGAAGGACTTGAAGAGGATAAAAATTATTTTCATGAATCAAGAAATCCGTTGAAAGCTGTGAAATACGGCTTATCACCATTGGCTTAGGCTGTTCCTTGGCTGCGTGTCTCCAAAAGCTGGGATAACAAGAAGAGCCCTACTTCTGCGCTCTTTCCGAGGTATTTACAATTGGCCACTGCAAGAGACAAGAAACAAGTTATACAGGTCTTTGTTCTACCCAAGGGCAACCCATTGCTATACTCTTAAGTTAAGAGAATAAACATATAGCTGATGTGGTATGGTAAAAATGAAGTTATAATTGATGATGACCAGTGTTTTCCTTTGTTTATCGCAATTGCCTTGTGATTGGTGTCATCTTTGTTCATCTTTGCTTATCCCAACATTTGGATCATCAGGTTGGCATTCTCAGCATATACTTAAATATTCATCATCGTATCCAGTCCACTGCCCCCACAAAAGCCAGAACACCTTGCTGACAAGGTGACGAGATATTTAAGATGACACCCACCAAAGCTCTCATTTCCATGATAACTTTAGCAAGAGCCAGTTTATAGTTTAAAGCTAATGTGAAAAGTATGATAGTCATACTATTGACCAGCCACTCTACCTGCCAGACTGAGCAGAGAAAATGGCTATTCTGAGGGGCAGAATCAGCTGGGTTTCCTTAGTTGTTGCTAAAGGGAATCTCGGCCTAATGAATTCACGCCAAGTTCTGGTTCCTTTTTTGACTATTATTTAATCAATGCCTTTTTCAGTCTTAGTCTTTGTCAAAATGAGCACTATTAACACACTAAATTTCAAATATTTCATCTGGTTTTGCTGTCTGTGTGGTAAAGGTGTGACAGTGATTGTCAGTGCTGGCTTTGGGTATTGTTCTATAAGGACTTTTGTTTTCATTTCCATCTAGCTACAAAAAAATAGATCAGCACACTTCCTCTAAAATGAAAAAAAGGAAAGGAAAAAAAAATGCTACAAAGGAAAACCAATATCCTTACCCGTAAAGCAGTAGCGAGGAAAATTATCCTGAAATTAAAATGGACAGGTTTTTATTATTGATCTTTCTTGTTGAAAAGATAATGTTGTTAATACCATTTTCCATTTCCATGTGATAAATATAAATTGACAATTAATGATTCTGAAAATAATGAAATATAAATTGCTAATTTTAAAATAGAATCATATAATTATTCGGGTTGGAAAGGACCTTTAAGGTCATCGAGTCCAACCATACACCTAGCACTGCCCAGTCCACCGCTAAACCATGTCCCCGAGCACCACGTCTACACGTCTTTTAAACACCCCCAGGGATGGCGACTCCACCACTTCCCTGGGCAGCCTCTTCCAGTGCCCGGCAGCCCTCTCAGTATAATATCCAATCTAAACCTCCCCTGGCACAACTTGAGGCTGTTTCTTCTCATCCTATCACTTGTTACTTGGGAAAAGAGACTGACAAACACGGTATAATCAACATCAATTAACTGGTGATTGTATGTTCCACAGCAGATATGGAAGTGACAAAATTAGAAATTCTCTATGCTATATAAAACAGATTTTCTGATCTCCCTCACACTCCCCTTCTTCCCAAGTCACAGTGAAGCTGAGTTGCATAACCTACATACACCTCCTTTTGCCTGAAGAGCATTTATATTACAAAGATTAACACGCAACCTATTTTCACTGTCGGTGTCTACTTAAAAGAGGTTCAACAGTTTGAGATTAGAGCTTTCCTTTTAGGGGTCAGTAGGATTGCAAAAAAATCAGCAAGAATATGCTCTTAATTTTTTTCTGTGTGTGGTGGGTTGACCCCGGCTGGACACCAGGTGCCCACCAAAGCCGTTCTATCACTGCCCTCCTCAGCTGGACGGGGGGGGGAAATATAACAAAGGGCTTGTGGGTCGAGATAAGGAGAGTTTAATCAGTGAAAGCAGAGGTCGTGCGCAAAAGCAAAGCGAAACAAATGATGTTATTCCCTACTTCCCATCGGCAGGCGATGCCTGGCCACTTCCCGGGAAGCAGGGCTCCAGCACG
>JANZLQ010000013.1:2140991-2181397 GCA_026212715.1 Elanus axillaris | reverse complement strand
GAGCCGGCTGGCCTGGGCTCTGTCGGACATGGGGGAAGAAGCTTCCAGCAGCTTCTCACAGAAGCCGCCCCTGTAACCCCCCGCTACCAAAACCTGGCCACAGAAACCCAAAACTAAAAGAAGTCTCATCTACAGAAAACTCAGCCCTGGAATATCGGCTGCTCATTTAAAGACACACCATATTTATAACTTACTTTCCCCAATGTTGGCTCAGATAATATTAACACTGGAAGTGAGGCTTGATTTAATGTGTTCCAGTTTGTGCCTGATTCCTCTTCTCCTGTCAGTGGGGACTACCGAGAAGAGTCTGGCTGCGTCTCCTTCTTCATTCCCTCCCATCAGGTATTTATACACACAGATAAGATCCCCACTGAGTCTTCTTGCTTCTAGGTTAAAGAGCCTCAGCTCTGTCAGCTTATCCTCATGTGAAAGAGGCTCCAGTCCCTCAGTCACCCCAGCTGCCCTTCTCTGGACTCAGTCCTGTGTGTCCATACCCTTCTGGTACTGGGGAGCCCAGGACTGGACACAGAACTCCGTTGTGGCCTCACCAGTCCCCAGTAGAAACTCCACCTGAAGACAATAAAACTCTTCTTTGCGGTGGGGGTAGCGAGAAGCTTGGGCAGATGCCCAGGGAGGTTGTGACGTCCCCACCTGCGCACGTATTCAGAACCTGACTGGACACGGTCCTGGACAACCAGCTCTCGGTGCTCCTACTTGAGCGGGAGGCTTGGACAAGATGACCTCCAGAGACTCCTTCCAACCATCCTGTGATTCTGTGAAAGCCAAATATAGAACTCTAAATTCAAATGGCACTTCTATATGGAGAACTGGGTATTCTATTGCTGACAACCTACAGCTGTAAGTTGACATTAGTGCCACATTCTTGACTGTGATACTTCAACTTTGATCTTTGATTCCCTGTCTCGGGTATCATTTTTATAGCTGGTCTTTTCTGCAGGAGCCAAGACCAGGTGTTACAGATCTTGATTTGCAATGATGTAATTTACCTGTTCAAACATTCCAATCTTCCAGATGACCTAAAAGCCAATAAAAATCCAGCTATCATTCCATGAAAGGAAATTATCTAAATATTATTAGAAATGATGTCAGAATTAGAAGTCTTAAGTTTACTTCAGAGTTTTTCTATCTGTATTTCTACATGACACAATACATTAGACTACGCAAAGAATGATTCATAAAACTAATAAGCAACTTCTAGACTAGGAGTACTGAAATGTCACATTTTACAGACTTTGGAAATGTATCTGCATTATTTATATAATGCAGAAGTACAGCTTTATTTTACACAAAGTAACTTGCAAAATTAGTTCTTTTTCTAGAAAGCGGATTAAAAGCAGTGTTCAAATGTGCAGATTTTAAGAGCCAGTGATGCCTAATTCTGATAAAGGACGCTAAGAAGTGAAAACAATTTGTGACAATTGAATTTCACAGATGGAAAAGTAGAATAATACCATTGCAAAATGCAAGATCATGAATTACATCATACATCAAATAAAAGTAATTGTGAATGCCTCAAATGGATATTGAAATCTGCTAGTATTGCTCATGTATTGCAACGTGTTATGGAAGTCAACAAATGAGATGTTTTAAACAGATACTGCTTTTTGAATAAGAATGCTTAGGCACAAAACAAGCTGACAAAATGCTGGAAAACTTACAAGACCCCAAAGTGAGAACAGAACATAATTAGATTGCAAACCTCAATTAAGTGAGGTGAATTCCCTGATAAGTTAGTCAGTATATCTGTAGATAACTCCTTTTTCATTTAATATTTGCAGAAGAAACCCCCAAACAATAAAACAATTCCATGAACAGTTAAATAGGATTTTCTAAAATTAAATGGTTGCATTTTTATCAACATATGTACATGACTTCAGAAAAGAAACTGCTGTGAATTTAAAAGATTGTAGAGCTTCTAGAATATTGATACAACTTTCTGAAAAGCTTCAGAAGCCATTTTATGAACAGTAAGTTAAATTAATTTTCAGAAATTATATAAGTAATAATTTTCTATTCCAAATGTACTACATGTTAAACATTGTCTTTAAGTCTTCGCAATGTTGAAGACTTTTTAATGTTAAAAGTGCCACCGTGACTGATGCTGTTTGTAACCCAGACTAAAGTTCTCGAACTTGGGTAACAACTTCCAGTGTCTTCATTTCAAATGTTGTGTAACATTTCTAGTGCCAAAATAAGAACAATAAAACTTGGAAACTCGGAAACTCTTTCCTTAGTAGTTAAATTATCAAGTTTCTGTGTTTCAGTTCAGATTAAACATTTACTTTTAATCACTCTTATCAAGAGGTGGACAATATACCCTCCGGTTTGCTTTTAGAACTTCAGATGTAGTTCTCAGCTTGACCAACTAATTTGATAGGTTTCTCTCTAAGATACGTCCGTCCCCCTCTGCTTTTGACAGATGGTATCAATTTTACTCGTTTGCTTGCATTTTGCTGTATTTCACATAATATGTTAAAATAGGTTTGGCTGGGCAGCAGAGAAGAAAGTTCCCCGTCCCAACGGATACGTCTATCCGTACACATATGGATACATCTATGGAAAGCGTGAGCGGTCATGCTCTGTCTGACTGCAGCTCGGCATGAGCTTTTGGAGAAGCTCTTGCCTTGCAAGCGGGGAGCAAGGACCTCGGTAAGCAAGGACCGTCAAGCCTGGACAGAGCCGGGGAGATCTTGGGAAGAACAGGGGGGAGGCTTCAGAGGCTACGGGAAGCACAGAGAGGGGTTTTTTACTTTCCTAAAGAGGACAGTGTAGTTTTGTCGATCCAAAAGAGCTCTGAAAATTGCTGGCCCACAGGAGAGGGTATACCATTCAATTACACAATGGGTATAAGTGGTGCTGTTTAAAATATCCTGCTCTTCTGGATTGATCAACTGCTTCTTCTAAGCATCTTGTTCTATTAATCCTGGAAAGCCAATACCATCTGGCTGCTGAAGAAATGAAAAGAGGTGCATCTGTTTCAAAGCTGTGGGTGATTCAGGCTCAGCAGCCATCAGTCAGTTTCTAGGTTTAGAAGTCTGGAGAGATTTCACTATTTTTTTCATCTTTTTTTCAGATGTTCTAAGGGGTTTGTTTTGTTTTGCTTTGGTTTGTTGTTTTGTTTTTTTGGTTTTTTTTTCCCCTGAGCTCTGCTGAGTTTTACCAAAGCCTACTGGGAAAAAAGTGTTCTCAGCAGGAAGGACTGAACCAGTTTCTGCTTTGCTCTGACAATTACAGGCTGCACGCCTCCCTCGGAGCTGAAGGCTACTCTGGCACATGCACCTCTTTCACGAATGATCAGGAGAAAAGCAAGGAACCTCTCACTGTTGGGTGAGAAATCAATTTTCTGAGGTCATGGTGAAAGTCTGAGTAAAATACATGCATTTTTCTGATCCAAAATCTACCATTGGAGCAATGCTGTTTTAAGAAAAGGAAACCAAAGTTCAGATACCAATGGAAATTAATTTTGATGCATCAGTAACCTTTTTCCTCTGAGCCAGGAAGCGTCGCTGCTTTGACTAGTAACGCAAATATAGCTGAATAAATTCACCACTTGAATAAAAGCAGCATGAGGTCCAAACCAGGTCTTTTCAGGCAATTAAATTCAGGCACAATCTCATCAGAGTTTTATAAAACTTTCTGTCCTATAGTGTGTTTCTGCAATTGAAGCAGGTGACAAGATACCTGCTTTCTCAGGAGTAGAGAGTTTGAATACTGTTCCAGGAACACCAAGACATTTATGTCAGCAAAAGATAACTCACCGTGATCATTATTTGTGATGAGAATCTAGAGAATAATGTTGATACACTTCTTTTTTTTGCTATCCCCAAGTTTTTTTTTCCCCACCATCAGCTAAAATCTGCTTTTGAGGATTATTTGTAGAGTCTTGATTACTCCCTGAGTGCCAATTTCAGCAGAGGTTTTCGGAGAACTGCAAGTTCCTTTCTAGCATTATACTTGTTAGCTCTTCATATCATTTTGACATCAAGACTGAAATTCTTTTATGCAATCCACATGATAACTTCTTCAAAATTTAGATTAAAATTCTATTCGTCTGATCTTGACTAGGGGAAGGGTTGGCTTTGAAAAGTACCTTATTTTTCTGTGCCCTATGTGAAGAAGATTTTCCCTGTGCCCCTGCTGCAGTTTCACTCAGGTAGGCAGAACTCAGGTTATTGACAGTCACTTGTAAAGGCTTGGCTGATATTCAGAGTGTTACCAGTGGCATCTGAAGACCTAGGAGGATTTAATCATCTGCCTATTTGCTCGTGGTTTTCAAAATAAATGCGGTGAGAATTGTGAGCTTTCTGAATTTTCCTTCTTATCCCTGAAATACAGATGCCTCGTATTCTTTGTTCTGTGAATTCAAACAAGAATTATGACGGAGGCAACAAAAAATACAGAAAATGGTACATAACTGTCATAGGTGGCATTAATTACCTTTTTTTTTTCCTACTTTCAAGAATACACTTACCAAGTTGCATAAAAAGCCTGAACTAATTTCCTTGTCTTTAGAAACAGGCCCTTCAAGTCAGCCTGGATGAGAATGTAGCTGGAGGAGCAGTGGAAGCGGGTTTAAGTCTTGTTGTCCTTGTAAAGTACTAATTTGCAAAATCCTAGCAAAGATAAACCAATCCTTTCAATTTCTCTTGTTGCCTAGATATACTGTTGTACACTTGGTACCAAATATATTAAATCTCAACATTTTAAGTGGAATGACTTTGTTAATTCTATCATTGAACAGAAAATTCTGTCACCTCTGTTAGGAATTTTCAAAAAAAGACCTATTAGGAATATACACAATAAACATCCTTACTTGCAGTGAGTGTGCATTCCCTGGGTGTGTGCACTTCCCTCCCAGGGAAGTGGCGGAGTCGCCATCCCTGGAGGTATTTAAAAGACGCGTAGACGTGGTGCTTAGGGACATGGTTTAGTGGTGGGCTGGGCAGTGTTAGGTTAATGGTTCGACTGGATGAACTTAAAGGTCTTTTCCAACCTAAATTATTCTATGATTCTATTTAGACTTTGTGTTAAGAATGAGATTTTATCGCTATGTTAACCTAAATATTTATCTGTGATTACATATTGCGTGTGCTGTTAGTACATGTTTGGCAGCTATGGAGTATTTACAAGAAAATTGTAGTTGTTGAATCTGAATTCATAATGTCTAGAATTAAGTAAAACACAACACTACTGAACTGATAATTATCATTCAGACCCTTTAATATTGTGAGTCACAAAATTTAATTTATTGCCGTTACTCACGGGTCCAATTATTTTGCTTTTATATATAATATATTTCAAAATACTAGTAAAACAGCAGTCATATATTCTGGACATGTATTCTGGGCCATATATTCTTGGCAATTATTTTTTTCAGGTAAACGTAGACATTGTCTTTTTTTCTTGTGCTTCCCAGCTCCCTGAAATAGCATAATCACATCCTACATTAAAGGCCTGAAGAAGTTTTTCTAGTAACTGAGTATTTCCAGAGCTTGTTGTCTGGTTTTGAGGCTCAACAGGATTGTCTGACCTATCCAAACTATCACCTTCTGTTAGCCTCCGGAACATGTGACTGCCTCTTGGGAATGATCCTCGGTCTGACACCTCACAAATTGTGCTTGAGAACTGACTGTTAAAGTACGAGTCGGTGATGGTCCCAATCATTCCAAGAGCCAGCCTACCAGTTTAACAACAGTGTAGGAGATCAATGTCTTTTTCCCACTTCCAGAATGATAAAAACCCCTGATACTTACTACTATAGACATAGCTATTGTATCTTACATTTTTTAATTCCTACCATATTACTATATTTTAATACTTATCTAGCTCCTAAATAATACTGTTTGGTTCTTAGGTATTGCTAATAACTCCGGTCTTTTCTCTTTATTTAACCATTTAGTAGAATAGGGGTCTATTTTATCTTGGAAAAAATGCATTCTAGTATTTAAAAAATAATTACAAACAAAAGACAAAAGTGAAACCATAGTCCTGTGATCCTTTCTGAATACTTTGATGCCAGTTCAAAAGAGAACTGAGCCTTCCTTTAACATCTGGCTTGCTCCTGTGCTGATTCGTGTTTCAGTTAAGTAGGACATCCAGGAGTCTCCCACAATCTTGTTCTTTCTGTCCTCAACTACAGTTACAACGGACTGCAGCAGTTAAGCAATCCTTGACTAACGTGGTTCCTTAAGAACGAACAAATCGGGCTGAGACTTTCGCTAACACAGTGTTGAGGCAAATTCACTGGATCTTGGAGTTGGCAAAAAATGAATTTTCTTTTCAAGATTTATGCTAGTTCTCAGGTAGATTGGACTTAATTCCTTTGCTGCAATTAAGGAACAATTCTGCTGAATACAACAGTTTAACTCCTTGAATAGTTTAGGAAATTAGTTCTATTTTAGTTCACAGATATGTCTACATTTTCAAGCAGTGTGGAGTAAGAAGAGAGGATTTTTAAAGTGAAGCAGTGCAGCTACCTGATACTGCTACCTGATATCCATTTTATTCTTCTTTTGGGAGGTTTTACTGCAGACGAGCCCTACACGTATGGATCAACCATCCATTAGTCACTGGAGTGCACTAGGTACATTCTTGAAGTGTTGATTTCAGGTTTGTTTCATCTGAACGTCCACTTGTTCTGAGATTGCTCCCTTATGCGAACTGAAGTACGCTAAGAGGGGATGATTTGGAGTTGGCTTCGGAAGGATACTTCTGATCTTAATGAAAAGGTTACTGTAAATGCACCTATAAAATACCTGCTACGGGAACTCCAAAAACCTCAGAGAAATGGACACAAGGTGATAATAGATTCAAAACGAATTTGTCGATCTTGATGTGTAGTGCAGATCAGTTTGCTCTGCACCAGAGACTTATGTCCTTAAAATGGTTCCAGATTTTGAATACTGAAGGTGTGAAAGAGACAGAAGACTAAGATTCTTCAGAATACATCTGCATGGTAGTTAATGTACAGTTGATCTTCATTTAGTATGGGTTGTCTTAGTGACCGCTTTCTAAATTTAGAAATATGCCACTTCTCCTAGTAGAAAAGAAAGTATTGAGCAATCCTAAAAACAAGAACAGGAGACAAAATTGTTTGTGAAATCTCTGTAATTATTTTTTATTTGTAAGCAATTTTATGCTATCTGAAATTGATCTTTTCGAAGTCTAGCAATTTGAATAACTACTAATCTGTGTTGGGAACATATTCATGAAAGTTTTAGGCTTTTAAAGGCAAGTTATAATCAACTGTCCAACTGCATCTGGATTTTTCAGTCAGATTCTAACTGCAGTTGAAGACTGAAAAACATACTGAAAATATTTATTGATACTAGTACAGTTGTTTAACTTTGAAAGTGATTTCATTGCTATATATGAAACAAAAGCCTAAAAATACACCGTGAGCCAGATTTAGTGTAAAATCAGGCATTACACACAGGACACATGTAAATAGTTTTCCTGTAGAATTTTTCATGGTGTAGTAATCTCCTATTGAACTGAGAAATGCTAATGTTCAAGGTCTAACTGTACTGATGGTACAGTGCTCATTCCTCTCATGAAGTGCACGATCCGTTACCTTTTCTTTTTTTTTTTTTTTTGATGCTTTTATCTATCATTCACAGAGGTCTCCATTCAAATTCAGTGAAACTAGTGTAAATATTCCAATCAGCTGAGGCTTAGGTACTTCTCATGTTTTGTGATTTGCTATATTATAAAATGGGCTGATATCACCATAGGTAATTTAATAATATTAGAGTACTTTTATCTCAAACTGTTTCGTTGTTCACCCTCTTACAGAAAAAGAGTACTGTTTCCTTAAGAAAATTCAAGTAACTTTTCGAAAAAGTAAAATTACCATATAATATTCAATTATTTTGGATATTCTTCTAACAAAGCAAAATGCATGAAGAAGTATTGTCCAACCTTCTCTCTCTCTGATGAGGATTTATAGATGAAATTCTAATACTTTATTTTTTATATGTAGAAACAGTAATGAAGAAGAAACCACTCTGTAAAGTCCGTGTCTTTGAGATTTCAAAGCAGTAATACCTCATTCATGAACCACAATGTATTAAGTACAGCAAACAGTGGTTTAGAACAGTTGATTATTCAACATGAAAGAAGTAAAAAGGAACACAGAAGGCAAATCGAGTGTGCCTCCCTGAGTATTGTTTAATAAAACAAATTGCTTCTGCATTGCGCCATAAAATCAGCAACACAAGTGATACTATCTGGACAGCAGTGGAAATACATTATCACAGGAACTGCAGAGAAGCAGAATCCAGCAGTAAACGTGATGGTCAGTGGCAGAACACAGATATCGGTAGCTTTGGCTCCCAATCTACATATTACTTGTGTACACAATAAGTAAAGCTAAGCTTTTCTTTTGCATTTAAAATCCTGTTACAGTTTTACATTGCCCATCATACTCTTCATCCTGAAAATCCTGTTCCCATTTGTAAGAAGCTTGCACGTGCTTTACTGGCATGACTAAATATTTTCAGAGTTTAAACACCACAAGCAAAGGTAGCGTGATGATGGGCAAAAGAAATGGGTATCCTTTTCGAACTCAGTCTGGTTTCATTTCATTCTTCATACGCCACTAATCCGGGAAGCTGTTTGAAGGAATGTGCCTGAAGTAAACACTCCAAACATGTTTCCATGAATGTCAATGCTCTTTGTCATCATCACTGATGGTCACTTTCAGAACCTTGTTCTGTGACTGTGCTAGAACTATGAAAGGGCTTGAAGCTTCTCGACCATTGCTGTGGACCTGATGTTGGCAGGTACAGCAGTGTTAAAGGACAAAATACATTTTAAAACATTGCCACCTTCTCTCTTAATGCAGCTGTAGTGCAATTAACTAGATACGACTTATGCAAATTAGCATGAAGATTAAGGACTATTAGAAAGGAATTTTATCAGAAGAACACAGTGTGTTCCTTAGCAATTTCCATTGTTAATATTTCTAGCAATGTTTTTTCCCCCAGGCACCATAAGCATCATCAGTGACTGCAGCAAACCTGTGAAATTCAGCAGAGTGGCGTCAGTGGGACTAGAGGGAATGTCATTCTCAGAAGGTTGTGAAGTTGTCTTCAGGTTTGGCTGAGATACAAACTTCTGAATATGTCCTTTTTCTTCTCCAGTTTTTACTGGGAGCAGTTTCACCAAATGTGAATACGATCCACTGTGCCACTGCAGCAGTAGCACAACAGCATGGAGATCCTGGGACAATGCAAGTTCTTCAGAGAATGTAGGAAAAGGTGTTTTATCAAGCATATCGACAGAGACAAGCATATTGACACACCCTCCATCAACTGGAGAAGCAGATTTACTTTCTGCAGGCATGCTCTGCATAGACCATCTATTCAAGCAAGCTCCCCCAAAGGTTTTAAGCTAAGAAATAAGGCCATGTTTTATTCAAACAGCATGTTTGCTCATAAGCTTTTTAACAGAGAAAATCAAGGAAGACAGAACGTACACAGAAAGAGTTTATTAACAGCTCTTACCTATTGCACTGTGCAAATCACTGATTCCAGCCATCTCAACGACTTTCTGGCTTGCCTCAAACTCTGTGGTCAGTCCTTAGGAAGTGTTGTCATCACTTTGGAGGCCTGTGACTGCTCTTTAAGAGTTGCAAGAACCTAGATCCCTACTCTCCCTGCCTCACCAGCCTCTTGAACCTCCCCCTCTAAACATGAAATTTTCCTCCATCTTTCTCTCATCTCCTTCTCTCACCAGTGAGAAGACAAGATTCACGGGAATCCACTCTTCAACTCTCCTCCAAAAGAAGTGGTAACACTGAACAGAAAATAACTCAAGTTCCACTGGTCATTAAGAAAGAGCATGGTAGGGTGCACAACTGGGAGGAAGCACTAATGTGTTTTGATTCTTCTATAGGCAGTTCTTGCATTTAAATGATATAAAATACATTACTTTCCTCTTCTCCTGTAGCAAGTATACTTTAACAGACAAAGACACAATCCCAAATTTTTTAGAGTGATTTTGTAATATTCTGTCTGTGAAGAATCCCCAGAGAAATCGAATCAGTCTCTTGAGGCCTGGCTTTGCTTTACAAGAGTCATGTTGACTCTTTCCCTGTGTTCCTTACCGACGTAGTTTTAAGTAATAGGTTATAAACAAAAATCTGTTTAATTCTTGAGCTCCCTTAGAACTGGATATTTTATGGAGTCTGGTTCATGGTCGCAGCTGTTCATTTTGTTTTAAACGCCTTCTGTCAACACTTCAGACCTTAACAAATCCTTTGTACCAGCCTCATAAAACTCTTTCATAGTGAATATAAAGACATATAATTTAGTTTTTCTAAATATCTCCTTTTGTACCCAGAACGTCTCTTGGTCATGGAGTCTCTCTGTTAGGCTTTCTATTACTGCTGTCTTTCTAGAGATTTGTTGTTGGGTTTGATACTGTAACTTGTTCTTTGAATTCTTTTGTTCCCCCTAGGGTTTTCATATGAATCTCTGTTTTCACATTCAACCTACCAGAGTCTGTGATGGTTTTGTTTCATTTATTTATAGGGAACTTCAGATTCTAATGTCTACTGCTTGTTTTCCTTCCCACACCCTCCAGTTTAGCCACACCAGCTCCCTTTTATCTATTTTCAAGACCTAATTAATGGTAGACATTTTTCTCTGTCTCAAATACAGTATCCTTAGATAGTCTCTACTTTTTCCATAAGCATTTAATACCATTGTCCTCTTTTAAGCCTCCTTTTAATAAATAAACTGCATTAATAGTTTCTTTTTTAGAAACTGAGGACAACCGTGGACTTGTGTTTTTACTTTTGTTCCTTCTGCAAGCATTTTGAATCTAAGTACATGATGGCCTCTACTAGAGAGACACTCTTTAATTCTGAATCGGGACGTATAAAACAACTAGAATCATGGCAAAGGTTGCTTTGCCTTTTGTGTTTTCTAACCTACTGCTCCATGGCACAGTCACTGATCCGACATTAAAAGATAATCTTTAATTATGCTGTGTTGAGCTATTTGCCCAATGTACCACGGTAGCATGGTAATGTCCCGTTCCTCCTGAGTTCCCTGTGCTCACAGCCTTTCTGACCTCACCCGGTCACACTCGTGGCCACAGTCATGGTCAGGGGCTTCATCATCTTAGAAATACGACAGTAAAGATGACAGGGGAAAAGAATGTCTTCCCCCCCCACCCAAGGAAAACCATGGCACTTGAAATAAGACATGTACCCTGTGTAGCATTTGTTTTACCTCTGTGACTCCTTGGTCTGTTTTTTTGGCTGGGTTCTAGTCCTTACACCGGCACGTGTGCACGTTGAGCACACAAAACGGCGAGTGAAGTAAAGGAGAGCTGTGTGCGGTCCAACAGGCACGCAGGACTGGATTTGAGTTGCAAGGTTGTAGTGAGACCAGGCCATGAACCACCTCCTGCTCCTTACGGACGGTTCCGGAGGGCTCCAGGACCGACATCAGGAGTGGTGGGGAAACCCACCTGCACCACATCGTCACCTGGCCAGAGGAGCTCATGGCCCTGGTCGGGCACGAGCACAACAAGAGACACTGGTAGCTGCTAGAGGCTGGAGATGTGCTGGGGGAGGCACGTCATGCCGCAGGGGTACGCACGTCCTCGGAGACTGCGGCCATGGGCAATCCGTACCAGGACAGTAAGGAACCGAGCGTCAGGAATCCGCTAAGCACAGGGCAGAAGAAAAGAAACGTGGTACATACAACACCCCAACCTCCTACAACCACCCGGGAGGAACTGGGACACAGGCCTGTAGCAAAGATGGGGAGGGAGTCTTTATCAGGGAGTGTAGCGGCAGGATAAGGGTTAATGGCCTTAAACAGAAAGAGGGTAGACTTGGATGTAAGGAAGAAGCTCTTCACCGTGAGGGTGGTGAGGCACTGGAGCAGGTTGTCCAGAGAGGCTGTGGCTGCCCCATCCCTGACAGTGTCCAAGACCCAGGTAAGCGAGGTAGAAGGTCAGGTACCAGCTCACTCGCAGCATAGCCCAGGTGAGGACCAAGGGCGAGAACCTGAGTTTATATGCAGCTCCTGAGCGAGGTGGGGGACTCCCAGCAAGCTCCCCCTGACCCCGGCTCCCTCTCAGCTCTTTTCACAGCAGTTTGATCCAAAGTCCAAGCCTCGTCCCACCAGAGCTGACCTCAGGCACCGGCCGCAGTCTGCAAAGTGTGTGCCTCAGGTGTGGGGAGGTGGCAAGAGGAGGTTCATTCCTGGCCCCAACGTGGTGACACAATGTTCCTAAACATTTTCTGATTTATTCTCTTCTTTGATATTTTTTTTTTTTCTGAGAGGCTCTTAGAGTGAGGTATCTTCTGTGGGTATTTCTCCAGTCTCGTTAAAATGTACTTTATCTTTGTCATTAGTATTTAAGGTCTCTTATTGATTATAAAGGAAATGTAATCTTTAAGATACCAGACTGGAATGCACATAACTTGGGATTCATTTTTGCTTTTCAATGGCTTCACTGGGGTTCTGCCTAAACCTTTCTGCTTTAGTTCTCCTTTAGTACAAAACACAGCATTGCGCTGGCTTTCACCCAGCCTTACGTAAGAGTTAGATTCTCTGCAAGTGTCTCACTGTGTGTCCGTATGTCCATACAAGTCCCAGCCTCGGACTTTTCTTAGTCTTCATCAATTACATGGAAACATCTGGGGTTATAGAGAGGAAGTTTTTCTCCTTGTGTAAAGCAGACCTAAAATATAACAATTATAATCACTTTCAAATTTCATCTCATCATCCTTTTGTCTCATGACATGGCATCAGCATTTTGCAGATATTTAATTTCTTGGCTGATTTTCTAAGTCATGTATGTTACTACTGTAACTCTTATTTCATGCATAGCTCATTACTTTTCATAATCTTCACTATATAACTTTTTTTCCTCTTGATTTTATTGCTAAGAAACCAATCTTTGTTCTCTCTTGATATTTCTTTTCCATCTTCCTGGTTTTTTCCATTGCTTTTACAGAATGTATTTGTTTACTTAACATTATTGATTCTAGTACTCCCATAATAATCTTTCAGTTGCATGAAGACTAGTAATGATTTTTGTGAAGTCAGAATATCAACCGTTAAAATACTGCTGTTCACTTATTTTAAAATAGTTCAGTAGTTTTATCCCATATAAATATTGTGAGGAAGCACATTTTCTGTACCTGAAAAAATGAAGCCTGTATATGATACCAGAACTATGCATAATTACACAAATGAAGGGCAAAACATAAGCAGGCAAGAATTCTTCCACATTAGACATGCAGTAGCTTTCTTTTTGAAGTGTCTAAAAAGAAAAATAACCTTTTCTAAACATCTATTTTAGTAACCCTTGAGAAAATCTCATTATGAAAAAGATATGTAAAGATGGGTTGCTGAATGTAGGATTTCTAAATATACAGTAATATAGAGCATAGACTTTACACCCGATAATAGTGACAGATGTAATAGCAGCTATAATGGATATAATAGTTCAACACTGCTGCCTTAAAAGAAAAAATGCTAAATGATCCAAACTACACATTTGATAGCACATTATCTAATGGTATCGTTGAACATCATGAGATTCTGAAGATAATGGAATGGTCTCAAAATAGAAAGACTGGGAGTATTCTGTAACAAGGCCAGCAGTTTCCTTGCACATCCATATCCTTTCTTTTTTTTTTTTTTTTTTTCCTATGGGGAATTAGCTCCCAGGAGTGCAAATACAGAGAGAGAGAGAGGAATTAGAAATGAGCATACTTGCCTGGCTGTGGAGCTGGGTGCTTCGAGCACTTCAACTCTTTGAAGGCAGAGTTGGGATTCAGTAATTAAATGAAAACTATTCTGGGAGGAGGATCAAAATCTAGTTTCCACCCCTTCTGAGTTTAATATTCTATGCCTCAAGCCTGCTGTTATTACTACTAGTTAGCCATAGTCCACGTCTTTCTGAGATCTTCAGAGGCTTAAGCAGTGCTGGTCACTCGGCTGCACAAGGGCCGTTGGGACAGGTCCACGTGCACACCAGTTTGCTAATAGGACGTCGCTAGATTTTAGATGCTTTCACCACGATTTAGGTGACAATAGGAGAGGCTGAGTTTCACCCTTTGACATTATCCCATCATTTTCACCAGCTCACTGAGTCATTTAATATTCTCCAGCTCAAGGTTTCCACAGTGTCTTTCTTGTCCTACTTTGGTCTTTCAGCAGGGTCCAAAGGATGCTCCAAAATATCTTTGAAGTACGTGGGGGAAAAAGGGGACATTTAATGAAATTATGTAATTAAAGCAGTATCAATCCATGCGCTATAGAGATAGATCAAGTGTATGTAGGTGTAGAAATACACACATCCACATGTCATTCCACATGCTGCGTAAAAATGAAAACAATGTAAACAAATTTCCAAATATAAATGCGACTGATGATTTTTATCAAATGGCTTCCCTTGTAAGATGCAGTTTATTCTTTACAATAATTTTCTCATTTGTAAATGTCACTTTGGAGGCCACTATCTTAAAGTGTAAGATAAATATACCGAGGGAAAAAAAAAAAGCATTGTAGAACTAAAAGGGAGAAAAAACATTTAAGGCAAATTAAACTGCTACTAACTCAAAGCTATTGACAATTTCTAAGGTATTAAACATCGTATTGTGTTTTCGTCATTTTCAGTATGACTCCAAGAATAATCTTCATAATCTTATTTTGGTTTTCTTTCTGCTCTGTAATCACTCATCTCCATGCAATAAAAGTTGCCAGATATATTGAAGGACCAAAGAAGACTTTTCTATAAATTAAATAGTCCTGTAGGACTCTGTAGTCAGCTGCTTTTGACTGTGATACATCAAAAACCTCAAGCATATGACTAAGGACCTTTGGTTTTCAGATGCATACTTTGAAAACTAAGGATTTAATTAAGTGTTTGGCTGCGTGTATGTGAACATAAAAGATGTGAGGATGTGCTTGTATGTTTTCTTCATTGAAGCTGTAATGCCTACGTTTTCAGGCCTACATTTTCAGAATATCTACCTTTATCATAAATTAATGATAAATCATTATCAGGAAAGCGTCCATGCTTAAAGCTCGTGACTAGAGCTTAGATGTTCTGGTTTACATCTTAGTTTTGCCACAGATGTCCTATCTTAAGTCAGTTATCATTAGTTTTTGTCAACAGGGGCAGGGAATATGGAAATCATGCTTTTAAGTTCTTTCTCTTCGATACATAATGCACTAAATGAAAATTAAATCTTTAGCAGGAGTGAAATAAGAAAAATCTGACTAGTTGCAGCGGTGTAGTTCTGAGCGGTTAATTGGACTTATTCCAGTTTCACGTCAGTGTAATTAGATGTAGATCTTGCTTTGTTGTATTATTTCTATTTTTGTAATGAGGCTTTGATATTCAACTGTATTTGGTGTGAAAACAGAAATATTTTTCTCTGTTTGAATTCCTAGGCTGCCATGGAAAATACAGATGAACCTTAAGAAACAAGCGTTCTGAAGCTTTCCTCAGTAAGGAAGCAGGTGTGAGAGACAACTCCCATTTGCCCAGCGAAACGATGGCTGTAAAATCAGCAGTTCGCATGTTAGCGTGCTTTCTTCAGCTTTGTGTTGTAAGTGGGCAGGTAATATGTGAGAGGCAAATGACTGCTGAATGGCGAGTGGAACCAAAACCTAGTGTAATAAAATGGAAACCAAGGGAAAACATCTGCTCAGACTTTTACACTGAATGCTGGAATGTGAATAAAAGTATTACTGGGGAAACCTCGGAGGAGCAAAACCTCAGTATCCCTCAGATATGCCCCTTACAGCTTCAGTTGGGTGATAGTCTCTTCATCTCCTCTGAGCCGTCCTTTGAGTCCTATGGAATGAACGTGGTAAATGTCTCCAGGGAAGAATTCATTAACTGCCCTAAAGCTAGTTTTCTTCAAGAGCAGCTGATTTTTGTTTGCCAGATAAGAGGACTGCACCAAGTTGACCCGAACTGGCTCGGTGCTGGAACTCATTACTTTGCCGAGCTTCATAGGAGAGGTCCGCTCTTGTGCAACATGGGCCTCCGTCTGAACGTAACCGTGAAGCCGCAATTCTGCCAACAGTCTCCAAATGCACCATTATGCTCTGGGCGTGGAAGATGTCTAAGCCATATTTGGGAAAAAGCATATAATTGCCATTGTTTCTCGCAGTATTCTGGAAGGTACTGCCAGAAGTTTGATATGTGCTCCACTAAACCTTGCCACAACAATGCCTCCTGCACTGAGAAATCAGAACTTTCTGGAGATTCTTACGAATGCACGTGTCCTCCAAAATTTTCAGGTATGTCTTTCCCCCCCTAGCAATAAATGTAACATAGATAATGCATTTTCCTTAATGGGTAATAGAAGAGTGAGAACATCATTAGCAAAGTTTTTGTATAATTCAATTACCCGTTGCCACTACCACGCCTGCACTGAGACTTTTTTACCTACAGTCACTCGTAGGAGACTGTGTGGTCATTTGAAGACACTTTGTACTTACTTACCTTCATGAGTGCATTCTGGGGAAAACCAGAATAAGTTCTTATCCTGCCTGCTTCTTTCCCACTTAAGCACGAGACATAGGTAAGTACTTGTGAACTTACAGAAGTAACTGATTTTGTTTGTTTGTTTGTTTTTTCAGCAGTTCAAGTTCTTACACCAAAATAACATAAATCATTTGGAGTAAGCTCCCCCCAAAAGTGAGTTAACCAAACGGCTGAAAAACAGCAAACAGTTTTGTTGAAATTAACATTTCATTCAACCTGCCACAACCTCTCCCTTTTCATTTTAGAGACCTTTTAAATTACATTAGAGAAAGTTTTAAACTAAAAATTTGGTTTTAATTGAAAAGTCAAACTTTTAATTAGAATAGCAAGCAAAACAAAACAGTTACCCTTTTCTTCCAAATTGTTTTGCGCTGTGAAGTTCCTTTCAAAAGGAGTTTGCTAAATGTACTCTTATCAACCAAATAAATATTTCACAAATAAAATTCAACTAATTCTATCTAGGAAATGTTGCCGTACTTACCCAAAACCCACTGGAGAAACTGAATCTGGGTTTGGGATTGGACTACCAGAGAGTACAGCATGATTAGATAAGTTCTTACCTAACCATTGTGCGGATTTCAAGGAGGAAGAAAAGAGGCTGAAGGAAATTATGGGTATATTGTTTCTGCATTCAGACCAAAGGGGTTTGGGAATCCTTTAGAAAGTACCAGAAATATTAATTCACGTCACAAAAAGGATTGTTGTAGCTCTGTCTGTACTTGTGGAGCAGAATTCCAGCAATGTTCCTTTGATGGACTGCACTTCCGTGCTCTCGCAATAGCGACGCTATGCTATGAAACACAGCTGATGAGTCAGGAACGAGTGAGGTTCATAGAACACAGAAATGAAGGTTATGTTGCATAAAGCTTGCTGTAATTTATTTTTAATTGCTTTTCAAACTGCATAATAATCTGGTTACTAATGCATTTGCAAATAGAAGATTATGCAGGTATGAATAAATCAATGTTATGAGAAAAAGATTTTTATAATTATTCAAAGTTTAGTAAAATAGCGGAAGACATTGATGGTATGCAGTACTTTTTCTATTTCTTTTATAATTTCTGGGGACTGTGTAAAATGCTTTGAAAATAATATCGAGTAAGTGTCTGGTACTACTTTAATTCAAATTAATGGAGAGATTCACAAGCAATTCTTTTAAAAGCAGTGATCGTGCTTATTGTTAACAATAAGCAACGCTTAAAATATTCTGTTAGCCTACGTGGGACAATGTTGGCTAATGCCATAATTTTGTACTGGCGATACCCGTCCAGTAAATAAGCTGTATGTAACCAAGAAGTAGGAGATTAAACATACATTAATGGACATGGCTATACAAGAGTAAGAGAGGAAAAAAGTGTGTCCCATAATATGAAGTCTATTAGAAATTTGAAAAGTTGTTGAAGTGTGAATAATGTCATAGCAACAATTCAAGTGGCAAGCATAATTATACGGTACTTAGACCATATGCTGTAATAGCATAAACATTTTAAAATTGTAATTTCCAGAAGGCTGCATATTAAGAAAAATTCAGTCAGACTGGACTCCACATGAGAACATCTTTTGTTCACAATGCTGGAAGAAACTGTAAGCTATATTCATGTCAAAAAGAAACAAATATTTCAGTCCTAATAGCATTTCTGCATTTTAAGCTACATGTGAATTTGTAACTGTGGCAGAGGAGGTTGAGCACAGTAGCTCGTATTACAGCAGCTGAGTATCTTTCTGCCTTGCTTTAAACTAGCGACCAACATTAGCCCAAATACCTATCTATCCATCCACCTTTCTATTAAATACTATGTTTTATTTTACATATAAATTTGACATGTCAGGAACACTACTAATTTTTACTAAAGTTCAATGTTCCTATTATCCCTTTTAAATAGGTAAAAATTGCACAGAAATAGTTGGACAGTGCCAGCCCCATACGTGTTTCAATGGAAACTGCAGCAACGTTACTCCAAACACTTTTCTTTGTGAATGTGACAAGGGCTTTACAGGTAAGAATCACCTTTATTTCCTGTCTTATAATAATGGTTTCTGTGTTAGAGTAATGGTGTCAACTTTCGCTTTATTAAAGGTTATTTTAGATGATTGTTGCACAGTTTGCAATTTCCTCAGATTTTATTTGTTTTTAATAGGTTTTGTAAAGAAAGAAATCAGACTTCCATGTGACTATTCTAAAATACTCAGGTACTAAAATAAAACCATATAAATGATAGAGGCTTTTTGTAATGGGCTCCATCCATGAACACCTTTCTCCTATTGGCAGTATGACAAAGGAAGACTCATAATCACTAGCTCGCTGGTTCTCAAATACGGAGTTCGCAAGAATAGTAGCAGAAGCTCTTGCTGGGTGATTTACAATGATCGTGACAGCTGTGTTCGTAATTTCAGCATCCTCTTAATAGCTGTGCTAAAAAAATAAGATGGAAATAATTTAAAAGAGTCAATAATCTCATGATTTAGTGGTGTGTCTTGATTAAAAAAAAACCAAACAACTTTCAGAAGCTAATCGGTTTACTTTTGATATATTGGCCAAATAAGATGCTTTCATGGGAAAAGCTAGAATCGGAAAATGTATCTAAAGCCATCCTATCGTAAACACTTTTTCTTGGGGGTCAGGATAGCAGCCAAACTTAAAACACTCTTCATTCTTGTACTTCACAGCAGAGATTTACTGTGTTGGTATAAGAGAAGTAGTAATACTCAGAAGAACATTTTTTTAAGAATGAGCTCAGCATAAAGCTAGCAGTTGCATATCCAGGGACAGTAAAACTTTTAAAAATGTCTCTTTCTTGGAAGCATCACTTATCCCTGACAACCATAGAATATAAACAAATCATTATACTGAGATGCAGAGCTAAAAGAAAAACAAAAACCAAACCCAAACAAAATAGCATAAGGGAGTTAGAGGGATCCAACAGCCGATCTTTATTTTCATAGTGAAAGACTGAACATTCTTGTTGGCATTTTAGTAAAGTCTGTGTAGCATTATAATTTTCAAAATGGGATAGACATGCTTAACTCTAAATGCCTAGTGAATCTGTTTAATATTACTCTCCTTTTCCTCCTTTTCCTTCACTGGGGTCAATTTCATTCTGAGAAAACTGGGGAAAAAAACCCAATTTTTTTAAAGGAGAAAAACCCACTAGTAAAGTTTTCTAGAACTAGCTTTCCCCCCACGCATGGTCTCTAGCTTTTTGGAAGACTTACTCTTGGCCCTTTCACTCAAATTGTGCAGCCACATTGCTTCTGAAATTTTCCCCCCCAAAATCTTTTGTATTGTTGCAATATTGACCTAACGAGGGAGAGGAGGGGAGGGGAGAGGAGAAAGCCCTTCCAGATAGGGTAAACCCGAACCCCTAATGACATGAAAACAGTTCAATACACTCAACTCTAGCGGATGGCAGCAATCACTGCAGTCTCCTCTCCAGGTTGCTGGTAAGGATTGCGAAGGAGAAAAGGAGACGATGAGAGTGAATGAGCTCCCTTTTTATTCTCCAGTTAGCTAAAAGAAAATGAAGAACCTTTTCTCGCTTCTAAGCATAATAAGTGCCATGGGAGGAGAATGCAGACTTTCAGGAATTTACCTCTTTTTTCCTGCTTTTGTATAAATTCCCATAGGAATTTACCAAAGAAGGTAGGACGTCAGCATACCTTGCAACAGGACTCATTGACTAACACACAGTATAATTTGCATAGATTTTCTGACCAGATGTGGTTGTTTTAAGTCTACATTTCTTCCTGTGATCTTGTGTAAAAGTGTTTACTAGCACTAAGGCAATTTCAAGAACGGCTACCTCAAAAAACCCAACCCATGTGAAAACAGACATTTTTCTATTGTTATTCCATCGTGGCTGCATTGTGCTCTCAGACAAGAGAAGCTGTGTAATTATGAATCTTGTGTCTCAAATGCTATTCTAAGTGGGTGAAGTTGGCAGCAAATTCAAAACGTTCCTCTGGTTTGATAGCAAACTTGTGCATAGAAAACACAAACATAACACAAAAATGTGTAGATGATGTTTAAGACTCGATAAACTTTGACATAGCTTTTTTCCAAAATGAGGTGAGAGAAAGGCAGTAACTAGTTCACATGATCTGAATGAAAGGAAGAAGTATTCTTGTTACTGTAAATTGATGAGATGTAAATAAAATTATAATAAAAGTATTGTATATTTATAATTACAATTATTATTTAAAATTATTTATTCAAAAGAAGTAAGGGTTGCTTTGTCCAAGTTGTTGTGTTCACAGGGATAGAATGGATCTACTGGGCTAGCAATGCATATGTTCATGGCAGTTATGTATTTTTATTTTTTATTAATTTTTTAGTTCATTCACTGAGCTCTCAAAACTCTCTTTATTCTTTTCTGAAAGGACTTTTTTAACATAACTTGATAACAAACAGCTAACATTAGGCATGCCATTATTCTTACACTTGAATACTCCAATTCATACCAAAATTTGCACCCTTAGACTTATTAAGGAATGTTTAGAGGAAGGGGATCTGGACAAAACTAGGACAGGGTGGGTAGAGAGAGGAAGGAGGTGTAACGTAGGCTGGTGGTGTGTGAGCAGCCGCTGCTCCAAATCTATCCATTCTTCTTGTGAAATCCTGTATTAATTCTCTTTACATGTAATCTCGGTCTCTCCCCATCTGTGAGAGCTGTAAGGTGTAGATGCCAGAAACCGGAGAGATGAAAATCACTGAATTTCAGGTCTGCAAGTTGGAGTTAGACCCCTGGTGACAGTGGTCCTAAGGCCTGCGGTGCCAGCAGCTGGAGCAAACGAGGGGATCAGCATCAGCAGCTGGAGGGAGACCACGGACTGTAGGAGCATGTGTCCGCAGGGTGTGAATTTAGTGCCAGCGACTGGTGTCAGGCCTTGGGTGACGGTGGTCCCCGAGCCTGGTGCCAGCTTGGAGCAGGCGAGAGTCCCGGCATCAGCACGTGGAGGGGGGACCAAGAGTGATGGGGCCCGTGTGCCTGGGCACGAGCCACTGGGAAGACCAGAATGCTTCAGTTTCCCCAACGTGCTGCGTGTATGTGCACGTGTAATTCATCAGCAGAACTTCAAGCTGGAGTATCTGGTGAGTAGGAGGCCCCAGATCTGGGCATCGATATTCGATGAGCTGAGGTCCCGCGCTGCTGTTCAAGGGGCCCGCGAACGTGCCTGTCCTTTTGAACCGGAGAGTAAGGGACCGTGTGTTTTCACTAGCGAGCTTCCATCCTGATGGCTCAGAAAGAAGGACTGGGATTTGTCTTTTTGCACATGTTTTATGTGAGCGCTGGTAGTGTTCTTTGTGGGTGTTGTTAGAGGCAGCGCCCTGCCTGTGGGCAGTCTGTAGCTGGCTGCGCTCGTGTCCTCCGCACGTGTGCGTCCCTGGCACACGTGTGCGTCCCTGGCACACGTGTGCATCTCTGCTGCTGGTTGAGCCTGCAACCAGGAAAGCAGGAGCTGCGAGGGTTGGCCAAGGACAGAGGGATTCCAGGTCTCTGGGTGCTCTGGGCTGGGCTCCAGCAGCTGGGACAGAGGGGAGCTCCTCGGGCTCCCGAGGCCACCACAGGAGATGCCTTTTATACATCCCCTGACAAAGAGGATGTCTCAGAAATTCTGATGGATGTTGCAGTCCTGTTCTGAGGATGCACGGAAAATTAATGTGATTCATTCACAACCTACAGGAAACAGCAGTATCTTAACTACCTCTGCAATGGTAATGCTTCGCCTGCTTACCCTAGACAGCGTTTGGTGCATTAAGAGCAGTAGTTTTCCATTTGAATGTGTTTTGTTGAATCTGGAGAGCTTTTTACTCCTTAGGTGAGAAGATGGGGGGTAAGAGAAGTGATTAAAAACCAACCCTCTGTAGAGCACTTGAGATTATTGGGGTTTTTCACATATTCCTGTAAGGGAGACCTACATTTCCTGCCTTCCCCAGTGGTCCAATTAGCCTCTTTACAGGCCGTAACGAGTTTCCTCCTCACTTGTGGGATGGGAGATACTATAAGAATTAGGTGGTTTTGCTTGGAGCCACTTTGCTAGAGCTTCCATCATCCAGGTGCTTTAGTTTAAAATGGTCTGTTGGCTTAATCAGTGAATTACAGCTGGAGTACTTTGAAAAAGGTCCTAACTGTAAAAGGACTTCACTATATATATATACGGAGAGAAGACTTTATTGTTTGTACAATTAGTGTTTTAACAGCCTAATAGTTCAATTTGTCTAATACTAGCGCTTATAGCCCAAATGAAGCCTTATTAATACCCCTAAAAATATTATACAAAGCCACCTTCCTTCTATATATTTTTCACTTTGGTATTATGCTCAGCTTTCCAGTGCTCCTCTTGGTCCCAAGACCAATACATCAGTCTTCCTCAAGGTCTTCGTTGGCCGGAGTGTGACATTCATGCTGGAAGTTCCTCCCCTGTCCCTCAAGGGTCCATCTCAGCCTACTTTTACATGTTTTCCTATCATTACCTGCTTCCCTCTCCCAGGCTGCCAGCTGCAGCAATATTCCCTAATTGCTGCTCAGTGTCACTGGAACGAAGGAAGTACGGTCAAGATTTTGGGCCATTTTTATGAATGACACTGGAATGGCTGTAGTTCTAGTGTTAGGGAAGGAAATGCATGTTGTAATGGGGGGGTTAATGAAGTTACGGTGATTGTTTTAATCACGTCACTTTATGTATATTTTATCCCCATTTCATACCGTAAAATCTGTGACAGCATGTTCAGAATAAGAGTTTGCATCTCTCCCATGAATCTAGTATCACAAAATTATTTATTTTTTGTTATAAAATACTCCCAGTGAGAGAATTCCAACTGATTTTTTTCTTTGCCCTTTCTGGAGCTTATTTTTAACTTGCTTTGAAAACAATTTAAAGTAGAAATTTCAAAGTTAGAGTTTGAGTCTCCTCAGTGTCTTTTGATTCATTTAACCTCTGTCAAAAACTACCATTCAGTAGGCACTTTCTTCCGCTGTACTCACACCGTGGCGCACAGGCAGTACTTGTCCCCACTTTCTGTGTATCCAAGTGAAGCAACTTAATGACAGACGGAGCTGCTCTGATGATTAAGAGACTCAGCTCTTCTCCGGACTATCTACCTGTTCTAGGCCAGAGACCATAATATCTCTCAGTCACACAGGACCCAGATATGAAAATACAAATGCAACACCCACCTCCCTGTTCTCTGATCCAGCTCTTTAGTAATTGTTTTAAATTCAGAGTCAGCAAGTTCACAACATTTCAGTCACATCATGTTTGATGAAGGTACCTTAATTAAGACTATGTTTTCTAGGGGCTTGTGTTTCCAGAGAGTCATTCAGGGAACAGAGTCCCTGAAAAGACTACTTCAGCAATGAAGGAATATTCTGGTTTGAGGGTTAAGGTAAATGCCCTTAAGTTAGGTGCTGAGAATATGTGACAGGACTTTTCACGCGTCTTTTGAGGCTAAAGCAGTTTAGGCAATCGTTACTTGACTGCTAGATAACACGAGTACAAATAGCTATAACTTACAAACACAGTACCGATCAATCTGTCTTAGCTAGTAATAAAGATATATACACAACAATGGCTTGTCAGAACTGTACTAAGTGACATGAATTCGTTTGTCTGACCTAGCAGATTTAAGTTTTCTTAAATGTACTCTCCTGGCATGCTTTCATTGCACACTTCAGGAGTCTATTTTTCAAAACTTCCTCTCAGTTTGGATAATCTTCCTGCATCACGCAATTTGTTTTGCCTTTATTGATAGAAAAACATCATTGATTTATAAATAATTTTCATATTTGTTGAGTATATCAGCTCAACATTAAGTATACTCAATGATTGAATATATCCCAGATAGCACTTTACAATGGACAAGTATAATTACTCAGGGACAACACCAGATATGTATGCTTCTTGCGGTTTACGGCTAATTACCAAATAGAACAGCTTCAAATGCTGAGCATCTCAGTGACCCTTTTAAAGGAGTTAGCTAACGTGCAGTCACATTCCCCTATTATTAACGTTATGTCAAGGCCAATTCCAGTGACCTTTCCCAAGGTTAAATGTAAATCAAGACCTCGGAGAGTAACTTGTACATGTCACTAACACTCTAATCCAATATGCCAACTAGGAAGTCCTTAAACAAAATGAATTGTAACAAATTATTAAAAAAAATTGGGCAAGATTACTGACCATGAGATGAATAATAATACTTAGTTCCAGAGTACAAAGTGGAAACTGGGCTATTATAAGAGAAGTAATACTGTCCACTCTAAAATAACTTGGAAATACAGAGCAATGTGCAAATGTTTGTGGATGCTTTACAGCTTTTAAGTATATCGCTTATAAGTTGCTTTGGGTATGGATGCTTGAGCTGTGATGAAGTGTTGAGTTTGGCTGATGAAACGCAGGGCAGAATACTAAAAGATGACTCAGTTGAGGAAATGGGTTTTTCCTTGTCTTTCCAGTTTTGGAAAAGCACATTGTTTGTCAATATTGGCAGCAGTGTCATCATAAAAATTTGGATGAAAAAATGTTTATCTATCAATTTCAGTTTGCGTTTAATTATCTGGACTTGTAAAAAGATTTTTACCCTGAAGTCATGATTTAAAATTTATTTTCTAGATTTTTACAAATAAAATGCTTCCTACAAAATAAAAACAGAAGAACTGATTTAATAGCTGCTTTATTTTAAAGCAAAAAATGGTAAAGTTATTTTTTATTGCTGTCTCAAAATTCATTAAAAGCTGAGATCCAACCATACTTAGGCTCTGTGTTAGCGTCCATAGAACATATCAGCCTATTAGAAGTTAATTATATGAAGGCAGATATATGACCACCCATGTTATTTATAATAACTGATGTGACAGTTTGGTTCAGGATAAAGTAAATTCCAGGTATCTCTTCTTCTTTTCTTTTTTTCTTTTTTTTTCCTGCAAATGAATACTTTTCCAACATCATCTTCTTCAGGGAAGGCCTTTTTTTCCCTACAAAATTATTAATATTGTACACCACAGTGAATTTCTAACGGAATAATTTTTTGATTACTTCTATTAAATTACATCTGTTTATTTTTAAGTAAGTGATTGTGGGTTTTTTAGTAGTTGAAGAAGTGATGTAATTCTCACTAAATCTTAACTAAATTAAATCTCTAAAGCAATCGCACTATACACTTTAAATGAATGAGTTTGTTGTGCGGTCACAGAACTTCCACTATATTAAGTAACACAATTCTTTATTCTAAGCCATGAGCTCCCTTTGTTTCCTTACTACATTACCATCCTGTGCAGAAATGAAATGATAGAATATAACAAGGTTTTATGAGGCTGCAAATCGGACTAAATCTTTTGTTTACAGACAGAAAGTCTCTTCAGTCTTTGGATATCTGTCCTTCACTAGAGATATTCACTAGTAATTCTTAAATTACCTTTGATTACTGTAATTTCTATTTTTTTAATTATTTTTTTTACAGTTCTTCAAGGAAAACAAAATAATGCATGCATATAGCCTTGCAAGAGGTAGTGAGAAAAAATATTTTATCTGTATAGCTGTTATCAGCTAAGAAATACTGATAGCACTGAACAGGGAATTAGAAAGAATCTGTAAAAGATATTAAAGAGTAAAGTGACTGAAAGTCTAGTGTATGAATGTCCATGGCAGTAAAATACCCAAATTATTCTGTCTCCTTTATGACCTCTACGTTTGCTGGTTTTCTCCAAACTCCTGCTAGCCAAAAAAACACATTTTTTTCCACTTGATTAATAGTCTGTTAGTACTATGCTTATTTGAATCACAGAACGCAGCGAGTGCAACTACTTGTAAGAAAAAACAGCTCCTTGTAATATATAGTTGCAGCTCTTCTCCTCCTTACACATCTCGGATGGTTTGTGTTTGAACGAGGATGATATTTCGTCCTCTAATGACATCTGGGAGAAGACACCCTTGGGTCAGGAGACCGAACAACTCAAGACCCAAGGCTCTGATGTCGGAGTGTTCCTATGTGTTCCCTGTTTATATGACACCAATTGACTTTGTCTTACATAAGTAGGGATGGAAAGACTTTATCCTCTGAGAACAGCTGGTGTTCTTAGTCATATCCTCAATGAGCAACAGTGAGCCTCTTCACGGATACTGGTCAGACATCCTCCGTAGGCACTTCTCACAGAATGGCTAAGCCTGCAATGGTCGTCTCCCATGCAAAACATTGTCATCTATACCAAGTTTGAGCTTGTAAGGCTCTGGAGATTAATCTCACCTAGTATTGCTTTCTGTCTCAGCTAGACATCCACAAAGTTAAAATTCTTGAATTTAAGTGTTTACATCTAGGTATAAGAGCTAAGTGTCCAAGTCCCTATTG
Source organism: Elanus axillaris (assembly GCA_026212715.1). Classification (NCBI taxonomy): domain Eukaryota; kingdom Metazoa; phylum Chordata; class Aves; order Accipitriformes; family Accipitridae; genus Elanus; species Elanus axillaris. The sequence goes on along the minus strand of JANZLQ010000013.1, from coordinate 2,154,498 downwards.
CATTCAGTGAATATCTAGTCAACACAAAATGGAGCTAAGAGATTTAATCAACCAAGTGTCCAATGTTTAGAGTTAGCTGAATCACTCTCCAAACTCCACTGGCTGGTATTAGCTAGTTCACAACTGAAAACGGTGGGAACATGAAGACCACACGCATGCACGCATAGATCTACTTAACCATGTAACCACACAATTATGTATATTTAGGTGTCTTAACCTGAGAGATTAATTTACCCATGGCATTCCTCTACAGGTCAAAATTCTTATTTCCTTGGAGAAATTGGTCTTAACCTCGACCTTACCCCTAATTATAAGAAGTTTCTAGATACTTATCTCACATGTATTTTCTTGTATTGTAGATCTCTAAACTTGGGTAATACTCCTAACTGTATTAATGTAAACAAGAACATTGTTGTCACGCTTGCTGTCTTCTTAAATTCTATAGTAAAAACTCCTAGAATTTTAAAAGGAAATAAGCTTTCATTTCCACCTCTTCCACATTGCAATGCGGGCACGATTAACATTCTTTATTAAAAAACGCTCTCCATACATTGCCTTTCCATGGTTTTTGTTCAAGTATCTGTGTACAAGCATTGCAATATTCTGACATTACTACAACTGTGGCTGAAATAGTTCATGGTTGAATTTAGAATTTTATAGAAGTATGAATATTTAATAGTTCACTTTTAAAGATTAAAATCTTGGAAAAGGAAATATAGCATTCAAAAAATATTTTCATTCTAAGAATCTATTATAATGATGAATTAACCATTTCACTTTATAAGAATGTGTATGCTCTGCGCAAAGTCATACAAAATTCTCTATACTAGCCTAAAATGTATTTTTAGCTAAAAGCATTTTTAGGATTATAGGTTTAAATTTTCACTTTGAATTTCTCAGCTGTAAATCACATTATACAGAAAAATCCCCCCAAACCTTTATACGCAGAATTACAAAAGATATTTTGCACTGAGTTGCTGTAATCCCCTCTGCCTCAAGGGAGGTAAATTTAAAATAGCAATAATGACAGATGAGATAATAATTTGCTCTCCAATACAAGTTTTCTTATATTAGCCTATCCTCATGTGAGACATCAGAAGCACGGACACATCATTTCCAGAGTACAGGTGGGGAGCAGAAGGGTCGAGTTTATCTCTGGATCCAGCAACTTCCTCCCTCTCTGCCAGGCCTAAGATGACTGGTGATCACGAATAGCTTACAGCTGGTACTGCTGGCAGCAGGAGTCACTGGGAAATAGATCATTACGGGCCTGCGAAACTAGGGGAAGAGCAGATTTGTGTCATGCCACATGCCTAAAAGTAAGCTTCCAGTAAGTGAAGACTAGTAGGAAACTAAGTGTGGAGTAACAGGTCAGGAACACGTTCCTAGGGGAGTATTGCACCTTCTGATATGGAGTGACAAGAGACCTCCTCGGTATGTGTGTGACCATCAGTATTGAGATGACTGAATGTGGAGTGGAGCACAGGGCAGGGGTCTCGGTCATTGCAGCTCGGAGGGAGAGGGCTAACAGGGGAGGCTGAACTCCCAAGGACAGACAAGGGAGAGAGACGCACGGAGCTGGGGAAGGGGCACGCTGAAATGAGGATCTTGCATATGGTGAAGTTCTCTTGGGATCTAGGGGGAACGAAGACATCCTCCACTTAGATGCCCTTCCTTGCCTCCTGGGCTTTATCTTCTGATGTCATGAGGGAAACCATCTCTGATAACCGCAGAGGCCACCGGCACAGCCGCACGTGCCCTGCCCAGCTGTGTAATGATGCACCACGAGCCTCTACATGGGGTTAGGGGGGAAACTGGGAATTGACATAACAACTGAGGAGAAAAGCTGAAATCTGACTTAACAAATTTGCCTTTCATGTGGTGTCTGTATGTGGAAATACTTCAAAACCTACATAGATTTTGATTTACCACAGAAAAACTTTACTAGAATTTAGGAAATATTTGTAAAATAAAGATCTTCAGTAAATCCATAGATACCATACCAATTAAAAAGACAAATCTAATTGCATGTGTATATCACAGTAGTAATCTTTATTTTTCCTTTGGAGAATCTTTTGTCTAGTTTTTTCTTAAAAAAATCATTGCCTGATTCCAGACGAGTGATTCTTTATATTTCCTTCAACATTTCTATCTGCATCCTCTCAGTTTTTTAATATATTTGAGATGGTGAAAGGTAAAAAGTCCATTAACAACTGGGATGTCATCCAAAATGAAGGTCTGGAGAAACAAGTAAAGACATGCAATGCAGAAGTAATTATCTCCTCCTGTTTGTTTTATCTGAAGGCTCCCTCACCTATATATAGTTTTCTGCAACCATTTCATCCAGAGAAGGAAGAGGTCTTTGCTGTAAATTTATGTCATCCTACTCTTTAGCTGGCATGCCCTTGCTTGATTACCTTCTACCTTTTTTAAGTAGACTTCAAGTATGATTATTTATCCTTACCATGATGAACACTTATCAGGGATGATTGTAGTCCTGCTCTTCCTCTTACAAATGAACAGATACAGAAAGCAAGAGAATAGACAATTTTCAAATCAGTCCTTTGAACAACAAGGATGACAAAAACCCAAGTCATTTTGCTCTAGGGTGTCTTTACTGCTTGAATGAGAAAGCAAGCCACAGGTGGTGGTTTTTCTCAGGCTCTATCTAGGAGGAAGAAAGAAAAAGAAAAGATCCTGGAAAAATCTTGGATCTCCGAAATCAAACAAAACTCCATTTTATTTTGGTCAGGATTTTCTTGGCTCCCCTTGGTTTTGTTTTTTGCTGACTTTGTTTTTTCCGCTTTTTTTTTTTTTTTGTTGTTCTTCAAGTATTAGGAATAAATAGAATCAACAATTAAAACACAATCTGTGATAATTTTTAACATGGTTCATTTTTCAGAGTTTTAAATGAAGCCATTGTTCCACGTCTCCATGGCCAAAACCTGAGCCCTAGCTTTCTTTACTTAATTAGTATAGACACAGACTGTGACTCTCAGTAACCATGTGCTATTTGTGTTATTGACTGAAACTCACGTACACTTCTAGAAAAGAATGTCATAAAAGTGCTATAAGTGTTTATGGACATGCAAGCGTATGACTAGACTCAATTACATGCTTTCTGAAGTATTTTGCTGGATCAGGACCACAGGCTATTTCCTTCACACTTCCTTTACATCCCAGTCTTAAAATTTTCTTTTATGTTACAGTTGGTAGAGTCAGAATTCTATTAAAAAGGAAAAAAAGACAGAGCAATAATAATTTGGGGTTATAAAAAGAAGAGTAATTACGTGCATTACTGTTTGGCCTACAGTGATTTTTGCTATGAGTTTCAGTTAATAGTTTATATTACCAACTTGTTCTAAAATGACACATTGCAACTGGATTTGAATGAAGTTTAAAACTGAGATTTCTTATGAAATGAGCCTTACCAAACCCAAGACTTCATAGCAATGATGCAAATGCTGCATTTTACAAATATGTTAAATATTGCTATAGTAATTGTCTTATATATATATATATATACACACACACAATACTGATATTTTAACAAGGCCTTGGAAGTTTTAAACACATCTAAATGTTCATAAGTTGCAAGAAAGAAACATAGATGCTATGTCTAGGGGCAGGTAGCTTTTCTAGTTGCCAGCATACAAAAAAATAACAGTTCTAGAAAAAGTTAAACATTACAATTTTTATGCATAGATAATAAAAGAAAAGGAACTACAAAAAACATTTTTTCATTGAGATTCAGGTAAAATATATTTTTCAACAAGCTTAATTTTACTAGGAATATAAATTAGGGTATTTATGTAAAGCTGATACTCCTTTTCTTTTAGACATCTGTGTAATAAAGTTAATTTGTCTCTTTCATAATCAGTCATTATGTGCTTTCCATGCCCTATAAATTAATATAAGGTAAAGCCAGTGGCTTCACAGCTGTAGTCTTGATTATAAATGCATTTTAAAAAAACAATAAACAAACAAAAATCCCCAAACGTCATGACTGAATGAGTATAGCACATTGATTAGTACAGAATCTATTTTTGGTTAGCCTTTTATTGGATAGAGCCAGATCCTATGTCTTGCGAAAATCTTTATAAGACAGAGAAGTTCCATTTTATCTCATCTTAACCTTAGTAATTTAACCAAATATTTAGTGCATTCAAACACCCCATAGAAAGATCTGTCTTAAAGTTGCTTCTGGATGAAGTAAAGACAATTTCAGCAGCAAAAGTGAAAATTCTGGAGAAAAATAAACACTTCCACAGGGTTTTGAGTTTTAAACCACATAAAGTATATTGTTAAATTTTGTTCCATCATAATTCAGAGATTTTTATAGTCTCCGTGTTCCAGGATTTCTGTACTACTATTCAAAGGTAGTATGCACACAAAGACATAGTAAGTTGTTTTTTCCCCTTTCACTTTCTCAGTCCCATTGTTTTCTTCAGATACCTAACATAGCTGTTCACAACACTTTTCTCTTTATAAATCTGTCTGCTCATTTTAATCTGAATGCAACTGTAGTTCACTTTCTGTTTAAAACAATTATGGTAAGAAACAACTGTTAAGGAGAAATGTTAAGAATACAAATTTCTATTCAAAGAAGCTTGGAGATCAGCACAGAGGAGGGTTGCGTAGGATGGAAGTAGAATTTCTGCCTGCATTTTCCTCAAGTTCTTTACATAATTGCTCTGAATAGAGAGAAAAATGAACCCAATATTGTAGAGTCCAGGGTCTACAGTAGTTTTTGTTTAAGCAATACAAACCTAATATTGTGACAATGGGTATAATAATAGAAACTCTAAGGTACAGTCAGAGTGTGCCTACAGTCTACAAAATCCATGAGAGAACAGAGGTGCAAATTGTGTCCAAAAGCCGTGATACCTCCGTCTTACACAGCCAGGAAAATTTACATTGGAGGATGAACCAAGTGGGATTTAACTTTTGAGAAATGTCAGCAGGCATCAGGACTAAAAAGCAAGATGCACTGACTCTGGTCTGTACTTGATAGACTCACAGGCTGAAAATGCTCATGACTTAGGAAGCAGCGTAAGGAAATACTAAAACCAAAAACGTCTGACAAGTTTTTTATCTTTTCCTGAAAATTAATTTAGAATTGACACAGATTAAAACAAGTCCAAAAGAATAGATGAGCCCATTAATGACATATTCACTGTCCTACAGGTCCTAGCGCTTAAATTGCACTGATGCTTGTACCTTGAATGATACAGATTGCAGCCCTTGCAATACAAAAGCCATGACAGCTCAACAACCTTTTGATATTTCAGGATGGCATAATCACGACTAGACAAGCCAATTCCACATGTTATCAGCAGGGGGTATTACGAGGGCATGCTACCTTGTGGTCAATAAGAACAACACCAGCCTAAGCTCTAAACAGTTCCCAGATGACAGTCAAATGGTGAGCATAGCTTTAAAGCAGTGAAAGCATATGCCTTGAGAATGGACATGGTTTAATACAGTGAAGGGATGAATGGCCTACTACGAATGCCACGTGACGCAGATGTTATAGAAGGTGCCAGCATGTGTGCATGTGCAATATAGGAACCCAGTTGTCTTGTTTTATGGACCACAGACCTGTGAGATAGAATTCAGTACATGTATCTTGAATGAGAATTCAGTACATGTATCTTGAATGTTATCAGCTGAAGGAAAGGTGGGCGAGGAAGGAAAGAAGAGAAGGAGGGAAAGAAAGGAGGTGGAGAGGAAGAGGAAGGAAGGAAAGTGAAGGAGGAAGGAAAAGGAAGGAGGAAAGGAGAGAAAGAAGAGAGAGAGGGAGGGAAGGAAAGTTTAGGCAATTTCTCAGAGGCCTCAGTATGGCTTCAAAGCTGACTGCAAGCTCACGATACCCATCTGCTCATCAGAATATCTTGTTGTTCCCTTTGTCATGCTGTAACATCTCAAGATTTGTATAATGAGGTACCTTTTGCAATTCACAATACTCCTCGGAAGAAGTTGTGTTCCTAAAAAAAAACCACAGTCCCAGTCAGCCAAGTGGCTGAAGAATCTCAGCACATGTAACAGCTGGTGATGAATGCAGTATCTTCGTTTCATTAATTATGACTTCATAGACGTATACATCTGATTAGTTAATTTCCCATCTTTCGATTTCATTTGTGAATTATTCTGTAGCTAGTGCATTCAAGTGCGAAAAACTGTCTTTTTTCATGAAAGGGATGAAATAGATTGAATATACCTAATAAGGTCAGGCACATTTACTGTTTTGTGCTTCAAATCACCTAACAACCTCATGCCATTTTTCTTGTGTTTTCTTTTGCATCCTGATAGTGCAGGTATCTTGTTCTTTTTCAATGCTGGAAATAAATCAGCTGGAAATAAATACTGAAAGAGCTATTTTATATGACACTGATGATGTTCTTTGGATAAAGCTTCAGATTTAAATTATCTTTTTCAAAAACTGATCACAAGTAGTTCTATTTATGTGATTTAAAAGAAGTATATGTTGAGAAAGGCCTTACTATATAAAATATGACCATGAGTTCTCAAAAGCAAGAAGTAGATGAATATGGTTAATATCTCAATACTCCTGATGACTATACAATTAATACTTATCAAAATGGTCTTCTGGAGAAAACAGATCTTCTTGAAGAAGCCTTGCATTATGTTTATATACTGAATTTAGACTTTGGAAAATGACAGCATCTATAAAGCGCTAAAATATATAGCAGTATGTAAAAGGTACAAACAAAACTGGTTGACATTTCAGTTGTAGGCGTGAATCACTAATTTGTCTTATCATTGGTGCTAACCTGATCAGTATCAGCTTCCATGTATGATAGAAAACACGAAATCAATACCTGTAAATCTTTTAAAACTAGAAGAGTGTGAATTATGGTGCTGCAGGTGATGCATCTATGGCTTTTAATATAGACAAATACAATCTCATGTAACTAGAAGAAAACATCATCTTTACAAAGAGCTTTCACAGTTGCAAAAGAGGGGGCTGTTGCATAATACCATCCTCATTTAAAAAGCTGTAAAATTATCACAGAAAAGCAGAAGAGGGTGAGATACCAAAAAGTAATCTAGAACCCAGGCCCTTCCTTCGGGGGGTTTAGCCCTACTGATGGTCATAGCAGGTGTCTGTTGCAACCTGCTGGCAGCGAGGAGGCCTCATGGCGGCGGCTCTGTGAGGAGGGGCCGGGGCTGCCCCGGGCCGGACACAGCCGGTTCCAGCCGGCTCCAACCCACCCACCGCCGGGCAGGGCTGAGCCCCACAGCCAGCGGGGGGGTGCCGCGGGGAAAACGGGGCTGAGGAAGGGCAGAAACACGGGGACACGGGCCGGCAGCGCTGAGGGGAAACGCGGCAGAAACAGCCCGGCCAGCACTGAGAGGAGGAGGAGGGGGAGAAGGTGCTCCAGGGGCCTGAGCAGATACCTGCGCTGAGGCCCATTCAGGACCTGACACCTGAGAAGGAAGATGTTCCTAGAAGGAAACTGCAGCCCATGGAGAGCCCACGCTGGAGCAAGGAAAAAACATGAGGAGGAACAGACAAACTCATGGTCTAACCGTAATGCCCATTCCCCATCCCCCTGCACTGCTCGGGGAGTGGGGAGGAGGTAGAGGTGTCCGGCATGAAGGAGTGAATTTGAGCCTGGAAAATGGGTGTATGGAGGAAAGTGTTTTCATTCGGTCCTTCTTTCTCAACATCCAAGTCTGTATTACTTTTCAATAAATTAAATTAATTTTCTCCAGACTGAGTCTGTTTTGCCCATGACAGTAATCGGTAAGTGATTTCCCCATCTTTACCTCAACCTAGGAGCTTTTCCATCGTATCTTCTCCCCTTGTCCCGCTGAGGAAGAGGAGGGAGAGAGGCTGGGTGGGCACCAGGTCAATCCGCCACAGCCCGATTAAACGTTACCCGGGGAATGATGAAGGGTAGGGGTAGGGACTGGCGGCGTGGACGCGGGGCTGCGTGGAGCTCCTGCCCGCGACTCGTCCTTTGGGCAGGAGCAAGGACGCGCGCTCGGGGAACCCGCACCCACACGCTGGGGTAGGGGCAATGTGCAACCCATGTTAGTAGGGTTTGTATATAAACGCGTGTGTGTGCGTCTGTGCGTGGCTGTAACCTTCTGGGATCAGTTAGGTAAGGGTGCTTAGCACACAATAGGGGTTTATTAGCATTTTGTAAGGGAAAGTACTGCTGATTATCTGCTGTGTTATTGATATTGAATCTGAATATATAGTTCATTGATTGCCAGTTAATTACATGTCATTAATAAGTGGATGAATCCATCCTGATTAGATTTGAACTTCGTGAAGTAAGTTTAAATTGAACTGCTGACCAGTTTTTCCCAGCAACAACTTACTGTTGGTCTTTTGGTAAGGCTAATGTTCAGATCCATAAAGCGTTATAGGTGCCAAACTCTATTCACAGAAACTACACTTACTTGTTAAGTATTTTCCCCAAAATTTCCTTACACACCTAATTTTTTTTTTTAGTGAATGTGTCTATTAGGGTGGAATTTTATCGCCTAAAAATAAGTGCAATTTTATTGCCTAAAAATAAGTGTTTACTGACAGGCTTCCATGTCATCCTAGGTGACTAAGCTTCTGTTATAATCAGTAGAATCTAATCAATCTAGTCAACAGTGACTAAATTTCTAAAAAGAAATTAATCTGACTAATCACTAGGGACTTGTTTATATGAGCATACTAATAGTATTTGAAGTGACCTGTGGTCTCCCAACTGTCTTCCAGCTGTCATACCACAAAGGTGTGTTCTCACATAGGTTCTGTGTCATTGCTACCAGAACTATATTAATACCTTAACTGTGCTACTGAGTTCTATTTTGGAATAGATGTCTGGTTTTCAGGAGCTGAGTGAAGATAGAGGTGTTTATTTTAGAAGGAGCTAATTTCTTGTGTTAACTAGGCACGTACTGATTCCATTAGAAGCCTGGATATTTAGAACATGTACAGGTACTTACAAGTGGACTCCTAAAATTGGAAATTTTAATTTGTAATGAAATTCCACCCTGTGTGTCAGGTACTCAACAGCTATCTCAGCCAAAGGCAATTTTGTAATCTGTAAATTAGACACATATAAGTTAAGCTTTTGCCTTCAGCCTTCTTGTAAACATGAGCTTTGTAATCAGAGCTCTTCGGGTGGGACCATTTCAAATCCCACAATTTCAACTTTGTAGGGGCTAGCTAAGCTAACCTACCACCCAAACAAAAAATGATCCTCGTGGCTGGACTGGAGTATCAGAATGTCTACTATTGTTCACTTTCAACACCTATGAATTTTGCATTTCTGGTTCAAGAGTGCTGTACCTCAACCAAGAGGAAGGAGCTTAATTTTATCTAGTTTTGGCTTGCATTAGAGCACACTGCTGGCCATCGCTCCAAATCTCTTCAGACTAAGATCTACTCAGGTTTCCACTTCCCAGCCAAATTCTGTAATCAAGAGGCTGTTTTGCCAAATGGGGCAGCTGCTCCCTGCAGGAATACGGTTCAGGCAGTCAATGTCAGATAGTCCCTTTTTCCTGTATGTTCGGTTCCTATTTGCATGTTCTCATTTTTCATTCTGTGTTCTGAGAATCTCACTCCAACTTTTCCCTACAGGTTCCCACTTCTGTACTGTGAAATGCCCTTCCAGAACTAGATGTTTATTTTTTATATACTGTGGTGATGCATGTTGTAGTTCCTACAGCCCTTTGACAGTTTGGCTCTTGATCTTTTCTGGCCAAATTCAGCTTTGTGTAGGTTGCTGCAGTTTCAGCAAATTAAGCTACTTGACTCCAAGTCTTCTTTCTGTACATCTGGAATAGAGAAATCAATTTCTAATTCCCAAGATTACTTAGAAGATTAATTAGTTATTGTTGTTGCAATCCTCTGAAGATTAAAATACTACATGAAGGAAGTATTATCATATAAATGTTCCTTCTGAAAACATAAGCTACATTTTGTTGGATGAACGTGGATGCTTTCTTTTTTTTAAACCTGTTTCAGTTTGTTGTTTGTCGGCTTTTTTCCTCTTTTTTTTTTCTTTTTTTTTTTTTTTTCCTGAGAGTAGAAAGTGTTTCATGGCATAATTGAATTTCCCATCCTCTGGAACATAAAGGCTTCTAAGTAAATATAAACAAATGTTGTTTGTTTGGGTTTTTTTTAACTTTTTTTTTTTTCTTAAGCCATATTGAATACATCATTGGAATTTGTCTTGTTATAATGGTTTTTACTGCAGGTAAAGGTAAATCACTGTCTCTGGTCCACTATATATATATATACAGTTATAAGTTTTATATATATATATATAACTTGTGTCCAAACTAGTTCGAGGCACCTTTCCTGAGACATTCATTTGCATGCAGAAACTCTGTCCTTGTCGCTTTGCTGAATGCATTTTCAAACAAGCATGGTTCTCACCAGATAAATGACACTTTATAAAATCACAAAATGTGCCTTAAACAATATAATGGCTTTAAAGCATTTTAGTTAGCTATTTGGCAAATCAACAGATGTAGAGTATCATCGAGCATGCATAATTTATCTACTAACAATAGTGTCTCTACTTTTTAAGAGCTCGTAACACTGCCTTGTACTTGTGCTTTAATACACCATTGATTGTAATCCTAACAGTTTCTAAGAGCTTTATACACAAAATTCTCAAAACAATGAAATTCTAAATAAAATAATGTGTCCAGTTTTATACCAACCATACAATGTCATTCATACAATTAAGAGGCTTCAAAAGAGCTATATATTATTAATATCGAACAATAAACAATAGATTTGTTTATTCCATAATATTTAAAAAATTACATGAACTATTTAAATATTCTGAACACAGCATAAAATCTTCTTTTAGCTGACAGCAAGAAACACAGCAGGAACTTTGTAAATCCTTCTAGAGCACTTTCTGGAACCACCAGGTTATCTAATATAGTGGTGCTCAAACCATTATCATTTTACACCATTTTACTATTCTCATTTATTTCTTTGTTACCAGAATTTGCTCTAGAGCAACCTATAACTGCTTTCCTTGAATTTGCTTTTTCTTCTTTCTTCACAGAAGAGGTTAAAGATGCAGGGGTGTGCTGGCATCCATTTCCTAAATATCTAGTATCCTTTAATATACTTAAAGGTGTCTTAGAGCCATGAGACAATGACAGATGTGACACAGGTCCTGATCAGATAAATTTCCCTCTGAAGTGGCATCTGGGAGCTAGACAGGACATTGAAATGGCGCTACGTGTCTGTTTTTAGGCAGGTGAACCACATCCACTTTGGATTCAGTTCAAGATTAAAGCACCCACATTTATAGTCTGAAACTTCTGTGTGCACTAGATATCTAAACCCCATTGCAGTCATTACACGTCTCCTCAGTGCAGTCCATGGAACCTGGGAAGCAATTTAGTTCATCCAAAAAGTGTCCTCTAATGCCTGAATCAGTTGTTGAGACTGGCACTTGATGTCACTTGAAGTGTGCTAGGATATCCCACCTGGCCACCAGCTGCCATTCCGGAAGACCTATCCCCCGTGCACGTCTTGCTCACTCTAAGGACTCTCAGCTGCCACTAGGTCCTTATGACTGGGCAACCGAATCCTGATCTGATCGGTGGTTAGTGAAATAATTCTGGCTGATCAGTGGAATATGCTGACCATATTGACTGGATTTACACTGACTGGCTTGTTCATCCACAAGTAGACACACATTTTGAGAGACATCGTATTATATGTCCTAGCCTGGAGTTGGAGCTGTCCTGTAGAGGCTTTGATTGTGTTAAGACAGCCCTCTAGTTTGCAGTTTATAACTCAAATGGGTATGGTATCTACAGAGGAAGAGTCATATAAGAAGGAAAAACCTGCTCCCTGTTCAGAGAGACCTATTTGTATCACTCTTCATTAGATGGTCAGCACTGACTGGCATGAACCATTGCTACTGTTGTGAGTTAACCTTTTTCTGCCTGTTGAGGACTTAGTTCCCCCATAGGATATGGATACAGGAAATCACTGAGGTGCTTCTGTAATTTGTTAATTCTCTCAATGTAACTTCTACCTTTTGGAACAATTTGGAGATTTGAATTGCTGCTACCACTGCTTACCTCCTTCCCCACCATGACCCTGAAGCTAAATCCTATATATTTCCACCCTCCAGTTCCCATCACCCGATACCTACAGATCAAATAAATACCCAGGAATGACTGGCATACTGTCAGTGAGCAATGAGTACTACCTGCTGATAACGGTGTGAAGAACCAATGTTTAAAGTCTCTTTGACATATAAACCTAAACAGGCTTCTCTGCTTCAGATAGTAATTTTAAAACTGTGAACTTTTGGAATACCCCACAATTCTGCTGCTCTCTCAAACGCAAGAAAAAGGGCATCCATATTCTCCATACTCTAGATTCTAGATTTCTATTCATTTTCTATCTATGTCCCCGTGTTCCACAGGCATCATTCCTTCCAGAATGAAAGCTGGAAGAATTTGCACATTGCATTCAGATGCAAATTATGCAAAGCACACATACAAACGAAGGACTTGAATGTGATCTTTCACTCCGTGCTTCAGCTTCTGATTGCCCTTAAGAGCCATTTAGACTTTCAGGCCACCCTTTCAACTACAGACATTAGTAAATCTCTCCTCCCTGCCCTCCTGAGGTTCCTCTTCCAGGGAGAAGGCAGTAACAGGAGAAACTGCGAAGCTTGTGCACATTTACCCCGACTTGGTGTCACCTTTAAATGGGTAGCTGGTTTGGGGGCTTTTTCTGGTCCTGGCCACGGTTCTGATATTCAACAGTGAATGTGAGAAACTCATCTGTAAGACCTTTTCGAAATTTGCAGCTCATTGTTGAATAACAACATTTAATGCTAAACAGGTTGCAAACCAATTCTAAGACAAAAAATGTTGGAATGAAACATCATTTGTATAACACTGTGTTGTATTATGAACCATCATCAGATAATTATTTATTGAACATAGGAAGGTGTATAGACAGCTGCATACCTTTCTGTGTAAGCCTTCTTTATATACAGGTTGTATTTTGAAAAGCTCATATTTCATGAGTTTCAATTGCTAGATCTTGTTTCTGAAATATTTAAGCATACATTCGTGTAGCCACAGACTCACCATTTGAAATGATATTGCATGTCTCTGACTTACCCTGAAGTAAAACAGAAAACATAATGCAAATTAAAAATCCATAATTTGCTCATGATTACCCACAATTGCACATAGCCGAGAACAGAAACCATTTTTTTGCAAGTTTTCTAAATCTCTATTGTAAAAGTTTGAAGAAAGAAAATGAAATGGATATCTAATAAAATAAGTTCTCTATTACTTCATTCCCTGTCTTCTTAGTCTTTAGATGTCACCATCTTCTGAATATAGAGCTTCTGAAAGAGTTTCACTCTTCAGGATAATTCCCAAGTGATCACCCTAAATTTATGATGATCTGTAAGATACACTAAATTATGTACTCTAAGGAGAATTGTATGCCTGGATCCCTGCCCCCCCC
>JANZLQ010000013.1:2130496-2140891 GCA_026212715.1 Elanus axillaris | reverse complement strand
GGCTGAGGAAGGGCAGAAACACGGGGACACGGGCCGGCAGCGCTGAGGGGAAACGCGGCAGAAACAGCCCGGCCAGCGCCCGGGCGAGGCGAGGAGGAGGAGGAGGACGAGGAGGAGGACGAGGAGGACGAGGAGGAGGAGGAGACCAGGCTGAAGGAGGTATTTCCTTGCAGGGGGTATAGGAGTCTGGAGCTGAGTGAAGTTGGGCCTGGGAAAGGGAGGAGGAAAGGTGTAGTTTTCCTGTTTGTCTCTGGTAATTAAAACAGATTAAGGTGGTGAGAAGCAATCAATTAAATTAGTTTTCCCCAAGTTGAGTCTGGTTTGCCCACGGCAGTAGTTGGGAAGCAACCTGCCGGTCCTTTCCTCAGCCCACAGGCTTCCTCATTCCTGTTGTTCTTCCTGTTTTCCGGCCCTGTCCTGTTGAGGAGGGGCAGTGAGCAAGGAACAGGGAGGGCATTTGCCCTCAGCCAAAGTTCAACCGCTACGATCACTCATACCAATATTTTTCTCACATGTTCTTAAAGATCTCCAAAGAGAGAGAGAGACTTCCTAATCTCCCGAGACATTCTGTTCTATCCGCATCACTCAAAGTTTTCTTAACAACTGATTTAAATCTTTTCTTGCAAAGGTATGTTTCGTACTATGACTTGAGTGTAGCAAACAGAACCGCCTTCCCTATTTGCAACAGTCTTTGATGTACCTGAAGGTGGTTATAGCTCTATTCAGTCTAATCTTCCTTCGTCCAGAATACCCCAGATACATTAATCTTTTTGCTATTTTCTAGGTGCTTTGTTCCCGACTTTTTCTGGGGCCTGATAGTAAACTGACTATTCTATAATTCTTTGTTTTCTCTTTTGTTTTCTTTCCTTTCTGAAGTTAGGCATTGCACTTAAATCTATTGTTTCAGTGAAATGAGCTCATATGCTAGGCAAGGACCTGAAGTCAGTTACATGTTTTTTGCAAAAGTATTTCCTGCAGTGTAATAGAACCTATTTACTTAAACATTATTTCAAATTAAAGCCCAAAACCAATCAAGCAAAAAACACCCTATATGTTTCCTTGTTCTGTCAGGAATGAAAACACAAAATGTAAACAGAAAGGCTACCTCTGAATATAATATAGTTCCCTTCTAATAACCCAAGGAGTTGTAAAGTCTTTCTCTGTTGCACTGTGAAGACAACAATACTCAGAAGGGCACTGTGTATAGGTGTATTAATATTTTTGGTATACTGAGAAAAGATGATGACAGATGAAAAAAATCCCCAGATGCTTGTAATTCCCTTGAAGAAGGTAGAATTAGCTGCACAATTTTGAGTCTACTTAACTCAAATGTTACATCTAGTCTAAATAGGCAGTCATTAACTATGGGTAACCAGACCAATCAAACACAGTCAGAAAAGCTTCAGACCAAATACTAAATAAAACTTTATTTAATGATAATAGAACAATATTTAGATATGTAGCAATACCAGAGTGATCAGCTCCGCATACCCGATCCTGAAGCATGGCATCTGCAGAATCAGTTCTTCTCCAGGTAGTCTTGTGTACGCTGTAAGGGCACTTCAGCTATCCTGGGAGTTATGGGCAGCTTCGTTAGCTTGTTACACAATTTTATGTCAGTAATTGGCCATTTTTGTGCGTTGCACTGCAGTCTTTGATACCTTTTTGTACTTTCAAAGCCTCTGCTTTGAACTCTCAGGGAGCCTGCTAGCCTGCTACGCTCTTGTGACTATTCACCGGTCTACTCTGCAATAGCTCACAGCGCACAACACCGCGGTTTAAAAGCATCTCACTGGATATAGATACCACTTTCTCAACTGATTATTATTAATATCTAGCTACTGCTTCTTTTGTTACAGTATTAAATGTGGTTCTTTTCAGATCATAGCACAATCGCAATATGAAGTCAGCAGAGACCTATATTTTGATCTTACTTGATCTGCACCAGAATTGTCTGTCTCTCCACTGACAGCAAACATATCTACAGAAAGCAAGCTGCTAACTTGCATGTCTCACTTAAATGCATAAAATCTGATGCAGAAATTCTGTGGGTTTTATTTCATTAGCAAAGAAAAAGGGATGAGTCAAACAGTATAAACAAATGGTGAAATAGGGAAGGAGAAAATGTTTGGACATAAAGTCTAGTTAATTTTAGTTCATGGTTTCAGCATCTGCTAGATGCATCATGAAAGGGAATATCATCAATAGTATTAATTTATGAAGTAGCCAGTTCTGTAAGATATTTTCTGAAGGGAAAGGTACATGCTGCTTCTCTTACAGCTGCAAAACACACTGCTGTAATAATCTTTATTTAATAAAATATATAGGAAGTACGACAAGCAGTAGAAAGCAGCAAGGGCATTTCCACTTCCTTCCACAGGAGCAGAAGAGAGCATGCGTTTTCTTTTCTTAATAGCCTTGTAGAGCTACATTATCCAGAACAATGTTGTTTCGTATTGTAAGTATAATCAGTGAAGAACTAGAAGGGTTTACAGCCCAGACTTAATAATAACTTTTTGTATAACTCAAGAAGACAGAGTGACACCACAAAAGAGAACATGTTGGAGGAATGACGGAAAAAGTAAAAACAGGAAAAGGAGATTTGTTTCTATAAAACTAAGTTGAATGATTGTGAGACTTCATGGAAAGTAAGCTCAGAAGGTGGTATCAGCTAAGAGACTGAATAGAAATGGGGAATCGGAGAAAGACATTTAAATTTAGTAATTAGTATTTAAAGAAAAAAAATCCCTGAAAACAAAAGAAGAGATAAAATAATGAAAAATAAGTGGATTGGAAGCGGTTGAAATAAAAACAGAGCCACGCTTTGCAAAAAGCCAAAAGTGAGTATGAGAAATACCAGTTATGCATGGGAGTGTAGGGTAGCCAACAAGGCTGACGAATGAGCGGTAGCTCAGATATGACATTCTTTGTTAGCCATAAACCACAGCAAATACCAAGAACAACAGATCTCTACCCCAGCACAATGCCAGGCCTGAAATGGGAGACATGCCAAAGGCTCCATTAGGTCCACAAAATATATCACTATTCATTTTTATGGAAGTGATTGGATATTGGGGTGATGGATGAATAGACAGATAGGTAGATAATACAACAAACAGAGATTGCTCATGGTTTGACTGTCATTATTCATATTTAGCAATCACAGTTGGATTGGTGAAGACAAAACATACATTGCAATATATTGGGTTAATATTGATGAAAACATAGAGACGTAATATTTCTTTTTAGTTCTGCCTGTGCTGCCATTTCACTTACAGAGTTATAAATTACCCTTACTGAGAGAAAAAAAACCCACAATGTGATATGAAAACTTAAGTATAGACAGCATGCTGAAGTTCCACAAACTCTGACAAAGCAAATATTAAAAATAATAGTAATTCTAGAAAGGGGACAAATACTGTAGGAAATAATACAAGTGACACACCCAATAAAGGTACTGCCACTCTGAACAGCAGACTGTTTAAAATTCTCAACATTAAGCAAGCAACAAATTTTTAAAAGAAAAATAATTTGAAATCAAATCCACGGTTTCTGAGCAAAAATAAAAGGCAGATGGTACTATTTCACAGTGGCGTGATAATAATGGCTTATGAAATCCGTACAGAGGAAAAAAAAGGAAGAGAATAAGACAGAATGCCATGAAATTGAAAAAGTAGAATAATTTTTTTTCCCCTTTTCTTTTTCTTTTTTTTCCAGTTCCATACTTTGCATTAATTCTAGCTGTAATTCCAGTCATTGCTTTACTAAGGGTTGTGCAAGCAAAAATATCTCTTCTCCAAAGACTTTATAACTGAAATAGCACATCAGCTGAATTCTAGGAAACTGTGGCTGAAGCTCTGTCACTCATCAGGACACCACAGGAGACAAGAATACAGCTCAGGTGCCATACATAAATCCCTGCTTATTTACTGGATAAGTGTAACCACAGTGGAATTCTATATGTGTAAGGGACTTACATAGTATGTATTGCATTGATGTATCCTAGTATAATATGCGCACTTATCAACAGAAAGTGACTAATTAACCAAAACCAGATATCATGAAAAGGGAAGGGTTTTGACAGCACCTACAATAGCAAAAAAATTATGCAAATCAATAGAAATCAAAGTACCTGACTGCTTACCTGTTCCTAAAAATGACTGGTACTATGATTAACTATTTTATATCCACACTGATTTTAGTGCAGCGTCTCCTAGGAAAATGTATAATCTCCACCTTGCTTAACATTACAAACATCTGGTGAAAAAACTATAGCAATCAAATAACAAATAAATCTATAAACACTCAAAAGCACTGTGGTTTGCAAATCTGTATCAGAGAACCATGTAGAAAGGTGATTATATTTGGAAATGTAAACCTACAAAGAGTGGTCCTTAGGGAAGTAAGGTGTGCAA
This sequence comes from Elanus axillaris, assembly GCA_026212715.1. Lineage (NCBI taxonomy): Eukaryota > Metazoa > Chordata > Aves > Accipitriformes > Accipitridae > Elanus > Elanus axillaris. The sequence continues at coordinate 2,136,476 of JANZLQ010000013.1, read as the reverse complement.
ATATGTGTGAGAGATGATCAGCAGGGACATAACAACCCATTAATGACCTGAGTACAGAAGGTAAAGCTATAGTAATGAAATTTGCTAAATATATCAGTTAGGATGTACTGTCAATAAAAAGGAGAATTAGAAGAGTTTTACAGAAAGATTGGGGTGACCTGGAAGACTGGAGTAATAAAAGCATTACATGTTATACTTTTAAAGAGTTTTTTAAAAGAATCTGTTAAAAGCATAAGCTCATCAGTAGATGGAGAAGAAAACCTATATATTTTGACTGATCTGAAAGAAACCCACACAGAGCTACCAGTACAGTACCATCATGAAAAAGGCAATTGTGATCTTGTGGCATTTTGCTCAAGGTATTTTCAACTGACATAGGGAGATATTCACTCCTTTACAAAGTAGAGTAATGAAGTAAGAGACTCAGTTGACATATTCTGTGAAGTTCTGCTTATCCTCATGCAATAAAAATGAAATTGGGCAAGTAAAGCACAAAGGAGTGGAGACAAGACTATATGAACTTCTTTTTGTAGTCTAGCAAAGTACAGTGTGAGAAGAAATACAATATTTGATTTCCTAAGTGGAGTTCGAAAGACTTCTGTAATTGTGCTACTGTGAAGGTCCTGTAGTACTAAAAGCCTAGCTTGTGAAACAAACAACCTCACTGTAAAATGAATCACGGAATGGTTTAAGTTGAAAGTGACCTCTGGAGGTCATCAGGTCCAAACGCCCTGCTCAAGGAGGGACACCTAGAGTGAGTTTTCCAGGACCGTGTCCAGATGGCTTTTGCATATCTCCAAGGATGGAGACTCTGGGCAACCTGTGCCAGGGCTGTCACCCTCAAAGGGAAAAGGTTTTTCCTGATGTTCAGACAGAACCTGTGTTTCAGTTTGTGCGCATTGCCTCTGGTCCTGTCACTGGGCACAGTGGACAGCTCTGTCTTCTTTGCACCCTCCCTTCAGTTATTTATATACATTGATGAGAGCCCTCCTCCCGCCGCCGAGAGCCTTCTCTTCCCTAAGCTCAGCTTTCTCAGTCTTTCCCCGTAGGAGAGATGCTGTTAATCATTTTAGGGGCACTTTGCTGTACTCTCTCCAGTATGTCCATGTCTCTGTTATACTGGGGAGCCCAGAACTGGACACAGTACTCCAGGTGTGACCTCAGTACCAGTGCTGAGTAGAGGGAAAGGATCATTTCCTTCAACCTGCTGGCAGCACTCCTCTGAACGTAGCCCAGGATAACATTAGCCTTTGCAGCAAAAGGAACATTGCTGGTGCGTGTTCAACTTGGTGTCCACCAGGACACCCAGGTTCTTCTCTGCAAAGCTGCTTTCCAGTTGGTCAGCCTCCAGCGCGTACTGGTACTTGGGGTTATTCCTCCCCAGGTCAGGATTTGGCACTTGCCCTTGTTGAACTTTATGATGTTCATGTCAGACCATTTCTCAAGCCTGTTCAGGTCCCATTCTTGTTGCCTTTGACATCCCTGGCCAGATTCAATTGCACTTGGGCCTTGGCTTTCCTAACTGTGTCTCTGTGTGCTCGGACAGTGTCTCTGTATTCTTCCCAGGTTACCTGTACTTGCTTCCACGCTCTGTATCTTTCCTTTTTATGTTTGAGTTTTGTGAAGAGCATTTTGTTCATCCATGCAGGCCTCTTGGCATTTCTGCCTGACTTCCTGCTGATTGGGATGGACCACTCTTGAATGTGGAAAAGGTGATGCTTGAATATTAACCAGCTTCTTCCAATCAGATCCTTGAAGAGACCAGCGTCTGCTCTCCTCAAGTCCAGTGTTTTGATCTTGTTTTTTTCCTTCCTCCCTCCTCTCAGGATCCTGAACTATATCATTTCATGATCACTGCCACCAAGCCTGCTTTCAACCTTCAAATCCCCAAGGAGCCCTATCCTTGGTTGTGAGTATGAGGTCCACCAGAACACCTCTTCTCATTAGCCCCTTTATGTCTTGGGGCAGGAAGCTGTCATTAATGGTCCCCCACAATGTCTTGGGTTGCTTATGGCCTACTGTGTTGTTCCTTCAGCAGATACCAGGCTGGTTGGAGTTTCCCATGAGGACAAGGTCCTGTGAATGTGAGACTGCTTCTAGCCATCCAGAGAAGGCACCACCCGCTTGTTCTTACTGGTCAGGCAGCCTATAGCAAACACCCACTACTGTCACCCATACCACTCTGCTCTTTCATCCTCACCCTTAAGCTCTCACTCAGCTCATCATCCATACCCAGGTGGAGCTCCATGCATTCCAGCTGTTTTCTCACACGGAGCAACTCCTCATCCATGTCTTCCTTGTCCTTCCTAAAGAGCCTGTATTCCTCCATTGAAGCTCTTGTTATACAAGCCATCCCACCAAGTCTCTGTGATGCCAAGAAGATCCTAGCCCTACAACAGCACACAGATCTCCAGTTCCTCATGGTTTTCCCATGATGTGTGCATTTGTGGAGACGTTCTTCAGAGAAACACCCCACTGTGCTGATTTCTCAGAAAGGATCTGTTGGTTTCTTCCATAGTAGTCCCTTGTAGGCACTTCCTTACTTTCATGCAATTGCTAGAGGTGATCCTGCTTAAGCCATGTTTCATCGGTTTTGTGTGGAGCAGCCTGTGCCTGAAGATCAGCCTGTGGGAAGGACCCATGCCAGGGAAGTTCATGGAGGACTGTCTCCCGTGGGAGGGACCCCACGCTGGAGCCTGGGAGGAGTCATGAGTCCTGCCCCTGAGGAGGATGAAGTGGCAGAAAAAACATGTGATGAACTGACTGTAAACCCCATTCCTCGTCCCCCTGCGCCTCGGGGGCAGGAGGTAGCAAGAACTGGGAGTGGAGTTGAGCTGGGAAGGAGGGAGGAGTGGGGAAAGGTGTTTTAAGATTTGGGTTTACTTGCCATTACCCTGCTTTGATTTAACTCGATTTTGTTTTTTCCCCAAGCTGAGTCTGTTTTTTACCCATGCCCATAATTGGTGAGTGATCCCTCCCTGTCCTTGTCTTGACCCATGAGCTTTTCTTTATATTTTCTGCTTTGTTCCTGACTGGGCTTAAACCATGACACCCCTTACCAAGTCAGCCATCCTACTGGCAATACTACCTTTGCCTTGCCTATTCAGATGGATCCCATCTCTCCCAAAATGCAGCTTGCTCACTGTTACCAAACTGAATACGCAACATAGTGCTTTTGAGTGGGCATGGGACTTGGCAGTCCAAAAGTCCTCTTAGTTCCTGTATTCCCGTGAAGCAACTCTAACCTGTATTTACCAATAGAAAGTTTCCACAAATGCAGGCAACTAACAACCTGGAAAGAACTAATTCTGACTTAATTTTTTATTTAGTTTAGGATCTCCAATGCAAATTTGTGCCACCAAGTAGCATTACGTTTTCAGTATAATGTGCTCCTGTTAATACCATGTAATATTATCAATTCAGCTCACTCAATATCATTCTCGTATGAGTCCTCAGTGAATACTAATTGGAAAAAGGCAGTCTGAAAGGGCAGTTAAAATGATTGGAGAGAAAGAAATACTGAAAAAGAAGACTAAATTATACAAGGGAAGAAAACTGTAATAGACTCTGCTGTCTATTACAGCAGAAAAAAACAAGGATTATCTAAGAACTTGATGTTGTAGAATAAGGATAATTTAAGAGTTTATTAATCTTTATTAAAGAAGCACAAAATAAATTAAGATCCTTAGTTAAAATATAAAAGAACAAAACTAATAATAACAGAAGGTTAAAATTATAATCTAGTTGCTATGGTAACCGTAAGAAGTAAAAGGCAACGGTGTCACTGCTGACTTGTACACAGTAGTAAAATAAATAAGTTAGTATTTCCTGGCAGGAGAGACTCTGTATCATATCCATAAGTTGTGACGAGGTTAGTTATCTCTTTAAATGCCTTCACACCAAACTACCTATTATTTACACCAAAGAAAATAAAAGACCAGCAGCACAGATGATATACAAGGTAAATATTTTCTTATGTGTTATTTCACTCGTCTTCATCCCCGCAAATTAATCTTGTGCTGGCTTTCTCCATATAGTAGGTCAGACTTACAAGACCAACTTTAAATCACATCATCAACATCCAGGTGGAAATGGTAGTAGTTATCTTTATTTAATTTGATTGCAACTTATATGTTGCTAGGCTTTTCCAGAAGAATTAAAGAAATATATCTTTAAAATAAAAATAGGACCAGTCCACAAATACTTTTTTCCACAAAAATTACAAATAGTTTGGTCAACATTTCACCACCACAACTCCTGTAAGTTTTACACATTCTGAATAAAATAAGTCTTTTTCTTCCTCTCCGACCCTGGCCGCCATCCCCAAACTCTACAGTGCCAGATTCCATCAGAATATCCTAAATCTCAAATTGTTTCCTGTGTTTCTTTAGACAGGTGGGCTTTCCAGGGATGTTTTTACAGAGCCGTTACTAATTCAGTATAGGAAGATTCAGTTTTGTGGCTTCTTCATGAGAAATTACTCTCATTTTTGTAGGCATTGTAATGTGTAGCCATAGCAATTTACGGTACTATTTTGTAGCCAATTAGTATGATAAATGCCATAAAAATATTTTGTACTCTTCTTTGCAGCCGCTTTGAATGGTATCTTTTGTCCATGTGGCTTGTATTAGTTTTTGCCTGAAGGCCTTGGCAATATCAGTACAGGTTCCCCGACTCAGCAATTTACCCTTAGCCTTTAGCTTTCCATATTGTGGTGGTACTGCTGCCACTCCACTACAGATTTATCTTGAGCATGTCCATGTAATGTTTCATCAGCCTTCTTTTCAACCATTTATGTATCCATTATCTGGCCAGTGAAAATAGGTTTGAGCAATCTATTATCTCACATACGGACACCTGGACCAGCATATTTGTGCTTCAAGAAGCATACAGCTGTGCTGCTGATCTCAATATTCAAAACTATATTCTGTCACTTCATATCAGCAAAATCATTCATACAGACTCATGTGGAAAGCACTGAGCTGTTTATTCTGATGACGGCAAGATTCTTAATGTCTACATGTTACATAAAACTGGTTTTGAAAAATGAATTGAACACACTTTCATTCAAAATAATTTTTTTAATCTTTAATACAGAGGTGAGTTTTTAATGTCCTAAACCAGAACTTGAATTCATCTGTATGGTCATCCATGTATATTTTATCAGTTATATGGTCAACCTACTTAGATTTTCCCACAGATTTTTCAGTTATTCAGTGGAAAGGCACAGATCTAACTGACTTTTCAGCATCTTCTAGCTTTTTGGTGTTGTGAAACTGGAAGAGGACCTTAATTTCCTTTATGATGATGTGCAGGCTTAATCGCTTGTTCTTGTGATCAAAAGAGTTGATGATATATGGCATACATCCTAATATGTGCATAATCATTGGCGAAGAACAGCCTACAGTACAGCAATTAGATAAATTTTGATTTAGCACAAAATCTCTCTCACATATATGCTGAGGAATACAGATTCCTTTACACCAAGTACAACCTAGAGGTTGTACTCTAGAACAAGCTAATGTGTTGTAACTTTTTTGTCACTGAAAGACCTAAGCAGTCACTTTAAACAAGAACCTCAACCATTATGAAATAAAAGAAATATATTTGAAAACATGTCCAAATAATGAAATTTTTCCTGAAGCCTTCAGAGAACCTGATAGCTGATAGTACTGAAGGTTTTAGATTGACTAGATAAGATTTTTGTTAAATTTCCCTTGTTGTACAAATCATATCAACCTCATCAGTGTTGTGGTGTAACCCCAGCCAAAACCCTAAGCCCCACGCAGCTGCTCGCTCACTCCCCCACAGTGGGATGGGGGAGAGAATCGGAAGGGTAAAAGCAAGAAAACTCATGGGCTGAGACAAAGGCAGTTTAACAGGGAAAGCAAAAGCCGCGCACACAAGCAAAGCAATCCAAGGGATTCATTCCCCCTTCCCGTGGGCAGGCAGGTATCGGCCGTCTCCAGGAGAGCCGGGC
>JANZLQ010000013.1:2119047-2130295 GCA_026212715.1 Elanus axillaris | reverse complement strand
GGGCTGAGGAGCAGAACAGCCCTTGGCTCCGGGCAAGCCCTGCTCCGCAGGGACCACAACAGGGATGGGGCAGCAACCCTGTTGCCAGCACAAATCCAAACCACAGTCCCGTACTAGCTACTAGGAAGAAAATTAACTCTATCGCAGCCAAAGCCATACAGTCAGAATCTGAAGAGATTTGCTAGAAGTTTGTTAGAATCAACACTGTCAACCATAATTCCCCTTATAATATTTTTTCACTGAGAGAATCAATATGGTCATTATCATGCCTGAGAGGTCATGGGGTTTTTGTAGATATGAACATTACTTTTTCATGTGAAAAAAATCTTTTTTACATGAAGTTTGTCAAAAGTACAGTCTTTCTGACTCTCTAGTGTTTCCTGTATTTCTCTCTATTGCTGGGAATACCATAAGTTTCTGTTGAATGCCTCTATTGCAGCTGTTCAGTAGTTGTAAGCGTATCACAAAGGAGGTACAGCTACTGTCTGCTTCTTGATGGGTAGCTTAAGTTTCATTTAGCATTTTGTCAGAAATGGTGTTGAGTTGTTCACATTGCACCAGTGATTCAGGATTTCTCTTCCATCAGTTGACAGAATTTGATCATCTCCATTGAAATGTTGTGCAATAGCACCATCCTAGGGGCATATCTAATTTAAAGTCACTGTTGAGGTGTTTGAGGTGATACCGTTTTGCATTTTGTTGACATTTATACTTCTCTTCATTAGCATTTTAAAACTTTCATTTATGATAAGCAGCTTTCTTGTGTGCATTTTCCTCAAGCTTTTACTTGTTTTTACCTTTTCCTCAAGCTTTATGCCATATTTATACTTTAACAGTGTTCTGGTGAAATTATTTAAAAAAAAACCCAACCCAACCCTTCTCACATTTGCCTTTGATAAAGCAAAGAACCTCCTCTGAGATAGTGCATGCTGCCTGATTTGCATCCTGATTGACAAAAATCAAAGATACATAACATTATATTCATCCCAGTATCATCTACTCTGTCCCTCTTCTCCAGTGCAGGATCAGCTATACCTGTAAGACTCCTTATGAGAAAAAATATTTTCTTTTGTTAGGCTACCACAAGACAGCTACCATATAATTCCTAGTCAGTGTCCCTCTTGTCTTTTTTCCTAGCACTTCCCATCACAAAGGTATTTTTTACCAGGGAGTATTGGTCTGTTATGACCCCAGGAAGAAAGGCACTCGGACTCTTTAAAGTCTTACGCTAAATGATAGTTTAAAATGCTATCTATCGGGGCTAACAAAATAAAGAAAGCTAAAATAGTGTAGATAATCTTATATCCCTATAGGTTCTGGTAACCCTGAATTGTGAAGCATTGGACTGTCCGCCAAGCAGTGTGCAGCACTCCATGCTGACCCTGGCCATGGGAAGGGTTACCTCAGTTTGGTCATTCAAGTTATTATTGGATTTTCTTAGAAGAAAAATCTTGAAACCTTCCTTGTGCCTGAAAATTGTCATCACATTATCCCTGAGCCTCTTTGTTTTTCTTAAGCTGAACTCAAGTTCATTCAAATTGTCTTTGTAAATCATGTGCATTAAACTTTTGATACTTCTTGTTCTTCAAGCAGGACTTTCTGTACTGATTCACTTACTTTTTTCCAGTGTTTTTTAAAGTGAGCCAGTAACCTAATTGAGAGAGAACCAGATTATGTTTTCTTCAACTATTTATGGAAAGCAATGTCAAATGTACTCTTAAACTTAATATAAATGGCATTATAGGACTTGTCCTTCTTAAACCTAGACTGGTTTGACAAGATTTATAGCTTACAACTCCATGTTGTCTTTTATGTTTGTTATTATATGCTATCTTTATCATCTTCCAGGTGCTTGCAGGTAGCTTGATTATTTGACATTTTCAGCTTGATCTTTTGAAAAGCTAAACAGCATTAAGAATGACTTCCATTAATTTCTTCTTCTCTGCTCCTCTGAGTAACTGAATCTGAACCCTTTAATGTGTTACGATTCGTATTTAAATTGCAATTGTCAGGCATCTTGTGACATATAGCACCCCATAGGTTGATCATCTGGCAAGCAAACTGCATGATACATAGGTAATCCTGACATCTGCAAATCCTAAATTGCCCCACAGTGATATAACTAGCAAATTGCTATGGCTAGGCTATGTATTAATCTAGAATTATTGCTTCTCAACTTGTTGGAGTACTATATTAATGATGACCACCTGAAACTCAGTAGGATAGTATTTTAATTTCCTTCCCTAAAACTATGCTTATCTAGGACCTTTCTTTAAACACAAAGTCAAGGGATTGTTATTTCATGCCATCAACTTCATGACATTGTAAAGATACAGTTTTCAGACTTCCTGTGTTCCTTCATCATAGTGAGTGTATTGCCTCAATAGTAGCAAAATAAGCAGGTAGGTCTTTGTAACACCAACAGCTGACCTACCAGTTCATTAGGTAGAGAACTCATTTGTCACTAATCACGTACTGTTCTTTTTCTTTCTCCAATTTACCCACCCAGGCAGCTTCAAACTCTTCCAGCTGAGATTCGCTGGTCAAGCATTTCTAAATTCCAAGCATGACATCTTCATATCACCTTTTCTATTTTTCTGCACTGTGGAAGTTAATATAATCAAGAATAAAAGGAATAGTTCAGTATTGCTTTAGAGAATATGTTCAAATTGTATGATCATAGCAAGAAAAAATTGCATCATCCCATTCCAGTTTTCTGATCTGTGGCTGTTAATTATCAATTGATGTAGCTGAGTAAAAAAAAGTGGGTAGTAAAGTGCAAATTGTTTGTCTGAATATGGTCAATTAATATAATTTTCTCATGTTTAATAGTATAAGTTGAAGAAACCTTAACAAATCTGGATTATTTCAAACCCCTCATGCTTGTCCATTGCTCAGAACTACAACAGTGCCACATGGGGATAAGGGCAGATTCTGAGCCTTTAGGACTTTACAGAGTATTGCTGTTGCTTTAATTTCTACCCAAAATCCAGCAGGTACCTTGGACCTGTTGGAGCGGGTCCAGAGGAGGCCACAAAAATGATCCGAGGGCTGGAGCACCTCTCCCGTGAAGACAGGCGGAGAGAGTTGGGGTTGTCCAGCCTGGAGAAGAGAAGGCTCCGGGGAGAACTTATTGCAGCTTTTCAATACTTAAGGGGGGCTTATAAGAAAGACGGGGACAAACTTTTTAGCAAGGCGTGTTGCGATGGGACAAGGGGTAATGGTTTTAAACTAAAAGGGGGTGGATATTGAGTAGATATAAGGAAGACTTTTTTTACAGTGAGGGTGGTTAAACCCTGGCCCAGGTTGCCCGGAGAGGTGGTGGATGCCCCATCCCTGGGAACATTCCAGGTCAGGCTGGACGGGGCTCTGAGCAACCTGATGGAGTTGAAGATGTCGCTGCTCATTGCAGGGAGATGGGACTAGATGAGCTTTATGGGTCCCGTCCAACCCAAACTATTCTATGATTCTGTGACCCCAACTTAGAAAGTATGCCTCAAGAAAAAAGTAGGGAAAACATTTCACAAGTTAGAGAAAATACTTTTGTACGTATACAGAAAATATTTCCATTTATACAAGTAATTTTTGCAACAGAAATTACTGATTCACTTTTTGATTGTGGTGCTCTAAAAGCATGGAACTCTTTTCTAAATACTGTTATTTAGCTAGTTATTGCATAGATGAGGATTCTTATCTAACCGTAGAGTCTGCACATTTCAGTGGATTGCATCCTACTTTTCTGCAGCATTTTGAAATCCATATTCCATAGCAAAAAGCTGTCCCCAACACCTTTTAATAATTTGTGATTATAGATGTTTGTTTGTATCAAACTCATTTTTCATTGTGACCAACATGATTTTATGGATTTATTTCAGTGATCATTTACAAAAAATGGAAATCCCCAAGTCAAACAGCATTCTGTAAATCAACACACATTTAGAACTGCAAGAAATATGTTTTGGATGGACTGAATTGCAGCTGCAAGAAAACCATGGCTTTATTGGGCAAGAGAAACAAATGGCTTAAGCTTATCTTTAGTTTTACGCAAAACAAAAAGTAGCCGAACCACATCTATTTCTGTATTTCAGTTTTAAATGCATTTTTGTACTTTGGGATTGCATTATTTACAACAAATTAAGCTTGATTTAATTATATCCATTTAGGAATCATTAAGTCTTTTTAAAACAATTAAGTTCCTCAGTACAGTGATCTCTTATGTCCGCTGATAGGATTAGATCACTGTTGCTGTATTTCTGTAGGATATTTTCGGAATATTTCTGGTTTAAACACAAGAGGAAATTCTGTGAACCAAACATACAAGCATTCTGCACTAAGTTTTTATGAAAGTAATATGATCTTCTCCACAGTAAGTGGATATAGCTCAGTTTTATTAAAATTAACTGTGATTGCCCGTCAGTGCTGCTTCTCATGGTGCGGAATGAATTCTATCTGACCAATATGCAAAAATTTCTGTAACTGTGTATAGCTTGTCGAACTTTGGGGAGAATTTAGAGAGCCTCCTAGTTCTTGTATCTTCACTGAACACAGGTATAGCAGCATTAGAGTGTCAAAAAATAGATAAGCTGATGTCCTTGGTGTATGTTACTTCAATTAAAAGTGAATAGATGTCATTAAGCTCTGTTATCTCAGTTACACCGTGGAAGACAGGCAGTGAGGACATCAGACTGGCGTAGCTCGAGCCTAAATATGGTGTCTGCATGTTAGACAAATATAGAATATTGAAAACTTGATGCCTCTAGAGTGTGGGTGCCTTGATGATTAGGTGGTAGCTGTTTAGAGGGCATTTTATCACACTTTTAGATAGAGAGAGAAATTGGTTGCCGAAGTCCTGCCGCCAACATAGAAGCTTTCATGAGCTCCAGGCTGCGGTCTCCGCTTCCTCCCCACATCCACGCCTGTCTGCCGTGCTTAGACTTGTCACTCCTTGGAGCTGTCCGTGAAAGATCCCATCACTGTACCTGGAGGTGTTCCATTTACTGTATGTTGTAGAATGTAGGCATACACTCATCACTTGATTTGCCCAAAAGAAATCTATTTCACTGCAGGAATACAGAGCTTAAGAAGTGTTCAGTACAAAAAACTACAGTTTCATGGTTTCTTACTGTTATTATTGGCCTTTAAAACCAGCAGGTACTCTCTACTCAATTAATTTTGTAGAAGATCACTTAGCAGGCACCGTTTTATCAACTCTTGACAACTAAAGAATGCTTTGCTTATATCAGTAGTGGTTTTTGTTGCTGTTGCTTTATAAAAAGAAGACATAATCAGAGCTGTTCCTGAAACCATTTTTATTCCAAGTACTGAAAGCCTTAATGTTTAACTATGTTAATGGGGGGGAAAAATTACTGCCGCTAGTTTTCCTATATTTGAACTTTTCTTGTTGTTTGTATAAACTCACTCTAGAGAATAGTTTCTTTAGGTTGTTGCTGGCATCCGTTATTTTTCTCTTACTTAAGCTTTTAGTGCTTACTGGTCAACTTGTGGTAGTTTGTTCGAATGTAAAGCCAGAGTGCAGACGAGCAGTAATTTGAAATTCCTTTTGACGCTAAGCATGGCTACAGGAGCATATCAATCTATAGTCAAGAGAACTGCATTGCTTCTTCGTCTCCTTTTGTTGCTATGACTTATTTCTTCCCTCTGGCTTTTCAGCTTTCTCCCAAGTTAATGGGTTCTCAACTCTGAGATACCTGGTATCTTGTCTTGTCATTAATCACTCTGAAGTTAACAGATAGTACACCTTTCAGCACTATCTTGACTTTAACTTTGTCCACATAGTAATGAATCAAGGTCGTGAAAATATAGGATAGTGCCATTTGAAAGCAAAGCCTTTTTTCTTTTTATATCAGACAGTCTTTCATTTTAAGAAAATCCTTTTACATTGTTTCAAAAGAACAGCAGCCTGATTGAAGTTTATGTGTTAAAAAAGCTAACTGCACGTACAATTAGAGAGACTAGCATCTCCTGTAAGTAAATTTGAATGAAAGCAATTGAATGTATTATTTCTACAAATGTAAGGTGTTAAAGAACCATTGTGTAATTAAAGAATGCAACACATTCAGGACTTTTATCACACCATTTCAATTTAGAATTTTCCTGTTTTGTCCATGACTATGTGGACAAATTATTGGTCTGTACATTCATGATTATACATTTAATTAATGTGCAGTAGCTCAGGTCAGAATCCCCAAATAAAGACGTTTAAATAGTTTGCTAATTACTTTTGACCCATGGTTCATTTGGAATCCATCCTGGACATTGGTGGTCTTGCCTGCAAAATAGGCAGCAAGTTCAATGCAGGGCAGAGAATGATTGTTGAGTGATTATTTAGTTTACTTTCCAGACTAATTCTTCTAATTCTGAACAAGCCATTAACACAAGGGATCTTCTATCACTCTTCAGGCAGAGGGAGTTGGACCCTGGGAGTTTTGACGTATTTCAGAGTTGTTCTTGTTTTCATTTTGACTCACAATGACTTATAAATATATTAGGCCAGTGTTCTGAGAATGCAAATCCCTTGAAAACCTTCCAGCATACTGACCGTAATCGCACAAAAGCAACTATAGCTTATGTGCATTGAACCTAGAGCCCAATAACCAAAACGTCAGGTGTATTCACATTAGAAGGAATGTTTCGAAATTTTACCTACCTAGTCAAAACCAGTCAAAAAATCACAATACATTAAATATTCATAAGTATAAGCCTCCAATGACAATAATACACCTCCAAATGCATAAATAGATTGTAACATTCTATATATTTCATTGCTGAAGTGCGTCAATAACTATAGCCCTTTTACAGCTTTGCTTAATGGAATCTCTTAAAAGCAGCGTCTATACACAAGTGCACACACATCTCTTACAACCAGAAAAGATTTAGAAAGAATAAGAGAATATCCTTTTAAAAACCAGCTTCCATATGCTAATTTATAGTAATAGTAGTAACAGTAAACATATATCATGACTCAAGATCAGCAGTACCTTCATAATTTTTGTAGGAATATTCCAAGTATTTAATGATACTATGTAATAAGACAGTAAATTAAGAAGAATATAAGGCTGTACAGCCACAGGCCAGGTAGAAGAGAGAGAGGAATATAAATGAGTCAGAGTTCCTGACACCAGTAGCATCATTTTAAAATAACAAAATGTCAAAAATGACACCCATCCATCAGAGCACTTTAAAAATGTAGGTAACGAGAAGAATCACTGTGGTTTGTTGGTTTCAGTTGATATGTCCCTTTTAAAAAAAAGGAAAAACAAAAGAAGATTGCTTCTTCCCTAGCGAACAGCGGAGCAGACTTAGGGGAGCAGCCTGCACACGGCAGTGCAGCAAAGAGAAGAAAAAGGGCGTGCGAAAAGACTGCAGCTTATGCAGAAGGCTACTGAGAAGGAGGAAGGATCAGCCAGCCACGAGTCAGAGGTGTTGGAAAGAACTTCATAGGGCCTGCGAACTGCAGTTAGACAAGAAACCAAGCCCAGAAACAAGAACTAATCTGCAGAGAAACCATGGGGAGGAAGAAGCTATGTATGAATTCCTTTTTTTGTAGCTGGCTGGGTCACTCCGAGTTCTTTATGTTTAAGAAAATGATTGTTCTAGCTCATACTCTAATAAAATCTGCCCCTTTTTTTTAATTTTAAAACCTTTCAGGTGTTACTTAGGAACTCACTGTGCAGAAGATGTCCACCTCAAAGTGGTGGCTGACTTGGTGACTTTTTCCAGTCACCATCCCACTGAAAAAAATAGGATTTAAATCCATGCCTGTATACTTTGCATAAATATTATTCCCTTGCTAAATCCATTCTAAAGACAATTCTAAAAAATCCCAACTCATTAATATCTCCTTCAGCGTATCTCATAACTTCATCCTTCCAGATGGCTTTCCCTTTCTTTGAGGAAATGTGAAGGAAATCAAGATTTAAACCAAGCTCAAACCAGCTACACTAAAATCAGAACAAATTTGGTAGGAAAAAAGCAAACGAAACCAGCCAAACAAGACCAAACCAAAAGACTGTCAATTATAGTATTTTAAAAACTCATTTTAATACCTAGTATATTTATAAGTGAGTAAAACTCAAGGACATGGAGAACAGAAGACAGAATTTGAAAATATGACAGAATGAAGGGAAAGGATTAAAACCCCCAACTTTTGGGGTTATTGGATCAGGTGGGCTTTGAGGATGGATGAAACTTTACAAGGCTCTTTACTCTTTATCTTGTAAATCAGCGTTCTGAATAAAATGACAACAGAACATTTTTCCATAGCGGAATGAGTAAAATCAACAAGACACAGATTTGGATAGCAAGGCAATAGGTTGATGTATAATCTGAAGTGCTTTCTAAAGTGGTTATCATAAGTCCTTCAGTATATATACACCAAATTGCCTTTTTCTTTGCCAGTTAGAGGGTAAATATGCTACTGATTAGCTGGCTGGCAGTATCTTGCACCTGTGAGAGAGTGCAATGCTTGTGTAGCGCACCGAACACGTGATTTGTGCTATTAACAACAGCAGCCTTCGGTCTGTGTGCCGACCTGGCAGTGCAGGGCTCAGCCTTGCCCTGGCCTGAGCGGGGATTTGTGACCGCTGCCTCCCCTGCTCCACGTTCCGCTCGGGATGGTTCCTCGGAGGAGCGGGGACACCCCTATCCCACCTCCCACCGGCACTGCCAGACAAACAACAGCCTTTTCTCTGCGTGGGGGCACGGCTTCGGCTGGCAGCCCCGGAGAAGGAAGTGGTCTGTGATTGGAAAATATGTTTAAAAAAGCACAGAACACACACACACACACACACAAAAAAAAAAACCAAAACCCTAGACTTGAGACAGAGGAGGAGGAAACTGCTTCCATGAACATCATACTTTTCATCAAGAAGGCATCAAGATGCCCATAAATCTCATAACTAAGGCTTTAGTTTTTTAGAACATTTACCCCCTTCTTATTGAGAAAGACAGAAACTGTCAACCTTGTGCTCTGGAGAGACGTTGGACGGGTGAACGTAACACCAGAGAAAGGGAATATTAGTGAACTTTATAGGTATTTTAGGGCTTTTAGGTGTTTTTCTATTAAGTAGAGAGTATGAGCTATCAAAGAGTTCAAACATTAATTGAACTAACAGGAAATTATTGGATCATATGATGTGTTTCCTTTTGCCCATAATATCTTGTGCATAATATGTAGCTCTCAGTTTCTACCACATTCATAACACAGGTAAGCAGAAGCAACTTTTCTCCAGTCAAAATCCGCACCGTATTGACCTCTGAGTTCCCTGTGCCATGTTGTCATTTCCTCTAGCTCTTGATCTAGTTAAATCCATCCTACCTTTCCCATTTAATATCACCCCAGTTCAGCCTCCGCCTGAACACCAGCAGAAGGGTAACACTGGTTGCTAAAATAACAAGTGAGAGAAGAAGGTGCAGCTAGAAGCTTTCTTGCTTTTTGGTTCCATCGTTAAGAGCAGTGCCTTTGGAGATGTAGCTCCAGTCATCCAGCATCAGAAACAATGGCATTAGCGTGTAGCACTCAAAGAACTCAATAGTTCATTTAGCTAATGTTTACAGTTCGGACTCAGTTCCTAAGAATCCATGCATTAAAAAATAACATAGCAGATTGAATGGAGCTGCCCTGACTGATAACACTGTATATCGAATAGGACTGAACAGCTCTCACTCTTGAATTAATTAAAGATTGCATTTGGTTTTGTTCACTCCAAAACTTGACTGGTTTTAAAATCAGATAGGCAGCTACAAGCAAAGTATTTGTGAGCACTAGTCCATTTCCTAGAGCTATCAGCATTTTTGTTTTGTCTTCTGTATTCTAAAATATTTAATTTTGCTTTGTTTAAAGTTTTTTTCTGGCCCTTCAAGTCAAGAATAGGGTAATTAGTACATTTTGCTGGTAGACCACCCAAAAGCCTTCTGGATTAGCTAACTTGTGCTGAGTGTATGTGTATTTTAATAATACTCTACAGTACTATAGTATACGACCTTTTTCCGCTATGGAGTCGGAAAAAGAAAGTCAGCAACTGCCACCCAAACCTGACTCAAGCAGAGCTTTGAACTGGACCTGCCTGCACATTCTCTTCAATATGGAAGGGCTTTGAATTGGTAAAGCTATGTTTTATAAAAGCATAATGAGAACGATGAACTTTTCAAGAGAGACATCGTGACAAAGACAAATTAAAATAAGAAGACCTTTGTTATGTCTTTCCCTCCAATTTTGCTATCAGTTCCCCACTTCTTTTTTCAATCCAGTTCTCTGGGCTGAAACAATTTCTACACTTTACTTCCCAGGACCACAGGAAAAACGTCTCCCTGCCCCCTCAGCATGGTGCTTTAGCTCCCTAGCTGTTTTCTTCGTTTTGTGCTCACGTTGCTCACCCCGTTGCTCCCAGCTCTGCCTGGATTCCTGCAGCTCCAGCTGTACTCAGGAGTGATTTCACCCCTTCCCTCCAGCAGCTTTCTTCTAATCCATAGTGCAGTAGACAGGAGAAGTTAAAACAGACAGCGTTCCTTTATGCTGCTCACTCACACACCTTTAAAAAGAATTTAACGTATACTAACTTATACTGTCATTTTATATATAGTAAAAAAAGACCTAACAAGTACTTAACTGTTTCATTTGGAACTCCTTCCACCAGAAATACAAACTTCTTTTAAGAATTAAAGTTAACTTCCTTGCATAATGACATACCACCAGAATTTTTTGCTCTGGGAGTATTTCCAGACACAAAGTCACAGGATTGATAACACCACTATTCAGTACACTAATCTTTATCCCTGGGCTAGTAATTAATTACCACTGATGGAGAAAGGATGCTAGAATTCATTGCAGTTTTCTTTATTCTTCAGAATAAGAAGACTGACATGTTTAAATCTCAAAATATTGGTTTCAGTACAAGATATTAACTAAGTAATATAAAATAAGATTGATTTTCCTAGAAACAACAAATTAATTGATGACTCACTGTTATGGATTTTGATACAATTTACCATTATCACTTAAAAACGACACCTTTAAAACCCTCAGGATTTCTTGCAGTTTTATGTCTGAAATTAAACACCTTATGGTCCTGGCTTAAGATCTGATCCTATGGCAGGACCTAGTAGCATCCATCAATACCTACAAGGTGGGTGTGCTGGTTTGGGCTGGGATGGAGTCAATTTTTTCCATAGTAGCTGGCAGGGGGCTGTGGTTTGGCTTTCTGCCGAGATGCCGCGTTGCTGCCCCATC
>JANZLQ010000013.1:2077089-2106930 GCA_026212715.1 Elanus axillaris | reverse complement strand
CCAGTAGGAAACGTCTCCCTCCCACCCATCCTCCCGCCCGTACACCCTTATGTGAAAGAAATATAAGGAAAATATTACAAGCTTTAATTTTTCTTTGGAGAACCAAGAGTTAAGAACACTTTACCTTCATTATGCGTAATGGTCAAGCTGTCTCAGTCTCAGAAAGACATTTATGCAAAGTTTCAGCTAAAAATTGCTGTTCAAAGATCCAAGAGGAAAAGCCTAACTTCCAAACATACCGATGGGATGTGGAACAACCTTATTTTAGTGTTTGCTTTGATAAGCTAAAGAGCTTCTAAAGGTTTGACCTTTGGAAAGAGGCAAGTTGAGAGAACAACAGAACGAGTCAGGCCCTAAGGAGAAGCAGAAGCCCGAAGTTCTCCACCACCACCAAAAAAACCCCAATAAAGAATCAGGATTGAAACGGGCAGCTCATCACTGCCGCTGGGAAGTATTGAGGCTACCACTCATTGCTCCACTCAACAGAAGAGAAGGGAATATGGTTTGCCTCCTTCTCAAGGAACAGAAAGGTTCAGGAACTTTCAGTTTCCAACGGGATTTTTATAGGCATCCATAGAAATCTTAAGTAACACCTTGCCCATTGAGAATTTAATAGACTTACAGTGTTCCTTGAGGCGTATTCCCTTTCCCATATTATTAAGCTCTTCAGGAGGGATGTTGCTGTTCAATTCTAGCTGGCCATAAACACGCAGGCAATAAAGCAGAAAAGGCTGGATCCCATTTGTTCTAAACAGAAGTTTATTTTCTTCTTTAAGGATTTTGCACTCTCATTTATTAATACATGCTTTTATTTTCTGCAACAGCTCTTGACAGTCAGGAAATACACATCCCTGTATTAGTGAGATTAACAGCTACAGATAGATGCCCTTTTGGTCATTTTCACCCCTTTCTCTCTTCTGTGATTTTTTTTTTTTTCTGCTCGATTTATTCTTGCTGCTTTAGTCACAACAGTTTTTTACACCTGAAATGGTTCTATCTGTTTCCGCAAGAAACTATTCCGATATCGCTAAATAACTTTCTCTGCTGAAGGGTTCTGCCTTGATTCCCATCCGCACTAGATTAACCAACCGTGGTCTCTACATCGCAAACCCAGGGAGAACACGAGCCGCTTGGTGTTCGCTGTTCTTCCTCCTCTATTCCAGCTTCATCCTCTGTTTTCCAGCCCGCTCTGGCGTGCCCTTGCACGTTCTGCCTACCCTCACTCGGGAGACACATCCTGGTAGGAAATTTCCTTGAATCGTCTCTGTCATTTACTCAGAATGATACGAAGTATTTCAGTTTAGTCTCGCTAGTGATGTCTGTAAGCCAGCACTTTCAAATCTCTCACCAATGGGGATGATGTTTTATTTCCTGGGAACAATGAGAAAGTATTTGGTTCTCCAGTAAAAGTGAGCAAATAAAGCCTAGTTTTGCCGTCTGATAGATTTCCTTCTCTTTTGCTTCACAAAGCATTTGCCACTTTGTTGGTGTCTGGTATCCATTTGTATACAGTTTTATACTTAATATTTTTGTGCCTGTTTATTTTCACAATTTGTACTTTCACAGTTTGAAATCACACATACTTTTATATTTAAACCAAGAAAACTTCAGTCCCACTCAGTGTATTGACTTGATCTATTGTCATTCAGGGGGTTAATAAAAAGTGTACCTCCCATTCACGCCTTTAGAAACCGTACTGAATAATGTCAGGCAAAATGCTAGTCCGTGAATGCCAGGAGAGACGTCCTCATCTCTGAGAGGTGGAAGACTTCAGAATTCAGAAGTACCGAGCCTCTCGCAGAGGTCTGTGAGCCATCGGGAACATACCTTGCATCTGAGCCTAGGAAAGGTCTTGTCACTTGAGGGGCAGCTGAGGAAAAACATTAATATTATCTGGAGAAACCTTACAAAAGGAGTGATTAATCATTGCATTTTTAAAAACACCTTCCCAAAAGAGGGGGAAGTGATCATATCCTTTTGCTGTAGTAAAAACCACGGAGTAGCGGTGAATTCACCGTTAATGGGCACGCTTAGATTTTCTTCTGTACCTGGTGTGTGGTAACCACAAGGAGAAAGGCACTTTTAAACCTCGCCTTTCTGCGAGCGGGCAGCGTTGGCGTTCCTGACAAAAGTCGTAGCTGTCAGTTTGAACATTACGGCTGTTCTTTCCGCTGCCCCTGGCAGCCATTTGAACGCCCCTTTCTGCACCAAACGGAGGCACTGGGAAGTGATTTTCGGCCAGGAATGGTATATTGATCTGTTATACGTCGGGTGCTGCCCTGCGCTGGCCCCAGGGAAGCGTCAGCCCGTGGCCAGGGTGACATTGGTCAGGATCAGCCCAGCTCTACTCGCTTCGGCTATTTTAGAATTTCTGAACACTCAAGAAGTAAAACTAGAAGTTTACAAGGACTCTTGATGAGTTTTTCCAGCAGTACTGTAATTTACACTCTAATAGGCTTTCCTCTGATGGAAGCTAATGTTCTTCTCATTCATTTACTTCCAAAATGTCTATTTTCAAGTCTGCTGATTGGAGCTTTTGTATAAAGCACATCAGTGAGCTTTGATACTGCCTATTTGGTCTAAAATTAAGATTGTAGCCCTTATAATCTTTCATGGAGATTTGCACTCACTATCTTCTGAGACCTAGATTTACAGTGCCCTAAGTAGATTTCATTTTGATTCAAACTTTATGGAAACTTCATAGGCAGAAAAAAAGGTGCCATTCATTGGTTTAGATTAGAAATTAATATGAAGATGCAAACACTGTATTTGTATTTGAAAGATTAATGATTTTTAGTGCACCAGTAGAAATATTGTTATATTCCGGGGTCTAGATATATAAGACAAGAGCTTGTGGTTCAGCTGTGCTTTTAAACAGAAAAAAAAAATATTCTTTCTACAAGGAGAACTTTTAAAAATACTTTTCAGTTTTACATTTAAGAGGAAGGGCAGCTGATGAAACTTGGGAAAGTAAAAACAAGGAGTGAACTGGATTGGAGTAATTATAAAAAATTGTTAACTGAGCTGTGCAGGTAGGGATTACTTCAATTGCGGGAATACTTTCACCTAATCAGCTGAAACCTGATGGTCCTTAGATTAAAAGAGCCTTGGTTTTGGAATTAGTTTTAAAGTGGACAAGAGTGCTAAACGTTAATAATAGCATGACATAAGAAGGGCATGACGTATGGGTTTCTCTAATTTCAGTTGTGAAACTGAACTTCTTAAAATATTAACAATATTCCTAACAATTGAATTGTATCATACTTGTCCTCATTCCCAGGCTTTGTTCTGTTTACTGCCTACTGCGCAGTCCTTGGTCCTTGATTGTAGCTCTTAGCAACTATTCCTTTCATTTAAACTGAAAATAAATCTCTCTCCCACAAAGTAGTTCTTTTTTTATGCTAACCCTGAAATATTATTGCTTCATTCTAATAAAGTACAAATAAGTGGATGTATATGTGTGTAACACATGCTGTTTCCAGAAATAGTCTACTATGCCTTATGCATAACCGCTCTAGAAAATAATGGTTTTTCATTAGAGGAATAACAAAACAAAAGTGTGGAAATCATATTAAAGCGTGGTATGCTAGTATGA
Source organism: Elanus axillaris (assembly GCA_026212715.1). NCBI lineage: Eukaryota > Metazoa > Chordata > Aves > Accipitriformes > Accipitridae > Elanus > Elanus axillaris. Next base: position 2,103,335 of record JANZLQ010000013.1, on the reverse strand, counting down.
TCTTTCACATATTTTACTCCTTGGAAAGAGAAATAGCTGTATAAATATGAAGCTCAGAAAGACTTCTATTACAAATAAAAACTATTTTAATCAGTAACCCCAGATATTTATGTAAATGGCACTATGGGGTATCTTAATGAACTGACCGATGTTTATCAATGGTGTCAGGAGTGTCCTTTGACTTTTAATGGATTATCATTATAACATGGTAGTGAAACTAATGCAGACTAGCAGGAATAGCATTAAATCAAACAAGGAAGGGCTTTTCTTTATTCCTCTTCTCGCTACTTTTAGTCTTCCTTAAGAAGAAACTTTCACTATCTCTTTTTCTAGTAGAACAATACCGTTTCCTAATTTTGCTACAAATCAACGTAACATTACCAAAAATGCACCTCTTTCGTCTGGTTTCCCCAACTGGCCTTCATTGTTCTGTGTTAGTTCGTTCATTTAATCTTTACCTGTTCTAATAATCCACCCATTCAACATTAGCACGTTAATGTTGCCATTGTTTAACAAAAGGCTAAGAAATGCATGGTAATGGTGGCAGAAAAAGTGGGGAGGATTGAACGGATTCAGGGGTAGAAACAATGGCAGGAACAACTCATTAATCCACTTGGCTTGTGGAGCGGCAGTTCCTGGCTTTCCTTGGGGTAGAGCAGTTGGGGTCACTGTTTTGCTGCTTTGCCTTCTCCTGTTCAGCAACGCGGGCGGGACAGGAGCTCCCATTCTTGTCCGATGTGCCCAATAAAAGGAAAAAAAAGATAAGATAAGCACCGATATATAACCTCATCTATGAGTACTGCCAGGGTGCAATATTGTACTGAAGTATAACAGCTAAATGCTAAATTGAATAATAAAATAATAAGAAACAATTGACCAATCCACCTCAGTTCATGCTGGAAATATTCTCTTATATATGCACTAATACCGGTCAATGGCCGTGTTATGAGGAACGGCCGCCTTAGCTTTTCCTATTAGCAAGACCTAACATCTGCAAGTTGCAAGATATTTTTACTGCAATTTGGTTACTATGGTGATGAGGGATAGCAACAAATTCGCCAAAGATTCTTTGAATGTCCTCTGATGCTGAAGAGAAGTGAAAAATATGTCCTAAAAGATAGATCCAATTCATTTTGCCTTATGGGAACAACTATTTTCAATGAACTGAGTGACAAAAAAGAAATTGTGTTTTGACCCTTTTTCTGCTAATGGGATTTTCTTGTATAGTGTTTGTTGCATCAGCTGTTCTGGTATATAATAGAGACAGAATGTGAAATTTGGATCTCCTGGTAAATGTTCTTCCAGATACTTACAGTTGCACTAGATAGCTCGTCTGTTGGTAAGGAAATTATTAGAGGCTCGCATACTTCTCTATTAATTAGTTTAGAATGGATTAGCTGTGTTTACTTTGCAGTTTACACTTCTGAGTTAAAAGTATCCTGTTTACCATTTCAAAAGTATTCATCTTTTGTAAAGTATAATTTATTCTTTTATGAATGTCTATTTTTAATTCAGTTGATTCAAGTGACTAACAAAATGTGGAATCAATACATACTACAACTTCAGAATAGATTTATTACAAAGTTAGAGTTGTTGCTACAGCAAATTATTGACAAATGGGTCTGACGTCATCTCTAAGTATGTGTTAGGAAGGTGGTTTAAATCAGAGTACCAAAGTACAAGATATGTAAAAAGCATACTTGCCATATAAATTTCCAGAAGTAAATGACGTAAATTCTTAGCTGCTATAATTCTGCTGTATCTTTGATGGTGCACAATTAAAGAGTTAATTGTCCAAAATACTTGGACAGTTCATAACTGCCGAGGCACCCAGGCAGAGTTCTAAACCTGTGCCTGGGGTTACAATAACTGAAGAGAACATGGCAGACGACTGGACATAACATGAGAAGTTGCTGAGCTTAACAAATAACTGAGTGAGTGGCTGACAAAAGTTGCAGCTAACACCGTGAGTGATGACTGGATTTCACAGATGGTTAAGAGAGAATTTTTTGAGACAGGAAGACTTCACAGAGAATTAAAGGGGTAGAATTGGGGACATTTTGTGGATTCTTTTCTTGCAAGGCCAACAGAGCCTGGATAACCATATCAGTAATCCCACATAAAGTCAAGATTGTCTAGGTAACCATGTCAGAAATACTCAATTTGGGGCATGGAGGTGACAAAACTGGGGCCAGTGGGGCCAAACACGTAGGTAAGGGTTGTTTATCCGGGAGAAGAAAAAGATGGAGAAGGGTGGGGTTCAAGGTGGACAGGAGATATAGGAAAATGCAGAGAAAAGGTGATAAAAGGGCTGATGCTCATTGCACTTCTCTGGCTGAGCCTGCATCTAATCACTGCAGCCTCTTTTCTTTCCTACTTCGGCGTTACCACCCTTCCTCGTGGGCAGGGGTGGGCTTTTAAGCTGGACTAGCCAGCAAGTAGAATGATATCCACATCTGTAATGACTCTGAGCCAGCAAGTTGGCAAAAGGTTCAGGATCCAGTTAGGGATATCAGACAGTCTTAAAACCTATGCTGAAATTTGAGGAATCCACTAATGTGGGTTTATTTGGGCATTTAGAAAATGAGCAAGTGTGTATGTTTGCTGGTGAACTTCAGTACTGACTACCCAGAGAGGGGTGATTGTGCGTGTGCGCCGATGGAGACCTGCTGGCTGGGTCGATAAATAGGAATGGAACAACCTGCTTAGTCTGATAGTCCACTGGATTCAGCTTCCCTTAATAATAACCACCGCAAGAGAGATGTGCAGTGACTGCTCAGTGTCTCCTGGGACTATGGTTCCAGTTCTCCTCCTCTCTTTGTTACAAATGAGTTTAGTCACTCCCACATACTTCTACCATTTTTATTCACCAAAACAAACAAAATTTGCAGGAATATTTTAAGTTCTTTGCTTTTTAATGGTTGACAGGTGTTCCAGTCAGTAACTGGAGCTTCACAGGGTAGACAATTTAAGAAAACCACAATTAATAAAAGCCTCTCAATCCCTCCTCAAATTTAAAAAAATAATAATGGTAATAAAAAATAGAATTAATGAGAAATAATAGGAAAACACAACACAGTGACAAGGTAATATTTATAGGCAGCATATCAAGAAGCATCATTCACTCAAACACTCCCTAATTTTTTATGTTTATTTCTTTTAGGTCCATTTTGTGAGGAACCTGGTGATCCTTGTACATCTCAGCCATGCCTGAATGGGGGCATATGTCAATATAATCAGTCTGGATACGTTTGTGATTGTCCTGCTGGTTTTCTTGGTCACAACTGTGAAATTGATATCAATGAATGTTCTTCAAGGCCATGTCAGAACAGTGGTACATGTATCAATTTGCCTAATGTAAGTATAAACTTCAGAAAACCCGATTTGAACATAGAATTAGAGAATCATAGAATCACAGAATGGTTTGGGTTGGAAGGGACTTTAAAGATCATCTAGTTCCAACCCCCTGCCATGGGCAGGGACACCTTCCACCAGACCAGGTCGCTCCAAGCCCCATCCAGCCTGGCCTTGGACACTGCCAGGGATGGGGCAGCCACAGCCTCTCTGGGCAACCTGTGCCAGGGTCTCACCACCCTCACGGTGAGGAGCTTCTTCCTTACATCTCATCTCAATCTACCCTCTTTCCGTTTAAAGCCATTATTCCTTGTGCTATCACTACATGCCCTGGTAAAAAAAAGCCTCTCTCCATCTTTCTTATAAGCCCTCTTTAAGTACTGAAAGGCCTTAACAATATTTTTCCAGAGTCTTCTCTTCTCCAGACTGAACAACCCCAATTCTCTCAGCCTTTCTCTATAGCCATTTTCGTGGCCCTCCTCTGGACTCGCTCCAACAGGTCCATGTCTTCCCTGTGCTGAGGACCCCAGAGCCGAATGCAGAACCGCAGGTGGGGTCTCACCAGAGCAGAGCAGAGGGGCAGAATCCACTCCCTCGACCTGCTGGCCACGCTTCTCTTTATGCAGCCCAGGATACAGTTGGCTTTCTGGGTTGTAAGCGCACATTGCTAGCTCATATCCAATTTTTCATCCACCAGTATCACCAAGTCCTTCTCCACAGCACTGTTCTTAATGCATTCATCATCCAGCCTGTACTGATACTGGTGATTACCCTCACCCAAGTGCAGGACCTCACACTTGACATTGTTGAACCCATGAGGTTCACATGGGCCCACTTCTCAAACTGTCCAGGTCCCGCTGGATGGCATCCCTTCCCTCCAGCGAATCAACCGCACCGCTCAGCTTGGAGTCATCCGCAAACTTGCTGAGGGTGCACTTGATGCCGCTGTCCATGTCATTAATAAAGATACTGAACAGGACTGGTCCCAGTATGGACCCCTGAGGGATACCGGTTGTTACTGGTCTCCATTTGGACACTGAGCTGTTGATCATAACTCTGGAAATGGCCATCCAGCCAATTCCTCACCCATTGTATAGTCCATCCATCAAACCTGTATATCTCCAAGTTTGCAACAAGGATGTTGTGTGGGACAATGTCAAAGGCCTTATTGAAGTCAAGGTAGATGCATCAAGCATCAGTGGCTTGTCCCTTATCCATCAGTGCAGTCAGTCCACCGTAGAAAGCCGCCAGATTAGCCAGGCATGATTTGCCCTTTGTGAAGCCACGTTGGCTGTTTCTAATCACCTCCCCATTATCCATGTGCCTTGACATAGCTTCCGGAAGGATCTCTTCCATGAAAGTGCCAAAACTTTTAATTCTAATGTAAATTTTTAAATTAGCTTTGCATGCTTCTTGAAGAAACATAACATTATCTGAATGGGTAGTGCTTCTAATATTTCTGCACTTAAAAAGCCCAAATTCCACATTTTCAGTTCAGTTGCTTGGTAGTCACTTAAGGAACTATCAATGTTGTTTCACTTTTCTTCTCTCTCTAATAAAATCTTCTCATGTAAAACATGATACAAAAGTCATCTTTATTAACTAGTAGTTGTGTCCTATTCTTGCTTTTGCTGTGGTATCTGTTTCTAATTCCTTTTTTCCCCCTTTCCTTTTGTAAAATAGCATAAATTCATGCAGACTCACAAAGGTTTGATAATAGAGTGATATCTGGTCTTATTTCAAACTGCATTGTGGATGTTCTTTCATTAGCATGACTGTTGCAAATAGCACTGATTACACAGAACCAAAATAGTGAAAGAAGAGTTCAAAAGCTCAGTTATCACATACCAGTGATGCATACTCACTCACAGAGAGACCAAAAAAAAGACATCTAAATTGATGAACACGTCGATAGATTTCTAAATTATGCAATCTGTCTAAATATTTTGTCTAGTAGATATACTAGCACATCCTAATTTGTACAATCATTTCTATAGACAGATGCAGTCGTTTGTTTCACACATATAGAAATCTCTCCGTAGATGTTAAAAAAAGTTCCCTGATCATGCCTTTAAGACTGATTCTAAAGAAACACCTCAACACTTCCAATTTCACTGGGGGAACCAACCTCTCTATATTTTTCCTTTACTTTCTGACATCAACAAGCCTATAAAGAATATTACATAGAAAAATAAGGGTGAGAGTGTCAGCGTTAAGGAATATTCTGGTTTGTAAAATAACTTACAGTTCTTACTGTGTAAGTTACAGACTGCAGTAGCTGGCAGATGTCTTTCACCGTCGCAGAGAAGCATGGTCTCTGTGCTTCATATTGAAGGGGAAGAAGGACACATACCATTTTCTTTCCTACTCTAGTTAGTGAATACTGTTCGGTATCTGATGTACCTTGTGCAGTGCCACTGTTTGATAGATGCAGATGTTACATTGGAACAAGTTCAGAAATGAGGAAAAAACCTTAAATGAATTATAAAGCTCCTTCTCGATTCAGTTATGAAATCACAAAGCCGGCCAAATTTAGAGCTGGTGTATTTTCAGCTAGCAAACCCAACGCTGGTGTAATCTGTGCTGGAAGGCCCATTCCACTTGTCCTAAATTCTGTTTGTAACCTATTTGGGGCCAGGACTGCTTTTTGTTCTGTCTTTGTAGACTGTTTAATATGATGAAACCTTGTCCTATTTAGGGCCTCTATAGTGACAGAAGTAAACACTTATTTCTGTATTGCCTTGGGTACAGCAAATAATTATTTCTCATTTCCTTCTCTTCTATAGGATGTGGCATGTATCTGTCTGCCAATATTCACTGGCAAGTTCTGTGAGAGAATACTGAATCCCTGTGAATTATTGCCTTGCTTAAATAATGCAACTTGTGTAGCTCAACAGCAGAACTATAACTGCCGGTAAGATTAGAAATTAATTTATTTCAGTACTTTGTTGGATCGCTTGATGTTATCCCACTGATTGCAGAAAGAAAAGACGTCACCAGTCACAGAGAAAACAGAAGACTACAAACTTTTCTTTTAACATTTTTTATTTATTTTTGGTACTCTACTGGGTTAGTCTTCTTGAAAACTCCTGAAGTACTACAAAAAGTTTTAAAACATTTAAGGAGTTACAAATTGTTTCATCATTAATTCTGTAAGATGAAATATATAAATCCTGACACATTGATGACAAGTGAGATAATTATACTACAGGTACCACTCCCATTCAGGGTGTATGATGTTTATGTTGTTTCTGAAAGGATAAGACAACTCATTTAATTCCTAATTCACAGACATGCATTAGTGGGTCTTAGCTTTATCCTTAAAGCAGCATGTTAAAAAGTGCTTTATTCAGAAAGACCATGCTAAAAATTATCCATTTGAAAATAACAGAAGTGACCCAGTATATAATTTCATTCCATTTAAATAGCTTTTTAGATATTTTCTTACACCACTAAGGAGCACAATTTGTCCGCTTCCCATTTGCTTGGCTTTTATCTGGCTGCCTGAAGTAAGTTCTGCTAAGCATTACTGAAGTGCTGTAAACAACTTCCAAATTTCAGGATATTCATAAAAGCAGAAAATTGAAAGCTGTGGTACACAAAAGCCTGAAAACACATTATGAATGAACTTGGAAACTGCAAATATGTAACAGAAGTATGGAACATAAAGTTACAGTCCATCAGAAAAGATTCAGTTGAGAAGTCTGGAAATTAAAATATAAGCAGAACTATGCTTACAATTTTCCTAAAGAAAAAAAGACAATTTTATTTATACTAATACCTAAATTCATATATACGTACATACACACACACAAACACATACACAGAGTTAGATCTTCCCGTATAGATATATATAGCACAGAACAGCAGTGTTATCATTTACTTTCCAAGAGTTTAAACCAAGATATAAGCTACTAATAATTTACTATTATATAGCCAGTCTTTTACACAGTACTTTGGTAGATGAGTTGGTATGAAATGATGCCTGAAGTTTACATTTTAAAAAATTCATAGCATGAACAATTAATATCAAGGTGTAGATTGCCTTTCTTTAAAAAATTTTAAAAAAAGTTAAAAATATATCCTGGCCCTGTGTACAATGTAGATTGAATAATTTATAATTTCACAAAGCACTGGTAGAAATAGCCTGTAACATGAACCTCATTGTACCATGGAAATTGGTTAATAAAAGTAGCTAGGGAAAGGCATGGTGATTTAACAGTCTTTCCACTGATACACTATGTGAGAATAAGAGTGGAAGTCGAGGTACTAGAGGTTTTAGTCCAGGGCTCAGACAGTACAATCCTGTTTACTACTAATATCAAGCGTTAAGATCCTGTTCATATCACTGGTGCTTAGATGTTACTTTTAATATTTGCGTATTATTCATGTATTCGCTTATTCTACCTGTAAACCAGACATTTGACAAGATGGGCAAGACACGTTTGTGGAGAGCTACCCTGAGAAACAGCATAGGTTATAAGCTTATTATTTTTAACACTGAGAATGCTCTAAAAAGGGGGAAATAACGTCCTAGAGGGAACACTCTAGAGAGAGTAATGAAGAGTGCATCCTTCAGCTTTGTACAGCATCCAGTGCTTGGCGCTGTACATACTCTTTAAGCAAAATCTTCGGATACTGTTCAATCCACGTAGTTTTGCCTAGCATCCCAGCTGCACACCAGATGCACCTTCTCAGTGGAGGAGGAGAAGAACTCCAGAAGGTGACTCATCTCTTCCAAAGAGAGATATCCAGGACGGTGAGGTGAAGCATCTTCTGGAGCTTCCCAATTTTCTCTGTCCAGAGGTACAGAGAAAGCCTGGACTGCTCTCTCAAACCAGCTTCTAAACCTGCGGACTCTTAATGTTAGATCTGTATGGCACCATTGGAAGTTGGTCTCAATAGAATCATTGAACCATGGAACAGCCCAGGTTGGATGAGACCTCAGAAGATCATCTGGTCCAGCCTTTCGTGGGAAAGGGGAGTTTAGGTGGGATTATCTCGCACTCTGTCTATTCGCATATCGACAACCTCCAGTGTTCAGCCTTAGTTTTGCCATTCAGTCCCTGAAGGCTCCAGTTCCTGACTGCAATATTTGTTAGTGTTTATTGTTAATAAATAGCAAATTATTTCCTCATTTTTGTGAAAATAAAATCAGGTTTTCACCCTTAATCCCAAATATTGAAGAAATGAAAATTCTGTGTATATTTACACCTGTATACTTGGAAGGAGGCATACAGGTGAGAGAAAGCGTTTTGAGGGAGCGTGAGTCACGCACTTTTCAGAAGGAGACCAGATTCGGTAATTTGCTTGAGGGGGCTGCAGTCTTGCCCATGTATGTCAGGGTGCTGAAATGGAGAGGAGGTGCTCACCTCTAGACAGGGCCAGCAGTTCAGCAGGTTTTACTGGGTTTAGGATTCAAAATTCTCTTTGTCAGTTTATGCCTTGCGTTAGCTACTTGAATAACAGAGGATTTCAGCAGACCTATAGGAGCAGCGGTTTAACCATCAGTTTTGTTAAGTCCCAGACTTGGAATCTTTCTGGCTGTGGGTCATGTTTTAACTCATCTTACCCAAAGGAAACCTGCCGTTAACTACGTTGCTTTACTCAGGAGATTTGGAGCTGCTCGTTAAAAGTTTTAAGTGGAGGTTTTGTTTCATTTTTGGTAGTCATTGTCAAATACTGCAGGTGATGACTTTGTCAAGTTACTCTACAAAAACCTGCCTGTGTTTCATTCCGTGTAATGCTACTACCTGATCCGCTTTTATAGCATTTTAACATTTTAAATAAATGCAACGGTGTTTGGCTCACATGCATATATAAATTCAAATGACAGCTGAATTGACCTTTTTTCTCCTTTTTGGTTTGCTTTGCTTGCCCCTATTCCGTGCATTCTGCTTATATTCATCACCAGCTCCACTTCTATCTGCTTACCCTTCTTTGAGAAAGCAGTTGTTTTCCGTTCTAAAGATATAACCAAACAGACTCAATTTAATTTTCTCCACTTCAGTTATGATGTACGACTATCTTGTATCCTAATTCCATCCTTTCAGTCTTGATATCATATACAACTTTGTGCTAAGAATCTAATAGTAGCGTTTTTTCTTAAATGTCAAAATTTAAGGTGAATTCAAATAGGCAGTGAACAAGGATATCCATCACAATAAATTTTGATTGTTTACTTTGTATCTTCTTCTATTATTCTTGTTCTTTAGGACAATAAAAAGTCACAAAAAATGGGAAAGAGTGTTCTGAGAAAATTTGCTCTGTTAGTGTCATCTTTGGAACTTTACTGTCAACTTCCTTGCTGTTAATTTACTCTTACCTTCTCTGATATTGGTATGCCTATTGCAAAACAACAATAAAAACAGAAATAAGAAAAATGAGCAAATATAAAAACCAGAATAAGAAGATTCAAAAATTGGCTTACTAAATTATCTATATGAAGAAACTGCCAGAGATTATCTAAATAAATTGAACGAAGAAAGCTACGAGCTTTTTCACCTGATTTCAGATCACGGGTAAAAACAAATCAGTAAAACAAATGTTGTAACCGAGTTGCTCTGATTTGGTTTTAAGTGTTATTTAAAAATGGAATTACAACAAAAGATACAAAACTTTTTTTTTTACTTTACATTCCTTTAATTTATAAACATTATATATGGATGAATGGTCTTATAAAGGACAACGAATATGCTGTTGATATGAATAGTTTTCTTTAGAGAGAGAAAAGTAAGTGTGTAACTATCTAATTATCTTTGAACATGCTGGAATAAAAGCAGCTAAGTGTTATGAAAACTCCTTTTAGCCACAATAGGTGAACTGGCAATTAGTTAAGAATAAACTTTGCAAGAATTTTGATCCCAAGTACTTGAAATGGTAGCAGTGTAGTTATAGGATTTATATACAGCAATTTTTTCAGGAGGAGGGTGAGGATTATGTAGTCCACTGCTACTTGCATAGAGTGTCCTCCTGCGGACAGGGATTATGTATCTGTCAAAACACAAAAGAGAGTTTTTTGTGGTCTGGATTCTACTTTTTGCACATTTTCAGCAAGATACAAACATTCAAATAGTTTTCTACACTGTTCCAAGAAATGTCAACAGTTCCTTTTACCATAGAAGAGTTACCCACAGCTCCATTGGCATCGCGTGGAACTAAAAAACTGTCACAAAACCAGAATGCTGGTTTTCTCCTTTAAAGAAAATACCAAATTACAAGTAAGCAAACACAAAACCAGCCGTGCCGTGTTCTCTCCACAGATTCCATATGTTGTTCCTTACATACCTAAGCATGTCATTATTGACTACTCTTTGTTAATCATTAGTAGTGATTGATGCTAACTACGTTAAACCTCATTTATCATCATATTTCTAATTTTCCTCTCTGATGGTTTAATTGACCTATCCTTTCTAATAAATTTCAAAAATCTCATTTATAGCTTTCTATTAAATATTACCCCATTTTGGATTGTTTTTTGTTTCTGGAAGATTATATGAAGTAGTGGTATGAAAATGCTTTAATCAATGAAAGAAATTGTTTTATGGAGAAGTAAGAATATCCAGAATCATGCAACTGACTTTTAATTGCTTGAAAACATGTTCTGTTTATTTTAAATAATATATGAGATCTGGTTTGTTACTGCAAAAACATTATTTAATAGAATTATGAAACATAATTAAATACAATTAACTTTTAAAGTGCAAGTCCTCTCAAATACACTGGTGTATTTGCAGCTGCATGCCAGGATTCACTGGAAAGAACTGTGAGGAAGTAATTGACTACTGCAGGCTGCTCAGCATCAACTGTCTGAATGAAGGATTGTGTCTTAATATAATTGGAGGATTCACTGTAAGTAATTTAATACATGTTAAACTAATTCAGTGCTCCAAAGTATAAAAGCTTCAGACAAGCAGAACTTGAAACGCATTCATTACTCTAAGAGACAAGAGGGACATACATTTATGTGTTTTATTTATTTAAATCAATAACACAAGGATGATTCACTTGGGCAATATGGATTTTTTTATTACCTTTCTACTGAGACTGTGTTTTGTACTATATCAAGTAAGAGAGCTGAAGAGTATTTTTATAGTAAAAAGAATACATAACTAATTGTGGTCCAGTGCTATTATCCACACCGATGATAATCACAGCTATGTTGCAGCCTTTAAAAATACGTTGCTTGAATTGAGAACATCTGTTGCCATTGTTTTAACCAGAATCAAACTAGTAATCTAAACATAAGCACATTTAAACTCAATACAAACTTAGAAGTTTGATGACGACACTGCAGTGCGGTGAGGTTGATTCCAACTGACAATTTGAAAAAAAGGAATTCTGCTTGTTTGAACTCTCAAAATAGCTCTCGAAAATGCTGAGCAAGATCCGTCACGTACCACGATTCTTCTGGCCATAGCTGGTCAAAAGACGAGAAACAGTACTTTCTCCAGTGGCAGTAATTGGGAACAGCTTAAAGGTTACTCTGAGCAACCACCTGTCCTGCAAATAACCGGAGATGATCCCAGAATCACAGAATGGTTGAGGTTGGAAGGGACCTCTGGACGTTATCCTGGCCAGCACCCTGCACGAGCAGGGCCAGCTAGAGCCATTTGTCTAGTCCCACTTAGCTGTTTGGGTGCTCAGACAGAACGGGTTAGGGTTACTCTTACTCCTTCCTTCAGGGAGGAGGAAGCGTAGTCCGCGCTGTGAGGGAAGGAGAGCGGGAATGGAGGGTGACAGTGAGGCCGGCAGGGACGGTGTCCTCACTCCCAAAGGGCACAGTCCCTCAATACCCCCAAGAAGAGGGCAGATCCGCAGATTCGGCCAAAGGTCCACTCCCCACAGACAAGTCCGTAGTGATGAAGCAGGTGCGCGGTCAAGCTGGGTAGTCAAGTCAACAGGTCACAACCGGCAAGATGCAAAGCTGGATACAGGCGGACCGACGAAATGGCTCTGGGAAGGATCTAGTGCAAAGGCCTGAGCTGAAGTGCAGCTCACGAGTAAACGGCTGGAAGCGCAGAGATCCCAGAGGCGAGTTCTGTTTCACAGTAGGGTGTTCCAAAGCGACAGTGCTGGGCCAAGTCAGAGCCGAGCCTGAACACAGGCCGTGGAACCCGTGAGGGAGGGGAAGAGGGCACCAGGGAAGAGTGCGGAGGAAGATGAGTACGGGCCGCTCAGGCCAGTTAGAGCCTGCTGATGCATTCAAGGTCCCGACACTTTCTCTGGATACTCCTTGCATGTAATTATTCATTCAGTCTAAATATCATTGCCGTTCTTGTGGTCACAAAAGCTAAGGAGGTGTTGATACGTTCTGCCCAAGGCTTTCCACCTGACTCCTTGAGTTCGCTCACATTCTTTGAGTCCTACCTGATCTGAGAACTGCTACATACAGGTGCCCAAGGATTAATTCTCCTATTTACTAATGGGAACAAAGAGCGATAAAGATTCCAGTCCTTTGTTCAAAGTGGTCAGCCCGTATTTGTGCACCTTGTTCTGTATGCACATTCTAAGTCAAACACTGTTGTGGACTTTCCAAGTGTCACTGAGAATTGAATTCATAGCACTGTTGACTGTATTGCTGAAATTAATTACTGCATCTTGTCCTTTCCCTTAGTCCCTGATCTTAATTGCCAGGAGCAGCTGTTTAGGTTGACCTGTTACTTATTCAAATACTTGCACTTCCACAGATACGTAATCAGATCTATGATCTGATTCTATCTAAGAATTTTATTTAAGAGCATGATAAGTTAGTGAAGTAAATACATGTAAATGATAATTTCAGAAATTAATGAATACTCTATTACTGAAAGAAATATGTATGTTGTATCTGCCAAATTCTTAATTCTGATGAAACCTGTTTTAAAATTTGTGTTTTAAGAACATTTATTAATTCTACCTGTAAATATATATTAACTAGAGCAATAGTATATTAATGTGCTTTAACAAAAAATCTGAGTTTATTTGCAAAATAGTGCATATTAGAGATTTATGCTAATAGAGTACCAAAACGTCCATACTTAGAAGAACATAATTCTTGCTTTGTTGAGTATATATAAATAAATTACTCATAGCAGAATAAAATAGATCACAAGGAATTCTCTCTGAGAATTCGCCTCTTCTCATTGTTAGCAGATGAAACAAATATTGAGCCCAGTTCTGCTGCACTGAAGTAAAAGGGTTCATAAAAAGATATACTGATTTTGAAACGTTTGTGTCTCCCAGATAACTTACCTACATGGTAGAAATATTAGATTCCAAACAGAAACATTGCTTTTAGCCCTTTTCAGCTACTTATGTCCACTTATATCAAGCAATAGCAAAAACTTACAGTATAACAATTGGAGTGCAAAAGTGATATAATTAGTGAGAAAATGTGTATGACATATGCAGACATCGAAGTGAATACTAATCAAACACAAAAAAGAAATTTAAAACCCAAGTTTTAGGAAAGCAAACAAAAATTGGGTACCAAGTTTTTGTGTAGTTAGTAAGTGTGCTGACATTTACTTCAACTCAAGCAAAATAGGTCTATAACAGTAAATGCTTTTGTAAAATAATCCTCAAAAATACACTTCCATGACCAGTATAAGATGTGATACTTTCTTAGCAGACGTCGAATTAGACTCTTAAGATGGAGCTAAATGACGTGGCACAGCAAAGGTTGGATTTTTTTGGTTAAACATCGATGCCTAGAGAAGTGAATGGGATGGTATAGTACCTGATAGAAAAGTAGCGTGACTGGCCTTTGGGATTGACAAATAGCAAAGCATGAAGAATACTAAAGAGCCAGATAAAAATTACTGGAATTTTTGTTGAAAATATACATTATACTGAACCACAGTTGAAAATCATTGCCCTTTTCCTTGACCGTCTGTGGTGTGGCATCTTTGTTTGGAAGATAAGCAGCTGTACATCAGCTATAGGTTAACTTCTCTTCTAAGACACAAACAACTATGGATTCTGTCCAGCCTTGAAAATATGTATTTTCGGTATTATCAGAAAATCAAATACTGATCAGTAGTTTGAGAATCCCAGCTGAGAGAAATGTGGCTGTTACACTATTTTTATTTATTTTATTTATTCTTTACAAAAGCAGATTTGGAAGTACTGAAGCATTTGATGCATTTGTATAAGCAGCACTAAGCAGTCCATCTCAAAAAAAAAAAAAATCCAGAACAAAATAATTTTTTAAAAACCAGGATTTTGAATCTTGAAATCTAATTAAAACATTTAATTTTGTTTTGGAATTAATCTCTAGTTTAGTTTCAAAGGGTAGTAAATACTTAGAATTGAAATGGGATAGTTTTATTTTTTCAGTATTGCTGTAACAGTTACTGGCAGAAGTCCTTGATCACTAATTAGTATTAATTATAAGTAATTGTAATATTGACATTTACTCTGCTTACAGTTATTATATTCAGTAATTTACTGTATGTTTCGAAAATTATTTCTGCCTCTATTAAGAAATCCCTCTGACTAGTGGGTGTTAACTTTATGCTAGATAATAATGTTTAGTCGTAAGAAGCATTTCCCGATGATGCTGTTGTGTCAGATAAACATGGGAATTGTTACTTCTTAGGACATGGAGCTTCTCCTTGCATTTCATATTCTCATATTTCATATTTTTATATCTCAATTCTCATATCTCATATTTCAGAGTACAGCTGTAGTAGTAACAAATAATTTCCTTTGTTCTTTCTGTTGTTGCCCATCATCTTGGGAACCAAAGTCACGATGTATACATTGAGATAGGATTTATCAATAGAAAAATAATTTGTAGTTGCATAATTAATTCCAGTTAACATAGCTTCATGGAAACAGATCACACCAGACAAAGCAGATTTAATGAGATAACTTGACAGATAGTGATGGAGAAATATTCTCTGCTGCAACTCACTCATTAAGCAAAATAAATCATCTAATGGAGCAAGTTCAGTTCTAAGGAAAAAGATATCTAGATCTTGATGACACTTTAATGGGTACAGCCAGTTAGATGTATTGGCACAGGAAAGCTGTTTTATTTCCAAATAGTTGCGTGTTCTGCTTTTTGTAGCACACACACCACACATCCCCCACCCCATCCGGAAGAAGCAGAAGCTAGCACAGTTTGTGTAGCTAGATGTTCATGTTACGGCCAACTGCCAAGATGACTGTAAAAGACCTAGAATTCTGTCCAGGGTAAATTTGGGGGTTGTTTTATTATTAAAAAAAAAGTGAAAACTGATTAAAATATTATTACTACATTGTTGGGTTTATAGGCTTGAAGATCTGTGAAGTAGTTATTCTAATTTTAGAATTTTACTTAGATTTTTTTTTGTAAAACTTGGAACTAAAACCTGAGTAAAGAGTCAAAAAGGAAAATAATTATAAATTGGGAATTATTGTCCCCTGTGAGTGTTTTTAATGGGCCTCATGGCAATTTGGTTCTGGACTAGTGATTTATAGTACTTGAACATAGTAGAAAATACAAAACTCTGTTGAAACGTGCAGATGACCAGAGAAATGGTAGTATAGTTAATAATTAGCAATTCTGATCAGGATTTCTTGGTAGGTTATACTACCTGGAAAAAAAATGTATTCTAAGAGAGGCAAAGGCAATGCTGTATGCACAGGAAAAAGAACGTGGATTACACAGTAGTGACTGTTTCCTGATAGTCAGTGACAAAGACGACAACTTTGGGCTCAAGGTGGATATTAAATTTGACACCACACTATTGATGAAGACAAAGACAGTCCCTGTAGTCGTAAATAGAGCATTTGTATATAGAAGCATTTTTAAGTGGTCATACTTCTGTGACTGTCAGTGGAGAGTACATCATAGGCAGTTCTATCATCTGAATTGTTTAAACAAGGTTGTAAAACTGGAGAAATGCGCTTTATGGAAAAACAGCATTTTAAAACTATATTCTGGAAACAACATACAGATTCGCAAATTTAAGTCAGTCCATGGGGTATCAGTTTACCTCAGAAGAAAAACAAAGGAACAATTGTATTTAAAATATTAAACTCTGGGTACCAAAAAATGTTGAAGCCACATTTGCAAGGAAATGCTGACAGTATTGTGCATATTTCTGTGCAGCTGCTTCTTCTATGCACTACTGATTATACCAGAAGCATTTTCAAAAATTGTTAGGTAATAAAATATGGTGTAATGCAGTGTATTAACAGTTTTCCATCAAATCAATGCCAGGTCACATCTGTCCTGTCCTGAATAACTTCACCAGACATTAAATTTCATGTGTATCTACTACTGTGGAATCCAAAACCCAAAATTCCCACCGAAGGCTGGAATGCTTATTGTGGATAGCTTCTAGTAGTCAGTGCAGCCGACTCATTCCACTGATATTACAAGGTTGGGAAGAGGATTATATTTCCCAGAGCTGCCATGAATAGGCAAAACATATTAAAAAACCCACTTTATTTCAGCTCTGTAGAAGGTCAAAGATACAACGTTTACTTTGTTAGCTAGTTTTTAGAACACAGAAAGGTAAGATTGCGGCCTTGCCTCAGTTTAAGAAATCTGGATATCATTTGGACATATCATTTTAACAGGTGACAAATACAGTGTTTGAACATTACAGACTTTCCTCCTTCAGAAAATACTGCTATGTAAAATTCTATTACATACTATTGATTTGTCAATTATTGCAAAACCCCTGCTATTGAATTTCTCCAGTTCTGCAGCTGCAATGGTGGAATCACTTTTAAAAATCTATATAATCGCTGTTAAACTTCTGAAGAAAATACAATATAGCTTATTTTTCTTTGATATCCATCACATAGGAAAATTTTTAATTAATACTATCCTGATTTGGCAACTGGATTCTAAACACCTCCACCTACTCAGTATTAGAAGATAGGGGCCACTGTTTTAAGGACAAAAATAAATAAATTAAAACAGGTTTAACATAAACCACACATTTACAGTTACTAAAGTGTGAACCAATTGCAGTTTCCAGAAGTTTATTCAATAACACTATTCATCTGCATTATTTTAACAATATGATAACCTGCTTCTTAAAAATAATTTTAAAAAAAATCTGCCCACAGAGACACATTTCCATAGTCATTTCTATTCTCACGGCAACTTTTATTTTTCTTAAATAGATTTTATAAATGAAAAGTCAGTGTTCTTTATTTGTCGATAGTACTCCCTCAGTGCTTTTAATCTGAGTTGTCTAAAACAATTTAGGGCTACAGGCATCTTTTATCCTTATCTTTACGTGAAGATGAGGAAAAGAGGAACAGTTCCCAAAGGACGGCTGACAGGGAAGAAAGAGCTGTTGTTTCTTTCCTGCTAATCGTACTGGTGCCACATGCTAACCACCCAGGGCACGTAGTAGTTTGGGTAGACTTCTCCCAGTGAATTAGAATGGCTCCAGCAAAGCCTCTGGCACAAGGAGACTGGGCAGTAAAAGCAGGTAAAGAGGGCGTACAAACAAGGAATCGCCTGGGGACGTAAAGCTTTCCTCAAGGTGCCAAGGTGGAATCAGGTACCTAACTATTTATCCACAGCAAGTGGCTTGGATCAAGGCAAAAATAATTCTTTTTGTTTAAGATCCCCTGTTTTTTCCTGAATCATTAGTATTAAAGTAAAAAAAAAAAAAAGATACTGAAAAACCATAATAAACTAATTTAGTGTAAATTATGAGGATAAGAGAACTGTCAATTACTGAATTTTGGAAGCCCAGAACAAAGTGCAATTTCTAAAACACAGGAGTGGGAAAGTCGAGACTATAAAGACTGTCAAGTTTCTGGCATGCCATCTGTCTTTATGTTAAGGGAGAAACCACTGAATTGCATAAAATTTACAGAACTCACAGGCCAGTGACGATTACCTACAGAAGTGCATTTGAGGGAGAAGAAGGTGCAGCCCTACAGCAGTTGCAAGCAGGCAGTTTGGAAGAGCTACACGCTCTTTCCAATTTCTGCTCTGCCATACGCTTCTTACGGAAGGGCATGCAGGTTAAAAATGCATTCCACTTTTTCCAGGGTGTAAAAATGCTCATTTGTCAACTATCTTTCAACTTAACATAGTCTGCATAGTGTATCCAAGCCTACGTTGTCAATATGCCTTTCTCCCACCATCCTGACAAACCACTGATTTGTGCAACGTTACGTGCTTACAGCTAACAACGGAATCGGGTTATATAGACACAAAAAGCTGAAGCTAAAAGACGAAGTGAAAGTAGTGCCAATGTAAGGTCCATTTCCATTTGCCTGCACTACACTTGAGACAAGGACTAAGGAAATTACACTTATTGCCTGAATAGCAGGGCTGTGGCAGCGAACAAGTAAACACTAGAGCAGTGTTAGAGACAATAATCTATATTATCATTCTGGGTTTTACAATTACACCTCCTGTTGGCCATTCAAAGCAAATATTTAAATTTTCTTTCAGAAGCTGAACTGATGCTTGAATGTGAAATTTTTATGTTGGACTCATTGTCAGTGGATGTCCTGGTGCCTTCCAAAAGAGCAGCAGGAATTGCTGCCGATTTCTGGCTAGAGTTCATGCAGTGCGGTGGAAGGAGACTGTGCTGTTAAGGGGGAGTGAAGCTAAGCAAAAAGTACTGGTTTTAACTTCCCTAACTAATTTTCAGAATATGTGTCTGTAAACATCGGGTGTTTGTATAGGCTTGGGTTACACCGATTACTGAAAACACGTACCAACCTGCATACCTTTCAGAGAACTGTTCCCCAGTCACTCCATTTTTGCTTTCTTATATGGGTATGCATTTAACAGCATATACCAAATAGTATGAGCCACTGTAACAGGATAGAAAAATTACTATAATAGAAAAGATTGGTATCTAAAATCTAGCCCTTGCAGATGGCTCCGTGGCTGTTCATGCTATATTCTTTTGATCTTTTTCCTCACAACCCTATATGAAAGCCATAGCTGATATAGCTGAAGTTTTGTGGTGAACCTGAGATAGTTCAACAGCAAAGTGGGAACCCAGAGGATATATGGCTGATAAAGGAAAACTGTGAGTACAGATGAACAATCGGTAGCACCACCGGTCGCACCATTGTAGTTCAAGTTCGAAAACCTGCAAATACACGCTGCCCAAAGCTTATCGTGTTCTCTGGCAAAGCAGAAGAGGCTTGTACACTAACAGAAAGAACTGCTTCACCAAAGCCAATACCTTCCTTCTGGGGGAATGAGGCAGGGAGGAGAGAGGAGGGAGCCTCTCCTTCATCCTGTGTTTTTTCCGCCTGTCAGAAAGCTGCTGCCTGGTACGCATTCAGCAGAACGTGCTCAGGAATTGCAGTCAGGCAGCGAAAGCTCCACATTTCATCCCTAACCAGATGAGGTTTGCCCTTGTGGGTGCGGAACCAGGCCCGTCAGCCAGCTGTCAGGCTGGGAATCAATCTGCTGCCCTTCGGCAGAGCGGCGAGCCGTGCCAAGGCCCGCAGGCCGCGGTTCTCCCTCCGCCAGCCTCAGCGGCCGTTCGGGAAAGCCTGGGCCAGCGCTCCCCTTTGCCGCTTGGTAAGTCCTTCCCTGAGGAGCCGCGCTCTGTCCTAATGATCCTCGGTAATACCTTATCGCCAGAAGTCTGGCTGAATTCCTAACCCAGAAGGAAAGCATCTCTCTGCAGAATCAGCAATAATCGCCAGAACCGAGCTACATCAGTCACACTGCGTAGGCCTCATAGCCCCGGGAAGGCCTCAGACTTATTCTTAGAGAGGCCATTTCTATTTGTTGCATGAGCGGAGAAATAAGTTGTAGAGAACATATCCAGAATTAAGAGAAAGCGCAGCTGAGAGGAGACCTTACCTTGTTTGACAAATGCAGTTCCTTTTTTTTTTTAAAAGCCACGAGGACTCTTTTAAAGCCCTCTGCGCTGTATCAATGACCGTTTGTTTTCTGAGTATAAAAAAGCCGTAAGGAAACAAACATTTAATATATTTGGCATACTATATATTAAAGCAGTTGGTTGGAGTGATAAAATTGTTATGAATATTTATAACAGCTCTACTAGCAATGCTAGAAGCAATGAAAATTGGCACTGCAAAATCTACTGCTCTCAGATGCAACTTTTATACTTATGTACAACATATAAAATAGATGATTGTCATTTTCCTTTTAAAAAAAATCTAGAGTCTTTCCTACTCTTTTCTCCCCATGGACTGTCTGAGCAATATAGTCTCATCTCTGTGAAGCCACTTTGCCACCATCATTAATTCCACTGATGTCTCTCCTGTATTTGTCCTTCCAGCTGACTGTTCAAACAGCAGTAGTTCAAAGTCAGATCCTTCCATTAGGGGCTAGTTTTGCACAAGTTAATTAGTCCATTTTCTTCCACACTGTAGCAGTAATTCTACAGAGTTCACATAAATTTTAAAATGTGCTATACAGTTTTGTGCTTCTTCAGTGTTTAATTTGAACTTTATCGAAACAGCCTTTTCCTGCTTTTCATATTGTATTGAAATAAACAGCATCAAAGCACCCTAGGTACATTTCATGCGTGCTGTTAAGAATCCCTGAGCAGTACAGAAGTTAATGAACAGTAGAAATCTTCATGTAATAAACTAAACATCCTGATTTCCGAGAGTTAATTTAAATGAAAAATATTTAAAGTTCTGATCGTGCAATACCTTTACAAATCTTTATACATTGTATCTTAATTGATCTACTAGCACATAATTCTACTAGAATAGCATATAATTAAATATAAATAGACAGTAAGATACACCAGAAATAACCAAAAAGAATGTTTTGTTTCATTTTTAAACAAAACCTCTGAGAAGATGACATGGTCGTTTTAACCCATTGTCAGTAAACAAAAGCATAAGGCAGCAAGAATGTTGAAAAATAAAATGCACAAAATTGATAAACACTACGGTGAAAGATGTGCTACATGATCAGTATGAAACATTTTTTTTTATTGATGAAATGCAATGCCATTTCTATGAATTGTATGGAGAGGAAAAATAATTAGATGATTTTGAGATGGTGAAAGAGACAAATAATATGAGTTTTAGACAATAGGAAGGGAAAGACAAAAATATCTCACAAATTTCAAGAAGAAAGGAATAATAACCTTGAGAACAGAGTGTTCAAATACAAATAGTAGCAGTATTTTTTATGAATTTTGTACTGTGAAATATTTACTATACTGAAGACCATATAACCTACGTCCCAGATGCTTCTGTTTCATATGGAAAGACATGGAATATATATATAAAGGGAGATTAAAACCTGGACCTGGATGGAATGTCATGTTAATTAAAACCAGACCATATGCAAAGATAAGTGTTTGTAATGCACTTCCGTGTTGTAGAAATGCAGAAAGGACAATGCTAACAAGCCACTATAGAGTTTCTTTGTTTTTCAGTAAAGAATTCTATTTTTCACTGCGCATAGTGAGCCAGAATTGATGTACGTAAAAGGAACGTTGGATACTAAATAGCGACAATGTTAAAAACTACAGCTCTTTAAAAAATTATTTATTATGTAATCTTTCAATGAGCCAAGATCCTGTATATTTAACCATATACAATTACAGTAAATAGTATGTTATTGCCTAACATAGCATCTAGGCAATTCAAATGTTAAAGAGAATAGAAGAGATCGATTTCATCTGGTGTGAAGTTCGCCAGCCAGAGGCAAATTTTATTGTCATTAGGTAAGATTTTTAGTCTGTTTGCATCAATGTGTATCAACAGACACAAATTGATACGAGAGAAGTTCCTACTGGACATAAGGAAAGTTTTCACTGTGCAGTCCATCGAGAACTGGAACAGGTTGCCCAGAGAGGTTGTGCAGACTCCAAACTTGGACATTTTCAAGGCTCAACCGAATAAAGTCCCGAGCAACCTTGTCTGATCGCATAGTTGACATGCTTTGAGGAGGAGATATTACTAGCGACCTTCTGATGTCCCTTTCCACCTGAATTATTCTATGTACTGTAGTGTACACTAAATAACTAATAAGGCGATCTACAAAGAACAAAACAGAGCAACTTATAGATGACATCCAATTTTAATGTTTTCAGTGAAATAATGCTATTATTGCATAATATGTTCCTATTGCACACTATAATGTTCTTTTTTAAAATATTCATGTGGTTCCTAAATGTTTTTCCACTTCCCTTGCCAATTCATGTGTTGAGTTCTTACATTCTCAATGCTTGAGTCAAAACTTCACTAAATTTTTCTGTCCTAAAACTATGTTAGGCAACCGTGGAGTTCATAGGTATTTAAACAGAAGCTATACTAGAACTGGAAGTGTGCAGTTTATACAAAATGCACAGATTAATCAACTACTCCCCACAGTTCCCTAGTTCTGGTAACACACAGAATCACAGAATATCTCAAATTAAAGGGTTCCATAAGGATCATCAATTCCAACTCCCTGCTCCTCACAGAACAACCTAAAGCTAAACCGTATGACTAACAGCATCGTCCAGACGCTCCTTGAGCTCTGAGAGCCTTGATGCCGTGAGCGCTGCCCTGGGGAGCCTGTTCCAGCGACCGACCACCCTCTCAGTGAAGAACCTTTTCCTAAGGATAATATATAGCAATGTACATTGAAAATGTATTGAGTACATTTCTGTGTCAACTAGTTCAAGCTCATAGTTAAGCCTCTAAATATTTGGGTATTTTTTTCTACAGCTATACTTTCGTTGTTAGTAGGTATTCTTAAATGTGCAATGTTATATCAGATTATGAGATATCATTCCCCTTTAGTATCTCCCACATGAATAAGGTACACAATCAAAATATTAAACAGTCATCACAAAGATAGGCTGTAACCAGATTTCCCTTGTTCATCTTGGTACTTCAGCTGACTAGAACTAAAGTCATTAGGCAGCTGTGCAAAATTAAACAAAACCTTTTATCTGGAATTTTCTTTGATGAGTTTCTTTTTTCCAATGTAGAAACTGGTGGGTCAGGATCACCAAACATTGTTCATATCTTAAAAAAAATCACAAAAAGCCTCCACAAAACCACAAAAGCTTTATACAAAAGAATTATTTTTTAATGAAGCAATGAATCACATGGCAACAACTATCCCCAGAACAGAAATGACAAGTAGAGTGAAAGCAGCATCTAATGTTTCTTTTATGTTGGTTGCATAAACCAACCAAAACAACAGTTAGAATATTTTTGAATGTTTTTCACACTGAAAAAATAATTACACTGATTTTCCAAATAAGATGTCCTGATGATTGATTGATCTTCAGCCAACAGTAATTAAATTGGCATCCCAGAGTAGCAAAGGATCGTGATAATAGCCAGACTCGCTGAAAACCAGAAAGCTCCAGCTTTGATTATTCACAGTTAGGAGCACATTAAACAAGCAAACAAAGAAAGAAACAAAAAAAAGCTTATGTAATATGAGTTCATGAGAAATATTAAAAGAAAAGAGTGGTTGGATCTTTCACAATTTCAACTTCTTCTACACTCTTGTGACTCAAATAATCTGAAAGATTGGTTGCTTTTGGGTGAAAGAAAAACAAGCCCTGTTAAAATTAAAAAATTAACTCTATCCCAGCCAAAACCAGGACAACAAGCTAGCTGAGTTTGAATTATTTTTTAACAAAATCATTTAAAATCAAGCCTGTGCTCGAGTTTAAAGCACTTTTCAAAGATGCAGAAATTCCCCAAATCTCTTCTTTTCTGACATCCCTATCTAATAAGGAGCTGGCCCCCTGAGATAAGGAGGATGCCTATAGAAAGATTCCATGAAAGTGCAGCCAGCCAACTCAGCACTGTGTATTTCTGAAGTACATAACTTATACTAAAATTCTTTAACCTGTTTATTAATGCCAGTAAGATCAGACACACATTCTCCATGTGCTGTATATATTTTGTGGTGCCTTCAGCAGCTGTTTCCAACACTACACAGGTAGTTTCTAGAACATGCTACAGCTTCTTGTCAATTATTTTTCTTCCTTCAATATCTGACTTTTCGTCTACTCCCAAACATTCAAAAATGCACATTCTTAATTTCCCTTTCTAGTTTATAATTAAATAATAAGAAAAATTCATTCATTTATAAAGTCTGATGAAAAGAGAGGTGGCACCTGCTAAACTACACAAAAGGAAAGTTCATCTTCCTCCTCCCTATATGAATGTGCCCAGATAGAATTCCACTTCATCAGAAGCCAGAGGAATACTTGTCACTGCAAAAAAAAAGTAGTTTCTGTTTTCCCCCATATGTCCACCTGAGAAATGAAAGAATATAATCTCTGTTAAAATTAATTAATTAATACAAGCTGTGCCATTTTTCAGCACAGACCTGTAACAGTTTTACCTGAAATCAGGGATTCATATGAATGAGCGTATCATATTAGAGATGATAAAATCATAGAATGGTTTGGGTTGGACGGGACCTCTAAAGCTCATCTAGTCCCACCCCGTGTGATGAGTGGGGGACATCTTCAACTCCATCAGGTTGCTCAGAGCCCCGTCCAGCCTGACCCGGAATGTTCCCAGGGATGGGGCATCCACCACCTCTCCGGGCAACCTGGGCCAGGGTTTCACCACCCTCAGCATAAAAAATTTCTTCCTTATATCCAGTCTAACTCTACCCTCTTCTAGTTTAAGACCATTACCCCTTGTCTTATCACTACAGGCCCTACTGAAAAGTCTGTCCCCATCTTTCTTATCAGCCCCCTTCAGGTACTGGCAGGCTGTAGTAAGGTCTCGTAGCGGCTCAGACCTGGGACTAAGTGAGTTACGGAGATCAGCCACTTCAGCAGCCATCAGGAACCAACAGGGTAGTAACAACTCATATAATATAAGCAGGATATGGGGAACTGAATACCTCCGCTTACCTACTTTGCTAGCTCCATTACACTCCAACCAAGATAACGCTGTTAAAGGAGAAGCCTGACCAGAGCATTTTCCCTGAATGCTTGCACTCTGTGAAATGGGAGGAGAAATCGCCTGCCAGCATCACCTAAGAGCTACGCAAATGGAACCTCTGCCCTTGGAGTTTCCAAACCTCTAACAGTGTGGAGTTTGTTTAGGCGGGATATCCACATGACAAAGCAATGTATTGCCACTATGCTACAGCTCCGGAACTTTAAAACATCACGTGTTACAGTAGTATGTTACATAAATTTGGAAGCAGACAAAAAAAAAAAAATTCAGTAGGTAATTGTACCTTTTTTCTTTTTTTTTCAAGTATATTTTGCAAGATAATAATGTAATTCTTAAAAAAAAAAAAAAAGGTTCAACCCATGTAACGACAGATATAGTAAGTTAGGACCAACTCATTTTCTCTTTTTAAGCTACAAAACTCACTCAGGTGCCCTGGTGTTTTGTAGGCTAATGAATCAATGTTGTAAAGTTTTAAGACTTTAGCTGCTGCAGGCATGGCAGAATTTATTGACAGCCATAGATTTATCCTCATTTTCATTTTCATTTTTGTACATAGTTTGAAGGAAAAATATCATAACATTCCCTTCCATAAGAAGACATGTATTCCAATTGGAAGAAGTGATTAAAAAGACCTCCTCAAATAAGTTCCTCAACTGAGATCACTAAGTAGCAACGTGTTTGTTAACTATGAACTAAATTTCCATAAGTTCCTTGCAGTTATTATCTTCCCACTCTGAGTGGCTTCTACAGCTTCTCTTAGGAATGCATTTTACATATAAGAAAACTGTAAGCAGAAATTTTTTTTCTGGTATTAATCTAAGGATTGTATTTTCTTTATTTTAACGACTTCTCTAGCTGCATCAACATAGAAAAATAAAAATACTATTCCTTTTTTGTCATTTGGCCAAAGAGCATGTGCTAATTTCTTTAAATCTTTTGTCATAAACCAGTCACTCAGGTTCCCAATGTTGAGAATACCTATAGGAAAAGTTGGGAAGATAAACAACAGTAAGGAGATGCACATCGCTCAGTCTGTATTTGTGGAATGGGCG
>JANZLQ010000013.1:2066295-2077068 GCA_026212715.1 Elanus axillaris | reverse complement strand
AATCTGAGGGTAGGAAAAAACCACATAAGAGAACATGTAAGATAAAACAAAAACTGCAAGCATTCATACCGTTTGTTCTCTAAATTTTGGGTTGAGTTGGGGTTTTCTCCATGTACTTTAACAGTAGCAGAGCACTCTATACACATGAACATCTTCATTTTGCAAGTCATCTTACCAGGCAATTGAAATCTGATAAAGCAAAAAAAGGTTATTGTACCACTTTTCAACCAAACTATCAGGACGCTGTTGGGGTGATCTCTATTCAGCTTTAAAAAAATCACTTCATGTTGGTGGAAAGTGCTGTCTTAAGCTTCCCTAAGACTTGTCCTTTAATTATCCTCAAAACAATTCAGGTATAATCTGGAAATAGTGATTTAATTCCTGAATGCTGTCTTGCCAGTAATAGGTTTCACCCCAGGTGCAGAAAAGCCACTTTGCTAGATGAAGAGTAAATGTAGTTTTCACAACAATTCCACCTCTGAGAACTGATTTTTTAAGTGAACATATATCCACTAGGGAGAGGGTTGAACTTCAGTGAACTTATTCGAAGAAGCTCTTTCTTGCAGAATGTACTTAATAAGATATTTGAAGAAAGAAAATACTAGTTAAAGAGTTTTAACCAGTAAATAGTAATGTTTAGTGACTGAGGAGATAAAAGGTTGAGTCTAGTCAATGAGAATTTCCAAATAAATACTGTACCTATGAAAAGCAATCATAAAAGAGAAGCTATCCTATAAATCCCATTTTTAGAGGTACAGCATCAGAAAAAAATGAGACCGAGGATAATGTAAGCCTACTGCTGAATGAGGTGGCTGACATGCAGTGCCTTTGCTCTGGTTTTTACTTGCAATATCTGCTTTCAGGTTTCCCAAGTCCCTATGCCGAGTCACAAAATTTAGAGGAAAGAAGTACTATCAATGATAGAGGAATGCCAAACTAGGAATTACTTAGGCAAAGAGGGTATTTATATATGTCCAAAGGGCTCAACAGGACGCATCTAAGGAAGATGAGGGAGTTGCTCAATGTGATCAGAAGGAGATCAAGGCTGGCTTCATCTAATACTGGCTTGCATTAGTAAAAGCATAGCCAGCAGATCAAGTGAAGTCGTCGGTCCCTTCTGCTCAGCACGTGCGATGCCACCCCTCGAGTACTGCGTGCGGTTTGGGGGCTTCAATGTACAAAAAAAAGAGACTTTGGCAAAATTGGAACAAGTCCAGCAGAGAGCCATCTACATTGTGAGAGGGTTGCAGCACGGGATGTATGAGGAAAGGCTGAAGGGTCTGGGTTTGTTTAGCCTTGAAAACAGAAAGCTGAATGGGGAATAATTCTTTTCTTCATCTCCATATTGGGTGATCATAGACAAGACAGAGCCAAACTTTTCTCAGAAGTGCACAGCGGTGGAGGGAGGAACAACTGGCACAGGTTGCAACAAGGGAAATTCTGACTCGGTATTAAGAAAAAATCATTCGCAGTGTAGTGTGAGGGTAGGTAAGCACTGCAACAGGTTGCCCAGAAAGGCCGTGGAATTGCCACCCTTGGAGGTATTCAGACCTCAACTAGACAAGATCCCGAGCAACCAACTTGGACTGTAAAGTTGACCTGCCCTGAGAAAGGGGTAGGACTACATGACCTCCAAAGGTCTGTCCCACCTAAATTCATAGAATTTAGAATCCTGGGCTTCTATGAATGTAAAATATATTGACGTACAGAAAAAAATAATTTTTTATAGGTTTGTTTGGAGGAAGTTTTGTATACTGAACGACAAAGGTAGACATACCCATAGATAGTTGCCTCAAACATGTCACCTTGTTTTTGTGGTTTTATAGTAGTGTCAGTTGCAACCAAGCATAACATCAGGGACAGGCCAGAGGGAGTGGCAGGTGTTTCTGGAGATTGAGGGGATTTCAATCCAGAGTCGTGTATGGGTATTGTCACAACAGAGAGACACAGGGATAGGAATTTGGAAAACAGCGGCTAAGGAATATCTATAAGGTGGAGAACCTTATGTTCTTCCAGGCCCTGGGAAGGTAAATCACACTGATTCTGTTGCATATCATGTTCCTCTTATACCTGGGTCACTCCGGAGATGACAGCCCACTTCAGCTATCTGCTGTTTCATTAGTTCAACTCAGAGATTCGCAGTGTGGAATTTCCATCATCGCAGTTCTCTTAAAGGCTTCGCTTGGCCACCTGAATACTGTTCAGTTTTACAAAGCATGTCTATTAGTTAGGGAATCAGAGATCCATAATGGAAATGTTTAGAAGACTGATAGGTTGGGCCAGTTTTAATCTTTAAAATAAAACTTTACTGAATTAATTCATAAACAGCATACTTCATGCTAACAATTTTTACATGTTGTTAATCATTCTCACTACACCTACGTACTGTTATTCTGTAACACATTATAAAATATCTGTGATGGGCCAGTACTATGGAGTTGATGCCATATAATTAGTGCTGATGGCTGTGGTCCTTGGTGGTCCTTAGTTCCCAAGGTCAAGGTAATCTTGTCCTTTGGAAACTTTTTGTTACATATATGATGTGCTACTACACCCATCTCTGTCTCTTTGGTGGTCGCGTTGTCCACATACTCATGTAAAATGCTTATACATTGTGCCTGGCTACACCCTCACAGTGTTCTAAAATACTTTTATGCTACTGTGGCTATACTGTTCTATTCCCCTTCTAACTGGATTCAAGGCAAGGTACCATTAATTATATCCTGATCAGGGCACTTGTAATTTGTAGGTTTCACAGGACTCTTTGGAGCAGTTAATATAAGCTTGTATTTCAATAGAATATTTTCAATGTCATTTATTTTTTTCATTTATGGTTATCACCAGTTTCTTCCTTTTTTTTTTAATGGTTATTTGAGGTCCCTGAAGGATATTGAAGTAAAAAGACTTTGCCAATGTGTTTCTGTCATAATAATGCTTAATAATAATTCTATCATAATAATGGAATACTAATGCTACCTGTGTGTTCCTATGGTTTAGTTCCATTTTTTTGTAAGTTAAACTCTTTGTCCCATGATTCATAATTGTATTGTCATTGTCCCAAGACAAAAGTAATGTGTGAAGACTACCAAAGATATCTCCATTTCTCTAGAAATTTATTTTTTTCTTAAAAGAGCCGCTCTAGCCTTGTACTCAAAAACTTCACTGGAGAGCTTCAAATCTTCCCCTTTCCTCTGAAAAAATTACTTTTAGTTATTCTGGTTAACAGATGGGGTCAAAACATATAACAGAAGCCCCATATTATGTTTTCTCCTTACTAGCTGGCCACGGTGTTTGTCTTGCAGGCTGTGCTGGTATCACTGCCGGGTTTCTCCCTCACCTCCGGGCCTTTGAAATCCTTTTTCCACACTCAGTTCTTCTCTTCCTGCGGGCAGCTCCATCCCTTCCAGCCAGCAATTATCTTGCCATTTCCTCCTACTCATGCGCCCCACACTTTTTCAACAGACATGGTAGATGAGTTCTGCCTCTTTCAACTGCTTTATCATCTGCAAATAGAGGCGTGAGGAACAGTCTCAGCTGGATGTAAGACTCTGCATTCTACAGTATTTTTGCTTCAGTAATTAAATACAAGACCCAAAGAAATTTCTACAAATTTTCACATTACATTTTCATTTTGTGTTTCCTCTGTGGTTGTTTTTCATTTGTTTGTGTGTTTGGTTTATCTAGTGCCTCTGTGCCCCTGGATGGACAGGAGAATTTTGCCAGTTTGCTGAAAATGCGTGTTTAATTTACCCAAATAGTTGTTCGGATGGAGCAACTTGCATCGATATGAGCCACCTGAGAGAGCAACCTTTGTTTCAGTGTTTGTGTCCTCATAATTTCACAGGTAAGGCACATACAAATCATGCAGAAGTTTGTAGTTTCATTTCCTTTTAAATATTCAAGTTTAGGAATGCTGAATTTTTAAAAATAAGGAACAGAGAAGTGTTTGGAGGAGTAATCACATCTCTTTGCATTTCCTGCCCTCTGCTGTGATGCCTAGAAAATCTAAATTGAACTTACAGGTTACATTTGAATCTTCCAGTTAAGGTTATAGTAAGTCTCAACCTAGAGGAGGTATTAGCTTCAGCTGAAGAGACTGACTGTATGTCTACATGTGGAAGTTCTGCATGTGAGCTAGATGTCTGCCTTCTCATTACAGTTTCTGGAGATCTAATTAATGAAAGCAATGGAGTCCGGGGAGTTTGTGAGTTTGTATCAGCCTGTATTCGTTCAGATAGCTTTAGTTATCTTTTGGAGACCTGGATCCCTTTACTGCTGCGGTGGGGTTGGTTAACTGATTCACTTTACTTGACTTTAGAAGCCTAAAGTAATGTGAGACCTGGTAAACAAGCCTTCAAAGCATTGCCAGTGAGGAAGTGTTTTCAGGGGGAATTAAGACCACCTGTGTTAGGTATTTGGTAGTGGTTGAACCACTTTCTTCGGGAGGGTTTCTTTTTCAACCGGCTACAAAAGAAACCTGGAAAAATAGTTTAGATTAACCACATTGGGTTCTAGCTGGTAAGGAAAACAAGTTCTATTTTTATCTCCTCCTTTACCTTGAAGTAGTAAGCCCATTTAATTTGGATTCTACAATGCTTCACTAATCTTTGGTTAGAGAGGGAACTGAAAAAGAAGCATTGACTATGATTTACTCCAGTTTTAGGTAGCATTAAGGAAACAGATATTAGCCAGACATGCATCAATTTAAAGGTAAGTGCCAAAAAGATTAACAGAATTTAAAACATAACCAACTGAATGATAGAAACTTAATATTTATTACCTAAAGAATGAAAGTTAAATTCAAGAAACGTTAGTAATACACAGAGAAAAGAGACTTTAAATCTATTACTATTGAAAAAGAAAACATAGAGTCATATCCCAGAGACTTGTAACTATCAACCTCTCTTTTCATTTCCACCTTGTCACCTGTATGGTTCTCTTTTTTCAGTCTAATCTTGGGTTACTTTTTATTGGTGTGACAACTAAAATTATGGATTTGTTAATAAAACTAATGTTTCACTATGGTACTTCAGGGGTTTGCAGATAATAGTAAAGTTTCTACCATACAACATAATCACGAAACAAAAGTCTGACAGGCTATAGTAAATGGCAATAAATGTATGCAATTAATACAATTTAACCTTACTAAACACTGAGTAATGATTGAATTCAAGTGGAACCGACTTCAGGGTTCAGGGACATCTTAACATAAGGTGAAGATTCTTTCCTTTGTGTGATCTCATTGTAAGAGGTTCTTTATATTGTAATAGATTTTTATTTTTTTTTACTTCTTTGTATTTGTAAATAATCAGTTACTTTTTCACTCTTGTTTCATAGCATTTTTCATTTATACCTGTTTATTGTTTCATTTATGTGTTTGGGAAGGGAGAGAGGGAAGGACAATGCAGTGGCAATTTTGGCATGTTTACTTGACTCTGAATAAATAGCATCTGCAACCAGAAAGGCTGTTGCAGTTCACATCTAATTGTTCTTAATTGTGTTTATAAATTATAAACACTACAGCTGTAGCCTTTGCATTAACATTTAAATCATATTTGGAGAAAACTTATCTTAGGGAAAACAAAATACGACGTGATGTAACATTGTCAGCTGTGAAATGCAGAACTTTGATTTGAAAAATAATAAAAACATTTCATTTTGGTTTCATACTCTTTAATGCAACCTTGTAGAAGCTTACTATATACACACAAGTGCAACTTTAAACTACATTTCTTATTTCTTTTTATATGTAAGATACATTTTGGATCATTGACTTGGAAAAATATCCATGTGTTCTGTCTCTGAAATGCTCAAAGGAGAAAAGAAAAAGTTTACAAAATATAGTTATTTTTGTTGAATAGATGTGATGAATTTGTGCATTTGATTTCCTTGTACAGGTAGTTCCTTATTTTCCTTTCCCTTTTTCTCTTCTATGAAAGTGGATAAAAACCTTTGTATCTACAACAGTGCATGTAAGTGGCATGGCTTATGACATTGAAATGAAACAATCCATGTCAGCGATTTCTCAGGTTTTGCAAAGTAGACCAATTGTCCTTGAAGAAGCTTCCTCTAATTAATTACTATCTTTCCTTGTGCATAGAGCAATCATATAGGCAGGAATTGATTGGGCATGTTAGGCACTTCATTTAGTTAGTAAAAAAGTCCTTTAATTAAAATAATCTTACTGCTGCTAAAATGAATTGCATCCCGAGCAAACTCACTAACCAGAATTTGAAGTACTACTTCAATTACATACTTTTTCTTCATCTTCAAACTTTCCTTTTAGCAGATTCCTTAAGATCATTCACAGATTTATCCACAATTTATTTTTGTTCTTTCTCTCATTGTTTTATTGAGCTGAGACAGGGCTGCTAATTTCCACAGCTATATTGGAAATGAATATAAACAGGCTCCGGTGAAGCTTGCGCTATTGAACTATGGAGGTGGTTTGAAACAGTCTTCTGTAGCAAGCATCTCTGGTGCCATAACTGTCCCAGAGAAGAAGGTATGGGACATAAAAGTTCCTAGATCTTTCACAGTCTAGTTAAGACAAAGTTTATACCAGTGAACAAAACAATTACATGGCCTAATTTAAACCCTATTTTACCCCTCTGATTTAAATCCCCCCATTTTTAAGTTCTTTTGTTCTCCACATTACAGTGGTGACACGGTGGAACACCGGTGGGCAGCTCAGCACCGCACAGCTGGTCACCCGCTCTCCCCCAGTGGGATGGGGAAGAGAATCGGAAGGGTAAAAGTAAGAAAACTTTTGAAAGTTGAGATAAAGGCGGTTCAATAGGGAAAGCCAAAGCTGCACACACGAGCAAAGCAAAATAAGGAATTAATTCAGTGCTCCCTATTGGCAGGTCAGTGTTCTGCCATGGCCAGAATATTTGGGGAAGGTCTCTATTTTGCGTTGAAGTACAGTGCAAGTCTTATAAGTCTCAAAACTCAAATAGATAAAAAGAACAATAACATTTCTTCCACCGCTCTATTCCCTGTTCTAAAGGTGAGCTGGTAGAGGAATTTTTGTAGCATCATGGGAGGTCCCTATATCACAGGAGTGTCACTGGAATTACACAGCAGTGTACGTCTCGGGAACAGCTGCTGTCATTTTAAGCTTTGTTCATTGCACTTTATGTGTTATTACCATTGTCACCTTTGAAAGAGAAATTGTTAGTGCACACAGATTCCAAACATCAATGACCATGGACGGAAATAATGGAATAAAAGAAGTCACTTGCTAAGTATTACAAGAGGAATTCGCTCAGAATGCTTATCTTCATTAAATGAAAGAAAAAGGAACAGCTCGCTGCTTTGCCGAGGATTCAGTTTTCTGTCAAAGAAGAACTTTCAGTGATAACTGACAGAAAGCAAAAATAAAAACTGAAATAATTCAATCTCTAATACTCTTCAGCAGATTTCTAGACATGTCTCCTGCTGTTTAAAATGCCTTTTAGAAGGCATGGCTGAATAGCATCAGTTAGGGTGAAATTATTTTAGTTAGGGCACGGGTCCTTACAAAGATGTCTCACCTCCGGTAGCAAGCTGAATTACATGAAAACAAAACGGTTCCACTCTATCTGGAGCATTCCACTGTAGTAATAGAGAAAAAAGGACAGAGAAGCAATCTGAAAATAAAAAGAACACATTAAACCATACTGGCATAATACTAGATTTGAAGCAGATAAACTCTAGAAACACTAAGGGAGAGCTAATGCCTGATGTTGTACCATACTTCTGGGAACTCCAAGCAGACTGTGACCTACAGGAGGTTAAGTCAACAGTTTTTCTCAGGTCTTGATTTCCACAAGAAGTATTAAGATTACTGAAAGTTTCATGCTGAAAATACTTTTTTTTTTTCTTTTTCTTTGGCATGCAACAATTGCACGAAAAGCCAAGAGACTGTAAAAATGTTCTACCTGATGTTTCAAAGACAAATATAATATCGGCATTTAAGTGCTGGCTAGTTTTAAAATGGAACAAAATGTTCCCGATGCATAGGGATATTTATGACTATGCTCGTATTTCATAGTATTTCAGCTTCCAGTTTAAGTTGCTGTACAGTGAACATATTTGGCCCATATGAATGAGAAAGAATATTGATAGAATTTTTGTCCATCAAGAATAGTTCCAGATTACATGGTTAATTTAAAGATGCTGTAGTTTATTAAGAAGGGTGTATAGTATCAATGTCTATGGATTTCTAAGTAAATAATTAATAAAGTTCTCAGCTGAAAGAGATGCTTAAAAATGTGCCCTTAAACTTGACATATAAAATACTCTAGCTGGCTATGTCTGCTCATGAACTCCAAAAATTATTTTCAGCCACCTCTGTCAAACTTTTTTTTCTTCTTAAGTGAAGTACAAACCCCTTGACCTTTTCCTTTCTAGGACTATTAGGCCAGCACTCAAATCAGAGTGGTGCTCTACATCACTGAATTTTTTAAAAGCGGCAAAGTTTCAGAGACAGAGTGGGAGTGTTTCCGCCTCACGATACGTTCATGTGAACATCTGACCTCAACGCCAGGTGCCTACCAAACAAACCACCACTGTCTTCTCCTGCTTTCCCCTTACCTACCAGCCTACCATGGCTCATTTCATTAAGGCATACAGCTCCCAGATTTAGTCCAGGGAGTTTCCAGAACTCTGCTGATTTGCTTTAGCTTGTCTGTCTCTAAAAGACAGGCTTTTCATCAATCGGTGTCTGTGCTTTCCTTGTCTCCTTAGTCAGAGTAAAACCTAAAAGGAATCTAAGGTCTTTTCTCCATGGATAGTTTCATAAGTCTCTCATAGAGAACACCAGGGCATGATTCATTCTCATTACCCAACATATAAATCTGCTGTAAATGACAAGGGAAACTAGGAATTTGCAGCTTGCTTTAATTATTCAGAAAAGCAGCTGGAGAGATAGTGTACATTCAAATAGCTGTATATCACCCCCCAAAAATCATCAAATCATCAATAAGAAACAGGAGGGAAGTATGCCTTTTTATGTAAATTCAGTAAAAAGGCTTCAGAACAAGTTGTTTGAAGTGGTTTAAAAAGTTGATGATCTGTAATAGCTATAGAGAGATTTTTTCTGCTTCTCAGCTGAGCCTGTGTTGATTAGCTCAGCCGAGTGCAGCATTTCAGATCTTACCTATGTACAAAAATTGTCAACAGTGCTATAAAATCACCTATCAGACTAATGGGTTTAAAACCTAAGGTGTGTAGTGTAGAAGTAATTTTAATATGTTTAAAAATAGAAAATGCATTTGAGAGATGAACACTATCTATACAACACTATAGAATTCAAAGCAACTATATTTTAGAAAAAGTAAACCTGAGCTATTTACAGTGTCCCCAAGTGAAGAGCACAGTATAGAAGTTGCTGCTGGATGTAAGTTTCTGATGTAATACAGGTTAAAAAGAAAGCAGATAGGTCTTACAGTGTCTATGAAGACTGTTTATGTCACAGGAAAAAATACATCAGTAACACAAATGAAACAACTGTGCCATAAGTCTGTCACCTTGTAATATTGTATAGAGTATTTCAGTAGAACGTTGGGGGTTTTTTGTTTTATTTTGTTTTTTAGAGGGAACAACCTGAACACAAAGGTTGAGAAATAGCACAAGAAAGCCTTGAAGATTTAGTTCATATATTAGCATAATTCTAGCTTCAGTGGAGATACAGTGGACTATGTCAGCTAATGATGTGGGACATTGTGTCTGAGAAAACGTAAGCAATACATAGTTAAGCATGCTTATCCATACTTTGAAGACGAAAGTCGATGTTCAGGTTAGTTTAAGAAAGCTGTGGTGGATTGTTTTAGCTGAACATGGTAAAACAGGTAGCTGTTTTTCTTAATCATGTTTGCTACATAGTTTCATTCATGATAATTTCTTCAGAAACACTGAATCCCAACTTGAATGCTTCCACTATACAGAAGGACTTCAGGAGCTAAAAGATTTAAGACTAAGGCCTTTTAAAGAAATAAATGAGAGCTCCAAAGATCAGCTGTGTAACAAAAACAGGCGCTGTGTCTACTAGGTTACCTGAGACATATCTCACTTTTAAAACGTGTTCCTTCAAAATATTTAACCTCTTGACATCTGTGTGTATTATAATTTTCTCCTCGGTATTTGCCACCCTTTAATATAAACTGTAAGCGATTGCACAGAAAGTGGAAGTGGGGATGAGCTGCTTGAGAGGAATATAGAGCCGTTACCTGAGTGTGCATGGATGGAGTTAGAAAAGCTAAAGCTCAGCTGGAGATGAAACTAGCAAGAATCAGGGAGGACAAGAAAGTTTTCTCTGAGTGTATTGGTGGCAAGAAGAAAAGACGAGGAGAACAAGGGCCCTCTGCTCAATGGGGCAGTGAGTACAATGCAAAATAAATTGCTTTTTATGCCTCAGTCTTTAGAGCTGTGTGCTCAGGTGCCTTCCAGCTCCTTGAGCCTAGGAGCATACAAAATCTGGGAATGTAGCATTACCCACAGGAGAGGAAGATACTGTTAGGAGCACATAAGAACGTCAGACACGCACAGGTCCATGGGACCAGAAAAGACATGCCAAATGGTGCTGAGGAGCCTGGCCAATGCCGTTGCGAGGTCACTATCTCTTTGAAAAGTCATGGTAAGCTGGTGAGGTCCTTGACTGGAAAAACTTAAATGCCAGCCCCATCTTCAAGAACTGAAGTGTATTGAATTGCCGGATTCTCCACCTGGGACAGGCCAATCCTGGTTGTACGGACAAACTGGGGGATGAGAGGCTGGAGAAGAGCTCTGTGG
>JANZLQ010000013.1:2045781-2066004 GCA_026212715.1 Elanus axillaris | reverse complement strand
ACTGAGCAGGTGGTCAGTCACTAGAACAGGCTCCCCGGGGAAGTGACCAATGGCACCAAGGCTGTCGGAGTTCAAGGCGTGCGGATGATGTTCTAGTGTCATATGGTTTAGTTGTAGGTAGTCCAGCAAGGAGCAGGGAGTTGGACTGGATGATGCTTATGGGTCCCTTTCAGCTTGAGATATTC
Source organism: Elanus axillaris (assembly GCA_026212715.1). Lineage (NCBI taxonomy): Eukaryota > Metazoa > Chordata > Aves > Accipitriformes > Accipitridae > Elanus > Elanus axillaris. The sequence goes on along the minus strand of JANZLQ010000013.1, from coordinate 2,065,819 downwards.
ACAGAATCGCAGAATGATTGAGGTTGGGAAGTGACCTCTGAGGTCATCTTGTCCAACTCCCTTACTCAGGCAGGGTCCCCTAGAGCCGGTTGCCCAGGACCATGCCCAGGCAGCTTTTGAATGTCTCCAAGGATGGAGACTCCACCACCTCTGCGGACAACCTGTGCCAGTGCTCGGTCACCCTCACAGTGAAAAAAAGAGTTCCCTGATGTTCATGCATAACCTCAGTTTGTGCCCATTTGTGGTGACATTTTATTTCACTGTTATCTTGGTCATGGAATTTGTAATTAAACAATTTAACCTGGAAGAACACACACTTAGGTAAAAAATGTGTAAGGTCATTTTTAAAAATAAACAGTACAACAGTAAACTCTTTAATGAAATTATTTTCCCTCCTTCTTATGTTGCATAATTTCTTTATTTTTTCCTTTGTTCATTGTACCTGCTGAACTTATTCCTGACAGAAGAATAACATGCTTAATTGCACACCAAAATCTTGTTTGAGTTCTCTAAGTATTGCATTTCTCAATTATTCAGCCCTCACTCACTATGAAGTGATAATTAGGCATTAAAAGCTAAGTGGATTACTGTGGAGATCTCTCCTGACATCCATTTAACACTTAATCAGATCTTAATACCATAAATTATGCATTTCTCAGCAGTATTCAGATTCTAATAAATTTTATAACAGTTTGCATTTACTAGGTTTTCTTGACCTCATTGTGACAGGGAAAAGTTGTAAAGTTCACTTAAAGGATACAGCCATTATAAGAATTTCAGATTTATAGCAAAATAATTCTTTAAGCATGTTTGATTGTACTAATATTTATTCATAAGGATCTCTTGGACAAGACAATTCCACCCTCATGAATAAATATGAAAAAATTGATCCAAAATACATACTGAGTTGAAGCTTATTCCCAGCTTTTTTTCCCATTTTGACTTCCAGACCTCATTAAGAAAAAAAAAAAAGAAAAAAATGCCACATTTCCTAGGAGACAGCAACTTTCTCAATACATTTGTCTCATTTTGCAATTAAAGTATCTATTTTTTTAGCATGTCTTTTTGCCAACCAATATTACACAAAGTTACATTTTATAACTCTTGTTCTGGCTCATAACATGACCTTCTAAAAGTATTAATCCTGATGGTATCTCCCCAGAGATACAGATACCTACAGGTACCTTTAGTGGCAATACAAAGTTAGCAAATGAGAGTCTTGTAAATGTAAGGTCAGATTGTCCATAGTTGCCCACATAATATTACATATTATAATAATAAACATCGAGCAGTACCTAATTTCCTGTTTTCTTTATTATTTATATTTAACCATAATAATATACTTAAAAAATATTCTGACTCAGTAAGCTTTATAACTTAAAATAAAATATACTCTCGGCCATTGAAAAATTGAGAAATATTAACACTGGGCTATTTTTGGCTGAGGAGCAAAGGGACAAAATAAACTTTAAAAGCCTGTATAGCGTGCTGGTCAACCTCTCTGTAAATAGGTGAGATTGTACATGTGTTTCAGCACCTCTTGGCCCCAGATAGAGATTTCTGGCCAACAAATCACAGCATTGAGGCCTTAAGTATATTCCTGTTTACGTTGCAGTCCATATAAAGCAGTCTTTAGGTCTTAGTTTTACCCTCCACTCCAGCATATTAAAAGATACAGCAGCATATTAAAAGATACAGTGTATGTTTCTCGAAGCTGAAGTGTTTTCTATTAGGACTGGACTAAAGTGAATTAAACTGGCAGAAATGCTTTGCTGAAACAGAGACAGTTATTTCCTCACTGAATTTTATACTGTTAGTTTGTGTTCTCCTGATGTCTCTGGCCTTAGGTCAGAAGGAGAGCTGATTAAAAATTTAGAAACAATTTCATTATTTGAAGTAAAATTATTTCCTTTTTTTTGCCATATGAAGAATTTCAAAGAGAATACTAACTTTTGACACACCATTTTACAGAACATATTGTCTGATTAAATAAATTATCCCAATTTCTTGTACAATTCTCCCAAATGTTTTTCTCCTGTACAGCTCTTTTGTCTTTTCTGCTTAGAGCCACTGAGTGAAGTAACACTGATTACAAACAAGTTGGTCATAAAAACATCAGTAATCTACTCTTATTTTCTTTTCTGAAATATTCCTCTTTGAAACTTTTCAAAACTCCTCCATCTTTTTCTAGTTTTCTCAACAGTAAAGATTGTTTCACTTCTCATTTCTCTATTCTTTATCCTTTCTAAAGTAAAATAAAAAAATACTGAACTCCAGCTTTAGAAACAGTAAATCATAACAAAAAAATGGAAAAAGGGACAGTAGCACACCAATAACAAGAAAAAAAACCTCAAGAACCTTTACACAGAATTCATTATATTGTTTTCAGTACCAAAAAGAATAAGGCAAAAACCTTAATGTGTTTTCTTTTTTGTCAAATCTACTGCTTTTCCAAGACTAATGGTAAAGCTGATGGTCTTCCTTATTGACTCTTATCACACTGACAGAGATATATTTCTCTTCAGCATATTTTTTTTAGAACTGTCCAGTTATTTCTTCTCGCTGAGCTAGAAAGAAGTCTTCAGCTAATGAAGCAAGTGCTTTTTTGGTGGAATGACACTAGAGGTTCAATCAGACAAATGAGGACTAGCTTTTTCCTAGCCAAAATGGAGCCCAGATGTGACATAATGAAATATATAAGTAATAGAATCAAAAGCCTAGAGTAGAGATCAGGGTTGACTTACGCAGCAGTAAAAAGTAGAAGAAAATGCAAAGGTATGACCTCCATTTCAGATAATTATTTCCAGTGAAGATCCTTCCTCTTCAGCTCTGTATCCCCATTTGGATCCCATCTAAAATTGTTTTTAATGCCGAAAGAGTTTGGTTTGACCTTTCTTTTTAAGACCCTGAGGTTTTAAGGAATCTGGAAACTTAGACGAGGTATTTAAATTCTAACCAATATTCCAGAAAGATTACTTAAAGCAATTGTTATTTTACCACTACTACTAAAATGGTTCATGGGGTTTTTTTAAGAACATGATATTAATTCTTAACCTTTTTAGGATTTTTTTTTCAATCCCAGGAGAATTCTGCGAGGTGCAAATTGGTAACTGTGCTTCCAATTCATGTGAAAATGGAGGAACATGCGTTGACTATGAAGATCACTTTAAGTGCACTTGCCCTATAGGTGAGTCATGGGAAATTTATTGTATTTTCTAAACAGAGCAAAGAACATGTCATCCAAGTATTTAAGTTTAAGAAATGGCAACATAAAAATAGCAATATATCTCAAAGTATACAATGAACGTTTTTATGAAGAATCCCACTTTTTCACGTTGTTTAGGAAATAAAACTGCCAAATTACTCTAGTAGAGTGGTGTTAGCTGCTAACACCCTGAACAGACATAATGTCAATATTCTGAATGAACTGTGATTAAACATTCTTTTTGTGGCACAGGTTTCGAGGGTGAAAGATGTGAACTGGATATTGACGCCTGCCTATTCTACAATATAAGCTGTGCCCCAGGAGCGCTGTGTATGGATAAATCTCATGGATTTAATTACACGTGTTTATCACCATGTATTGGAAGTACAGAGGTAGGATAAAGTGATATATTCCCCCTAGTGTTTTGGGGGAATCAAACAAGTTATTCTAAGAGCAGTGAGCTGTTGAAGCCTCATTTCCTGGGGGTTTCCAAAACAAAGTACTCCTTGATGTATCCTCATGGTAACCTTCCTCTTTCTTGCGTAGGACACACACATCCAGAAGTGCGTGATGTGACTAGTCTGGTCATTGTCTGACAAACCCTGTGACATCCCAGCTCTGCCCTTCTTGTTCTTTATAGGTTTACTCACTGATGTCTCTGTCCCCTACTTGCTGCTGCTGTGTTGTGAAACTTGTAGGAACCTAAGGTGAAATTTCCGTGAAATGTTTGATGTGTGTAAAAGTTACTAGAGAGAGGGCTGATGGTACATCAATGCACAGAAAGAATGACAAAAGCTTCTTTTCCATTAAAAACAAAAATAAAGAGCATTATCAACAACAAAAAAGCTAAAGCAAGACTAACTAGGCTGCAATAAGAGCTGAAAATGCAACTAGAAAAAAATCAAAATTCTTCTTGCAAGTTACTCTCAAATGCTCTACACAATATAGTAATGAATTTGATTTTTGTACATGCAAAGTATTCCAGAAGTCTTTAAGTCAGATACAGGCAATTCTTAGGCCAAAATAGCATCCATTGTGTACCCAGATGTCTCTAAGAAATACATTTTCTGTATCCTTCTCCCTTCCTTTCAGTGATCTTTTCAGTTAAATTACTGGTTTGGGTAGGATTCATTCACAACAGGGTGGACTACCTAACTTGAGTTACTGAGATTTCAATACGCAATAAAGTAAAATACTGTTGCGCTTTTTTATGTTGATAGATATTTTAAAAGCTATGTACACAATGCTATACAGCCCTTTCAAACAGCTACTCAAACATGATAACCAGTGTTTCAAAGGCTTAATCTATTCTTTTATTGAAATATATTCACCATAAAAATATACTGTGCAGAGCAGGCAATGTGTTTACAAAGAAGCAATCAACATTTATGTCACCTTGAAGTCCGTGGGTACACACTCACCAATGAATATGAAACGTAGCACTGACATACTCACTGGCTCAAAGTTTTACATTTAAATTGTTCAGCATCTGGTAAATTTTAACATTTTTATGATTTAAAGTGTCATACAGAGTGCAAATTTATTGTACATGGCATAACACCATAATGATGCAATAATCATTATGGCTAGTTAAGGACGGAAAGTGATGGTGTGCCAAGGATGCTGATGGGAGCTACTAAAACATTTTACTGGAATACTTGCTTAAAAGCCCTCAGACATATTTAATTTATTCATACAAACATTTCATAGACCATTATAAACATCATGTGGGAAAAAAATTAATAATATATATATGTATCTATATACACTCACTGTATGAGATACTTAATTTGGGCATAATGTGAATAATTAGTAGATTTTCTAAGGGGAAAGGGAATAGAAACCAAAATAAAGGAGTGATATATTTGGGTTTTACTTGTTTTCTTAGCCTACAGATCTTTAAAGTAATATCACTTGCTTATTGGAAAAAATAAGTTCTTGTTCAAACAAATGAATATTTGAATACTTTCTGAGGTAGTGTAACTAATAATTTGAAATTAAAGGTTTATATTATTCGGTAAATTATATAATTCAGCATTTAATTCTTTATTTATCCTTTATGGCTGGAAAGTAAGTATATATTTTTCCATTCTTTCATTTCTTTTCCTTTTCCAGTGGTACCTTAGTTACACTGAACTACTTTACATCTCTGTATGCAGAACAACAGACTGGAAAGAATGCTACTATTTTTAATAATTTCTTAATAAACAAAAAGTAAATTGAAGTCATTTGGGCTCTTTTATCTCTATACCAATGTATAATTATACTAATGTGGTCTTGGGGATTGTTTTTTTCTTTGCCAGCACAACACTTAAAACATTAAGTGTTAAAGTAACAACATTAAGGTTGTTTTTAATATTATTTTATTTATAATTTATTTGAAAATAAATATATTTTAAAAAGGAAACGTGAGTGTATTGAAACAGGGGATATCTTCCTTTAAATTTCAATATCTGATCTTAACTTTATAACCAAGATAGAGCCTGCCTGCCCTGTGCCTAGAATTATGAAGGACCTCCAAATAAAACAAAATTTTGGCATCTTTAAATTAATGACTTCCAACAAGACCAAATTTAGCCACTTTGTATTATAATTAGATATAATTAGATAAAAAGCTATTATAATGGCTACTCAGGAAGACATCAAAAGAAATAAAGGAAATATTCTTGTCCCATTTGAATATAGGAAGTATGCTACAAACCCCAATATTTTTATTAACAGGAGTTCATAGAGAATTGGTAAGAGCACTGGCAATAACAAATAACTGTAATGCAACATAGTAGGTGCAGATACTAGAACCATAGTTCTACAGAACAGCGCAGGTTGGAAGGGACCTCAGAAGATCATCTGGTCCAGCCTTTCGTGGGAAAGGGGCCTTGGGTGAGATTCTCTCGCACCCAGTCCGACGGCAAATCGCAAACCTCCAGTGACGGGCACTCTACCGTGTCCCTAGAGGGGATTATTCACTTCAAAAGCCCACCCGTGACCCAAACAATCACAAATGTGGAGGCATCCTAAGGTGTGTGATTATTTTTAGTGGTCGTGGCTAAGTCTTATCAAGCAGTTTTGTTTCTGCCCTCAAAACACAAGTTTTTCAAAGTTCTGTGAGCAAGCTTACAAAATTATAGGTTCCATTAGCATTTCATAAGAAAAGGTTTGAAATTGTAGCGGCAACTGTGGGAAACTCAAGTTGTTGGCCAATCTTTTCTTATCAGACTCTTATTAAGACTCTTTCCAAAAGCCTGTTTGTCTATTTATTTTCATTTAGAAGTATTTCTTGTATAAAAGAAGTAACAAACAAATCTTTGCAGTAACTTTAGAAAACCGCAATGCAGGTTTGAAGATTAGAAAACCACAATGTAGAGGTATTTAATTTGACTTTAGTAATAGATTAATAAATGTATTTAGCCTTAACTTCTTATAAAATCCTTAACTATTCTAACTCAAGAGTTTTAAATGTTTAAACTGATAGGGAATTAATTTTACAGCAGAGATAAAAATCTATGTGATAGAGAAAGATACTAACTAGATTTATGCTAAAAATATCTTCCATAGCTTTAATTTTAATTTAAAGCTGCTTTAGATTGCGGTAACATCTTAAAGGGTAACACCTTTCTTCACAGCATAAAGTATCAAAACAACATAAGAATGTAATGAATATAATATTGTGGCAATATTGAAATATAACTTCTGTCTTAATTGTCTAAGTTTTTTCTAGATGGTTTCCCTGAGTATAAACTTTTTTCACCTATTTGAGCTCTAAGAAAAATAGCAAGCCTCAGGACAAAATCCTGCAGAAATGTTTAAATAAAAAAGACAACACATAAAAATAAATAAATAAAAAAGGATACTATTTCCAAAACTATACATGCAGGAGTTTTCTTTGCATATATGTCGAGCAGTGCTTTTCTTCAAGAAGTTATCCTATTGAAAAAGGATCCCAAGTCTAAAATTCAGTACTGAGAGCATAGCAAAAATCTCTCAATTTTAAGGTCAATTTAAAACTTAATCAAAGACAAATGAATATTAGAGGATTTCTGCCAAGAACTGTTATTATTACAAATCTTAATGACATTATAAAGAGATTCAGACTCAATCAAACTGAAGTACTAGTGCATTAGCTCATCTCCTAGACACCATTTTCTTTAGAAACCAATTGATTAGAAGGAGGGATCTTAATTGCTTTGAAATGAAAATGTAGTTACTGGTTTTTACACTGGCAAAATTTTCATCAAAATTAAATGGGATCCTAGAAGTAAAATGAAGAAAGGAGCATTCATTCCGACCTAGAACTTTCCGTATTTTTTGAATACAGGAAATACTATTTTAGTAAGTAATATTAGCAAATAAAAGCTAAAAAAAAAATGCTGTTCCAGTCTAGGATTATTAATTTTTCAGTATCTGCAGTTTAAGAAGAAAGATGGTTCTGGTCTTCCCAGAGCATAGATGTTATATATATATATATATACACACACACCCCCCAAAAGATTCAAGGATAGGTTGTGCATCAGAATTATCCTTAAAATTAAAAAATTATTCACTCTTTTCTTTTCCCCGATAGCTACAAATTCAATTAAATTGTACATAGTAACGGTTGTTGCCCTCTTTCAATGGAAAAATAACAGGCTAGTTCACTATCATCCCTCCTAAGAGAGGCACATTTTAAGGTCAGTTATGAAAACAGCACTGTTAAATTGAATTACAAATGCCTCTTTCCAACTAAACAATGAACTGATATATCGATTTAATGACATTCAGTATTTTAGGTTCTTGGAGATCTGTCATTTCTAATATTACAGCATAAAAACATTAAATAACCATTTTTATTACCAACAGCTTATTCAGTTAAACTCTTTGGGGAAAAACCCCAACACCTAGAGAAAAGCCTCTTTACGTATTTGTACTTTTTGTCTTCAGTTCTGTGCAAGTGGAGGCAGCTGCTTCTATGATGAAGAAAACCAGAGATCTCACTGTGTCTGTGCTCTTGGATGGACAGGACAGACGTGCCTGGAGAATATTAACGACTGTGAGGTAAACCAGTGCCAACATGGGGCCACATGTGAGGATGGAATTAATAAATACAGGTACTAAAACGATGCTTTCCATACAAGCCTTCCTAAAGAAGTTTATGCCATATTTATTTATATTATTTATTTGTATTATTATGCCAAAGGTATTTTTCCTTTCAACAAGAATTACAAAGGGAGCTGCTACTGCAGTAATATTTTTCTCATATTCTAAAATGCCATGGATATTAACTTTTGATAATCATGTGCATTTAATAAGACTGTGTAGTCTGAAGTATTGCACGGGAAGGCCTCACAAATATTCCTCTTTGGTGGACAAAAAAGTTACACCGACTATGCAAAATCTCAGATAAACAAATAATTTCTTTTAGTAAATGGTAAAAACTTTATGAGCCTGGAGTCTGACATGGAGTGATTTTTCTTATTAAAACTTGAATTATAATTTTCAAGTGAAGAGTTGAAATGCTGAGTTATTTGTGGCTTTTTTTTTTTTTAGGTATTGACAAAACTGTCAAGTATGTGCATTCCTTAGTGAGCTGTAACATGCTGTAGATATTTGAAAATGAGACTCTATAAAAGTATGGGGAAAAATAAATGGAAAAGGATTTCTTCAATAAGCAGAGTTCAGCTGTTCTTATCAGACTTGAATTATTTATTTTTCCTCTGCAAAAAAAACAGGAAAACTAAGATCTCTCCATAATGTCTGTGAAAGTATTTTGAAAGGCTTTAATTTTATGCTGCGCCCTGTACTTAGAAGCACAGTTTAATATGCTTTATTTTTTCTATTCAGAAAAGGTTGCAATAATGGACAAAAATTAAAATAGAAGTAATTAAAAAATTCAACTCCACCTCTGTTTTTACAGGATCTTCTGTAATAGTAGCTGAAATCCCCAGATAAGCACACAAATACAGATATGTATATGATTCTCAATAGACCAGAGTTAAAAGGAATTTTTGCCAGAGTCCTTACAGAGCAGACATCCTTCCTTCCTGCCAGCCTGCAATCAACTCCCATATCAAATTACTAGACCAGACTTTGACATTTTATTTGACTGATGAATCTGTGGTTTTCCTGTCTGTATCAGGAAGAGAATTCTGACAGAAGAGCAAAGTCATGTTTACATTACAAAATCCACTAGTATTTACCGACAAGTGAGTAGGTCTGAAGACTTCTGGTAAAACAAGATCTTTTGAACTTAGCTTGCTAATCCAGACTCAGGCTACTGACAGAAAACACTTAATTCTTACGGTTTCAATCTTTGAAAGACAAATTAAGTTGACATCTTGGTCTGTTTATTTAAGGAACAAGAAAACATACCATTAAGATCCCATTCCTAGGTGTGTTAGTGGACAGCTTCGTTATCAGAGAACCTGACCCGACAGAAACACAAGTGGTTATTTTGCAAAGACAACGTGCAGAGTGTTTACTGTATAATACCTATTCTGTTGACAGAAGATTGCTGCTTCTGAATGACAGCGAAGCATTTTTTTTAAGAGATCTGAACTATTCCTTCCTTAAAAATAATGGTATTTCCCAAGAGTTAGTTATTGTCAGCACGTGAAACAATTATCATTTCCCCTTTCCAATACACCATTAAAATCAAAAGGAGAGAAAATGCTGAACGTGACTACTGTAGTCAGCCAGCTTTTTCAAAAAACTCTTGCAATTTGCATTTCTATCCTAAAATGAGTATCACTTTTGATAAGCCGTTATGAAAAGCTGTATCTGATGCAAAGCGGTTTCAGGAAGACACAAGAAAACTGGCAGCAGGATATATGGAAAATTAGATGTGCAAGTGCCACTAACAACCCTACTGCGATCCATTTTTAAAGCTATTACAGTCATTCAAAACATCCCTTACCTTTATCTTCTCCACTTATTAAGTAAGCCAAAAATGTTATGTATTAGGGTTTTTTATTTATGGAAAATTAGTGGTTTATCTAGACTTTTCTCCTAGTTAAGAAATCTTAACTTCTAAACTAATTATTAAACTTTGGTTATAATATATTGTTCCAGTGGTGGCTCGTTATAGTAATGCGAAGACCAGGAAAGCACGGAAAGTATCCAGCTTAGCTTCAAGAACATCCCCCTCTTTTAAGTTCTCACAGTCTGCAGGCTGTCAGGTTTTCCCAGATTGGAAAGCAGCACTCAGCTGTATGTAATTTTTCCAACATTCTGTCTCCTTACTACAGCATATTCTGTTTCTCCTCCCATTTTGAAAGCGCTGCTCCAGACAGTAGTGTCACACAGGCATTTATTCAATATACACAGAGAATTTCTGGGTGCAGGATGGGAAATTGCTCTGGGTGAAGGAGGGGGACTTTAAAACTATTGTGTAGTATAATGCTCGCTAAGGCTACACGAGAGCAACGTAATCACAACAGTAAGTCTTAGGAGGTTTACTCCTTTGGTTTAGTCAGCCTTCTCCTGCAACTAAAGTGGCCTCAATCACACTGACACAAAGCTTCTTATTAATTCAAATGAATTATTGCACTTCCAGCTGAGTCTGTGCTGTTTGAGATATCATAACAGAAGTTAATCAGCGTGTATTTAAAGTGGTAACTTCTCCAAAGAGGTAACTTCTCCTGCTCCTGCCGCTGGGTTGATGGTGTAGCTGTCTATATGATGAGTCTGGCAGATACTGTGCAATAGGCAAATTGCATCCACATGCCAAAAGACTCTCTTGACCTTTGGTCGCATATACCCGAGAGAAAAAACAGAGGAGATTCGTACCTCAGTAAACAGACAGTGTTGCTACTTAAAAAAGTATTTGAATTTTCCTTTCAAAAGAACCTGTGTTGTTTCATTATGTTCTCCTTAGGAGAAGAAAGAGAGAAGAACTGTTTTAATATGGCTCAATGAGAAGCATTTAATAAATAATTAAAGTGAAAGAGCTCTTCAAGGAGTTGATCGTCCTGTTTTGAAATCCGAGGGGGGGTTCATTACTCTGAATTTTTCACCCTTGTAAATTTATTCCTTGCCAACATTACATTTCAGACAGCTAAGCTCCTAACTGAAGTGCTAATAGATATTTTACTGTGGTCTGTTTAGTGAAAGGGAGCAACAGAGGGAAAAGTCAGAATTTAAAATTCAATGTAGTTTCCGTTACCTGTCCTGTTTCTCCAGTCCAGTCTGTTCAGATAAGTTCTACATTTATCATCACAGCCTTAGGAAAGCCCAGCAAGAATGTCTGAGCGCTATTAGATTAAGACACTTGAAGAAGCTGTATTGTAGGATTTACTACTGTTTAAAAGGTCATGATAAACTAATATGTTTTTAAAATGTATTTTAGTCTATAGTTATAGCTCTGAGGTCAGCATTTCATGAGTTTCTGTGCAGGAAAACTTCCCATTAAGAAGTTAGATTTGGTGTACAGTAAAGCTTGAATTGCCAACTCGTTTTTCAGTATTCAGTAGATAAATTCCAGCGTGTATAATTTAATCTTGTAAAGCCTTACCTAGTGACACATTGTTAAATAAAATGCTTTACAATATGATACACTTCTTTGCATGATGGCAGCAAGGTTATGAAAAGTAAACATAATTTAGATAACTTTTGAGTATCACAAAATTTAAAGCTTCTATTACTTTATTCATCCTTGACTTTTTCCATTTTCTGCCAGCTGGATAAATTAAGCTGTTTGATTAAATTATTTTTTTATGTCTAATTTCCATTTTCAAGTTTGTTCATCCTATACTACATATGCAATTTGACTGCAGGACCTAGTTGGCAGCGCCGTATAAAGTTAGTACTATGATATACACAGTTTTCTGTAGCAATAATAGGCTTCTTCCGCTAGAGAAAGAGGAAAAATATTTTTCCTCGCTTTGCTACAACTCCAGAAGGTAGGTGAATATATGTCGCAATTTCTTAGGGAATTTCTCTGTAATAAGTTATACAACAGCTTTTCTGCAGAGAACACAGATGCTTACAAAAAGCCAAAGTTAAACTAAATAACCTGTTAGTCCATTTATGAATGTGTGTGCAGTTCATATTTCAACTAGAAAACCAAATAATTAATACTGAGTAAATGCAGTTAATCTGCTTGGACTACTATAATAATAACAATAATAAAAAAACCAACCTCATTTATTAAAAAACAAACTAGAAAGATATTGGAAAGTCTTTGCTAATGCCAGGCTTCAGTGCTCCTACATGCCTTCTGTCTCAAGACAGAAAATAGCTGGGTCATCTCCTAGCACAGATCAGCATAACCACCTCTTCAGTCTGGCCTTTGGCTTTTTTCAGTCATTTTAAAGATTCATCCATTGTACGCGGTTGTTTCCTCGGTGGCACAAGCCATACTACATGTCGTTAGTGCAGGCATCCGTGGTGACATTGCGACACCTGCTCTGCCCCGACTAACTAGTACCTACTTGCTCACCTGCACGTCTGCTGCTCTAGACCTTCGGTGATAAAAAGTTGTATCCGTGTCGGTAGGAACACGCTGCAACTATGCCAGAACCATCTGCATTTGAGTAAGACGTTCCTTCTTAGACTAAATTCCATGCCCGAATTATCTGCATCTCCATTTAGCGTTTATTTCACAGACATACCAAGCTGTTGTGCAATGTTAACTAGATTTAGGCAGTAGAGTAGCAATGTACAGTCATCCACGTGATATGTGACGGAGCAAAGCAATCCTCAAGAGGGTAACTGTGGCTTGTGTTTGGTATCCACTACTAAAATCCATGTGTCTAGCAAAAGCATTGAGGTGATGGTTTTCCCTCCTAGGATCTGTCACACTGGAAATCTTGCTATGGACAAAAGAGGATATATGTGACGCTAAGAAATTATTGTTATTCTCATTGATGTTAATATAAAACATCTTCATATTTACCTTTTCTTTGGTGCCATGCTCATCCTTTCAATGTTGACCCGTTTGCAAGGTTGACGTTTCAGTCTTCCTTAAGAAAGCAGTTGAGGGTGTCATTGGCATCTCCTGGTCTTTGCTGGGAGGTGTCCCCCCGCCCCTGGCCGGGACGCAGGGCTGGAAGCAGCGACACCAGCTCAGGCCATGGCGAGGAATTCTGAGCCCCGAGTCCCTGCGCTGCCCCGTCAGTGCACGGCCGGGGCATCCCTCTGCTGAGGGCAAACCCCATGTTTCCTGAGCTAGAGATTCACTCCCAAATAGAAATTCTGGTACCGTATATATCTGTCTACAAATTCTTTTTGAATTTAGCGTAGAGAAGCATTTCAGCTTTGCAGTAAATGAAAACTGCAAATCAATCCATGATCCAAAGCTTTTGATATCATGTCAGTATTTTAGTGCTGCTGAAATATTAATGCAAGGTCATATTCATTAAAATCTACTGTGGTGACAGTATTTTTCCTGGTATGAGTGTAAAAGACTTAATAACGTAGAGATCATTGGTGTTGATGTTATTTCTCAGATGGAAAGGAAAAGATATTTGAAGTTCAGCTATGTCAGTGTTGTACCACCACAGAATTTAACAAAATTGTGTTCAAGACCCATTTCATAGATTGACCTAGGGATGAAATGACATCTATTAAACATCTTGGACCATTTAGAATCTTATAAACACGTTAAAGCTACAAATAAATGCAGTCAAATGCTGATATCCAAAGCCCACAGAACTGCACTTACACTATTATACATTAAATTTAAGAAATATGCACAGTGCAATCCATATCTGCTGTGTACATAGTACTGTTGAATATATAATGCATTAACGTAAGTGGTAACTACTATAAGTTAATGCTGTTAATTAACAAAAAATGCAGCAGACTTATAGATCTGACTAGTTTAGACTTCTACTGCATAAAAATGACCCATTTTTATTGAAAAATAGACTTTATAAAGCACAGTTTTTAAATAAAGACTGTCACTAACTCATTTAAATATAATATAGCCTTCCTTTGTAGATTTTCCATATATGATGTTATGTACTAAAGTCATATGTAAACATGCCATTAGAATTTGATGTAGCTTATTGTAAATTACATTAATAAGGAATTTATTGAACTTCCTATCACCTCTAAACCTCGGTCTGGATTATAAACAATAAATGAGTGATTCTTAGATGTTTTAATCCTCAACACACAGTAAGAAATTAACTTGTTATTAAGAGGACTAGAATACTCTAGCATTAACGTATGGATCTGGCAATGACTAATGGAACAAAACTGCCTTCTGCACCATTAGTTTGTAGTTTTACATTGTCTTGGGCCACTGCCACAGATTTGGGCTTGTCTAGCTGTGTAAGTCAGCTACTCTTTTTCCTCTCTTTCTTGGTAAGGAGAGCTGTAATTAAATATTCTATTCATTATTAATAATAAGAGCCACATTTTCAAAGACTGATTGAATAGTTGCATTTTCACAATGCACACACTGATCATTACCAAAGAAATGTATTTTTTGACTACGTAATAGTTAACCAAGGAAATGAAGTGGTTAACTGCACCAGAAAAATTAGGATGACTAAGTGTTTGTTTCCATACTGAAGTTTTACTGTCGGTGTATTCAGAAACTGTGCAGCTAAAGGTAACTACAAGTGCATGTGCTTTGCATGTTTACGTATAATGGGATTTCATGCAAATCAACATTTACATTTCGCTGTAAAGCAACTGTATGAGATGATTTTTGTGAACTTCATTCCTTTAAAAAGTGAGAAACAGAATCAGCTGGAGCTCTCCAGAGGAAGGGCAAGATTTCTCCTTTGCTAAGGAGCTAGAAGAGAGAAAACAGTGGCTCTACCTACTTGAGTAGGTACTGCAGTGCAGTAGAAAATGTTCTGTAAAGCAAAAATTGCGGTGCTGAAGAACTCACAACCACACTATACAAGATACAGAGGGCTTACTTCAAGCAAGCTCAGTTTTGGTCCATGGGCTAAAAGCCCATTAGCAGTTGGTGTGTGTTAGCTGTACTCCAAGGAGCACATCTGCTGATTTAGTTTCAACTGAAATAAATCAATTTTACATGCTCTGATACTGCTCTGCAACGTGATACAAAACACTGCGGTTTGGAACAGCCAGGAAATTCATCATAAAAGTTTTCTCCTCATCTGATCCAAAACAGTTATACAGCTGCACCTTGAGACACGAGGGAGCGCAAAGCCAGGCCCCAGGTATTACGGAAAAATTTCCTAGGGATCAAGAAGACACAAAGTTGACAGAAGTCTGACTGGGAAGCCTGGCCCTTCCTGCAAGGAGCCAGTGAAAGGAAAGCAGCTGATACTTGCTTATATACATATAAAAAGTAATAATTGTGCCTCAATCACTCGGTGGTTTCGCTGTTTAAAGAATTAACCATTTCATTTTCTAATACTACCTGGCTTTTCCATAGATTAAAAGCCTTTTAATTAAAAGAAAATTACTAAACCATCTCTAAACTCAGTCCACTGTAGAGTTCCACATAACAAACAGTATCTCCTTATAAAGATACCTTCTTTTCTGTAAGCCTCTTTTAGTCACAACATGAAAAGCAAAAATCACCTAGTTTTCTACGTGCTCTGAAGCTACTCTTGAACTTGCAGAGCTGCACGAATGTCCCCAGATTAACCTGGCAGAAAAAAAATTTAATTGGATTAAACACTAGGAGCTATGCATTTTATACATATCCCTTTTCCCTCTTCCTTTTTCTTCAGAAGTATTTCATTAGTATTATGATAGATGGAGCTCCCACAGTATTCTGCCCTTCTTGATCTCCAGTCTGTACATAGACGAAGTCCTTTGGTCTTTCAGATTCTCTCTTGCCAAGAAGAATTGCAGCTAAAATTAGAGCCTAACTGAACAGAGAACCAGGAATACTGGTGGTGGATGTGGTTATAACTTCCTTAGTCCCAAAGTTGTATTGCAAAAAGCTTTGGTGAAATGTCATTTAGAATAGCCACCATCATGCTAGCTTTTATAGGATCCTTTCTATACACAGAACTTAAATGGGGTCATTTTCCTAATTTCTTACAATTATCCTGTTGGAAATTTGATAGGGATATAAAAATATCCCTATTCCAAATAGACTTTAAGTCTAACATAAAAAAAAGCAGGAATAATAAGAAAGGACTGAAGCAAACAGCCACATGAACATTTGCTTCTGTTAAAAATAAAAAAAAAAATAAATATAAATAAAAATAAATAAAAAAGGAATAAATATCCTTTCTGCCAGATGGATCAGTAGGAAAATTGCTATAATCAAGGCTTCCTTAACATGTTAGTTCTTTCCAGCTTCATCTCTATTTATCAAGTATATGTAAGATTATTGTAAGATCATCTCCCATACGAGGAGACCTCTGGACATGATCAATCAAAGAAAATATTGCCAAGTATAAGGGATGTGGATCAGCTATGATCCAGCTTTGTTTTCATTCACATGTTAAAAAAAAAAAAAAAAAAAGGAGAAAAGGAAACATGAAAGAGTCATCTGCAGTCTTATACAATTTATAAGTCACTCTATATCGTGGGGAAAAAATATCCTCCTCAGTTTCTATAAAATTGTATAGATTGTTATTTTGTTTTCAGTTACAGACAGAAATTGCAACCTTTGTCTCTAATGAAACAGCATTTTTATACTGATTTTATGTCCAAAGCCAGCAGGATGCAATATTATTTTTTTCCTCTTAGTGATACTGTAGCAAGCAACTAATAATTTTTAGAAAAGAAATTCTTAAAATGCATAGTACTCACAGTTTATACCAGTTTTCTACTTGAATATTGTCATTAGAAGCTTGATATTAAAAGCTATATAGCTACTAGTTTGTCCCATCTAAATAGCTAAGACTTCGACTGTTGTACAATTCCATTTAATTATTGCAAGCAGTCTCTGTGAAACAAAGTTACTTAGTGACTAGTTAAAGGTAAAGAACGAAGATTGAAAAAAAAAATTGCAATTTGTGAGTAATTCTAAGTGAAAATATTGTTAAAATTATTAGTCATTATTGACCTATATATTCAAGGCTGGTGGTTTTGTTTTTTCTCCTCTCGTTTCAATAACAGGTGCGTATGTCCCCTTGGTTACACTGGCACATTTTGTGAACACGATGTAGACAATTGCATCGAAAACCAGTGCTCTGAATACGGTTTCTGCCAGGACCACTTGCATAATTACAGCTGTAACTGTGTGCCTGGATATGGAGGACCCTTCTGTGAAGTTGAAATTAATGAATGCTCAAGTTCACCTTGCAAAAATGGAGCTACCTGTATAGATTTAATCGACCACTTTTCGTGCCATTGTGCTGCTGGGTTCAAAGGTAAGTTTTCTCTTTTGAAGTGCCTCGTAATACAGATGTGATTGTCCAATTCTGTGTAAGCGACGTTTATATGATTTTTTTTAATAACACTTATCTATAGATGAATATATTTGTCTATATGACGTATGAATTTTAATTGCATTTGCATGGAAACTCTTAGACTGTGTCTCTGAACTGTTCCTCAGCTGACCTTCCCTCCACTAAATGTACAATTCTGAGCATGAGTTTTGATGCCGTTTGCAAAAAAACCTGATCACGTTCCAAACCACAATTTTAATTGTATTATTTTAATTCCACTGTTATGCAGTCTTAGGTGTTATGGATTTAGACATACACAGGCTGAGAAGAGCAAATGTTTTGGTAGAGAACAGGAAAATCTAAGTATGAGGAAGAATGAGATCAGCAGTATCATTTCTCTGCATGTATGGAATATAAACAGCTACATTTCAGTGGCTTGTTCAGACTTCCCTTCTACTCAGGGGACACAGGGCATCTGCTTATCTTAGACATCTGCTCTAGGATATCTCATCCTGTAGATTTCTGCATTAGGTTAGATGTATCCCACGCAAGCTGATAACATGATTCCTTTTTGTCCTAATTTTCTGTTTTGTGCAAATACCCTGATATTCAGACTATGCCTGGGAGGCAGAAAATAATTTTAGATTCAGCAATACTGAAGTGTTCCATTCCCAGCCTTTAGTCTATATCATCGAGCACAAGCATTAGTGCTCTGAATACTTCTCTACCTTTATTGACAACCTGTGGTATACTACCACTAAGACAGACAAAAATAAATAGTACAGTATGCACAGTGTCATCTGGACTAACTAGTCATTAATTTACAGCCTGTTCTTCCAGTTGCTGAGGGCTCTTGCTTCAGTTTAGGGAACATGTAGAGTACTAGAATTCTAAGTCCCAATTAAACCACTGAGATAACACATATACTTGAATCTTTCTGGGTCACTACCAAAGTGCTGAGCTATTAAGTAATTATAACTTCAGTGCTAATTTTTCATTATAAATTCTGGCTAGCTACACTTTTAACATTTCAGCATTAACATTTTTAATTTCAAATATGTTTCGATTCATTTACATACATACACACATTTATGTATGCAATATACATTTGGAGATTTGTTGTCCTCGGTTTGAGTCAAGTATATAATTTCTTGGTCATTTGAATACACATTTAGTAAAAGATGACATTTCCTCTTCATGCTCATTTATCAATAAAAGTGAAACAAAACAGAGGATTGTCCCTGAGGTGGCCTAAAATCAATTAAGACAGCACAGCTAAATGTCTGACCACAAGCGAAGAGAAGAAAATACTTGGCTTACCTGTACAAAATCTATTATAATTCCATTTCGCTGCTGAAACTTCAACCCTTATTTTGTACTTTGCTGGTCTTCATGAGGGACTTCAGTGACCCAAATATCTACTGCAGGGAAAATACAGCGGGGTGGGTATAAGATCTGCTTGGAAGAGTCCCATGGGTTATAAAGCCCTGGAGGAAAGAGGGGCCTAAGAAAGCCTATCAGCTCCCCCAAGTTCAAGAGCAGTTCATTTCAAAGAGCAGGTCAGGCAAAAACACCAGGAGGCCTGCCTGGATGATCCAGGAGCTCCTGGCCAAACTCGAACACAAAAAAGGAAGGATACAGAGGGTAGAAGCAAGGACGGGTAACCCAGGAGGAATTATATAGAGACATTATCTGAGCATGCACTGATAAGGTTAGGAAAGCCAAAGCCCAAATGCAGTTGAATCTGAGAAGGGATGTGAAAGACAACAAGATGGGCTTCTACAAGTACATGGGTGACAAAGGGAAGAACAGGGAAAATATGGGCCCATTGCTCAATGAGTTGGGACCATGATGATGCTGGACACGGAAAAGTTTGAGGCACCGAATGCTGCCTTCGCCTCAGCCTGTACTAGTAAGACTGTCCTTCAGAAATCCAACAATGTGGAGACCAAAGGGAAGGTCTGAAGCAAGGAAGACGTACCCTTGGTGGGGGAGGATCAGGTCAGGAAATAATTAGGCAAACTGGGTATACATAAGTCCGTGGGCCCTGATGGGACGCACCCACAAATTCTGCAGGAGCTGGCAGATCACTTCAATTGACCATGGTGATTAGGAGAAGTGCCTAAAGGCTGGAGGAAAGCAAATGTCACTCCTATTTTCAAGAAGGGCAAAAAGGTAGACCTGAGGAACTATAGGTACGTCAACCTCTCCTTGATTCTTATGAAGGTGATAGAGCAGCTAATCCTGGAAAACAAGAATGACAAGAAAATCATCTGGAGTAGTCAATATGGTTTCACCAAGGGTTGGTGTCATGGTTTAACCCCAGCCAGCAAATAAGCACCACCCAGCTGCTCACTCACCTCCCTCCCCCTGGTGGGATGGGGGAGAGAATTGGAAGGGTAAAAGTGAGAAAACTCACGGGCTGAGATAAAGACAGTTTAACAGGGAAAGCAGAAGCAAAGCAAGGAATCCCTTCCTCCCTTCCCGTGGGCAGGCAGGTATCAGCCGTCTCCAGGAGAGCCGGGCTCCATCCCGCCCAGCGGTGCCTTGGGAAGCCCAAGGCCGTCACTCCCGACGTCCC
>JANZLQ010000013.1:2027335-2045681 GCA_026212715.1 Elanus axillaris | reverse complement strand
TGGGCTGAGGAGCAGAACAGCCCTTGGCTCCGGGCAAGCCCTGCTCCGCAGGGACCAGAACAGGGATGGGGCAGCAAAGCTGTTGCCAGCACAAATAGAAAACACAGCCCCATACGAGCTACTAGGAAGAAAATTAACTCTATCCCAGCCCAAAACCAGCACAGTTAGTCATGCTTGACCAACTTGATAAATTTCTGCAATGAAATGACTGGCTTGGTAGATGCAGGGAGAAGAGTGGGTTTTGTCTACTTCGACATTAGCAAGGCTTTTGGAACTGTTTCCAACAATATCCTCATGAAAATGCTGATGAAGCATGGGCTGGATGAGCAGACAGTGAGATGAATTGAAAACTAGATGAACAACCAGGCCCAGAGGGTGGTGATCAGTAGGTCTAGTCCTGTTTAACATCTTCATTAATGATCTGGCTGATGGGCCAGAGTGTAGCCTCAGCAAGTTTGATACATCAGAGGGTCATACTGCCATCCAGAGGGACCTCAACAGGCTGGCAAAATGGGCTGACATTAATCTCATAAAGTTCAAGAAAGTGCCATGTCTGCACCTGGGGAGGAATAACCCCAAGCACCAGCACATGCTGGGAGCTGACCAGCTGGAAAACAGCTTTGCAGAAAAGAACCTGGGGGTCCTGGTGGACATCAGGTTGAAGTGAAGGGCCACTAAGGTGACTAAGGGACTGGAGCATCTCTCCTATGAGGAAAGGCTGTGGGAGCTGAGACTGTTCAGGCTGGAGAAGAGAAGGCTCTGGGGGGGGACATCATTAATGTACATAAATACCTGAAGGAAGAGCGCAAAGATGGAGCCAGGCTCTTTTCAGTGGTGCCCAGTGACACGACCAGATGCAATGGGAAAACTGAAACACAGGAGGTACTGTCTGAACATCAGGAAATACTTTTTTGCGGTGAGGGTGACTGAGCACTGGCACGGGTTTCCCAGGGAGGTTGTGGAGTCTCCACCTGTAGAGATATGCAAAAGCCATCTGGCTTTCAAAAGCCATCTGGGAAACTGGCTCTAGGTATTCCTGCTCGAGAAGGCGGTTTGGATGACATGACCTCCAAAGGTCACTTCCAACCTCAACCATTCTGTGAACATGAGGGCTTGCTTATATAAATGATATAATGATAAATTACTGGAAAATACTTTTTTTTTATGTTATCACCCAATGAGGTACTATATAATAGCATTCCCATAAAGGCAAATTCAAAAAAAGAATTTTCACAGTATTACTCATTTAGTATAACTCATTATCACATATACTGAATATATTGAATTCTGATTTTTCAGAGTATAAACCAGAAACCATTAATAAAATGCTGTTTAAACTTATAAAAATGTTATCACTACCCTAGCAATTCCATTTTTGTAGAGTCTCCAGGGGTTTATGATACTGGGATATTTTCCAGCACAGAACAGATTTGAAGTTCAGTCATAACTGCACGTTATGAATCAGCGAAGAGTATCTCAGTGTAATACTAAAAAAAACACTCTTACCTCATTTTCTTTTCTTGTGTGTGTTTATTATGTCATTTATCTGTTATTCCACTTATTTACATATCCAGATGTACTTCATTTCTCTTCATAAATAGTAAATTCACTTTCAGATGAAATATCAAAGGCAATAGTAAATAAACTAAAGAGTAAAACAGAAGTTATTGTTGCTCAGGACTCTGTATGTCTTTGGGGAACTATCATACTTTGTGTACTAGGATTCATAGATTTGCAAATAAGCCATGAGTTCCCAGTCACCAACTTGGTTTCTCTCCCGCTAATAAATGAATCCCTGGGTACTCTCAGATATAACATTAGAATCAGTTCTTAATTTCAGAAGCAAAATTTTACATAGAGAACTCATAACCGTCTCCTCTGACTAGATGCCTCTGCCCAGATGATTGATTGATCTGATGTCTATAAGCATTTCTCAAATGCTTTCTATTCTCTTAGCTAGGGACCTCTTAGCCACTGCAATGGGATTTGCCAACATGAAAAGCATGATCTGATTTCATAAAAAACAAGTTCATAAAAAATCCAAGGCTTGGGTATTTGCACAGTAAAAACAAACACTTTTTATAACATCATGTACCACAGTCTTTTATTTTGAACCGTTAACTGTAGATGTGTGGAGTATTCTCCACTGCCTACAAGAGAATTTGGCCTGTGTCAAACTTGGGAGTTTGCAGTATGATCTTTATAAATTAAGTAATTTTTTTCAAGAAAATTATCCCATCCTTTTAATCATGTGATGACCCTCTATATTGCCCTCTCCTGGCTCAGTTCTTCAAAAATCTCTTCACCTTCAAAGTCTTTCCCGGTTTATCCCTTCTTCAATATCTTTGGGTTAATTCTATCTCAAAACATCAGTCTTCAGCATCAAATGATTCCAGCTTTCACAATGACTGGTATTTCTCAACAAATACCACTGTGCTTCATTTCTGGTTTAAAAGAAGCTCTTTCTGGAAGTATTTGAAAAAATGCTGTCTTTATCCAAACACATCTTTCATTAAAGCTCTTGTTTCTTTAGATGCCTACAAAAATGTGAAGGTGGCTGCTGAGAACTCTAAGTAGATAGGCAATACTGCCTCACTGGTTTCTCTTGGGGGTTTGTATGATATTGACTGCATAGTTAAGATTTGGAAAATCTTTTTATTCTGAATACATACTGTATCTCACAGTAGTAAGATATTGATCCATCATTGCGTTACCCATGTGTAAGTAACTTATAACAGTATTAAGGCTCATCACCAGCGTAGGCCTTGCAGAGGCTTTTTGAGTGTGACATTAATATATTCTCTATATGATACTCTTCAGCATTCTCTCTTCAGTGTTCCTCTTTTTGTCCAAAAGAGGAAAATGACACATGAGCATTTTTAATGTCATTCTATTACTTTAAATATCTGTGCTTTGGTTTTACTTTTTTATTCCACAAATACATCAGACAAGTCCACATAACCTTTGGAGTCTATCTGAGGAAGTATTTAAGTGTTTGTACCTTCAGTAAGTTATTCAATGGTTTTAAATTTTTCAGATGTTTTTTAAATAGCTTCACCCTTCTGTGATAGATGTGAACAGTATATCCAGTGATGCCAATAAGAAAAACAAATCTTGAAGGGAAATACATGAAGTTGTGTGAAAACCAATCCTTTTCGACACGAGTAAGCTTAGGAACACTTAACCCCTTGTACAAATAAAGTCTAGAACAGCTGACGGACACCCTAATACAGGAAGATTGACCCTGTCAGGAGGGAGCAGCAAGAGCAAGGCTGCTGCACGAGGGGAGCCACGAAGCAGAGTCCAAGGGTAGGCCCAGCGCAGGCAGCGCCATTGCTAAGCCAGGCCCGCTCCTGTAGCGCCCAAACAGGGCGGGCAGAGCCAGGGGCTGGCAACAGGGTCGGTCCCTCACGAGCCCAAGCGATGGACCACGTCCAGGGTCCTTCCGCAGAAGCTAGTTGGAAGCAGCAGGAGACAAGACCAGAGGCAAAGCTGTAACATATAGACAAGGGGGCCATACAAAGAGAGAAATTACTTACAGCGTGGGCTGGAGTTCGTTCTTCAGAGAGGACCAGAAGCAGGCCTGGAAACGAGCACATCTACGGAACAGCTCAGGCCAGATCTGGGTGCCTACAGCTGAGTCAAGCTGAGCTGAAACAGAGCTGGTGGGCGAGGGCAGGGAGTGTGGAAGGTCCCAGGTGGGCCTGCTCAGGGCAATTATGGCCTATTGTAGTGAGGTGAGGGCCTGTCTCTTCTGTCAGGTGGCTGGTGAAAGGATGAGAGGAAATGGCCTCAAGTTACAGCAGGGGAGGTTTAGGTTGGATATTAAGAAAAAATTCTTTACTGAGAGGTTTATCAGACATTGGAAGAGGCTGCCCAGGGAAGTGGTTGAGTCACCATCCCTGGAGGTATTCAGAAAACACGTAGACAAAGCACTCCAGAACATGGTTTAGTGGCCATGGATGATGGTTGGACTCCATCTTGAAGGTCTTTTCCAACCTAAATGATTCTATGATTCTGTTAGCGTTCTCAGGGCCTCGGTATCTGCTTCTCTTAGTAGGGTCACCTGAAATTATTATTATTTCTGCTCACAAAGGAAGGCAACCGGGCTCAGTTGGTTTGTTCCCAGGCCCATTCTGCATTTGATACACCCGCTTCCATTTCCATTCATACAGTTCCTATTTTACTGGGGTGAGGCCATCCCGTGAGCACAGCTCCTGTCCGCTCCCACGTCTACCACCAGCAAACAATGTCCGTCTGGGTGAGGGGCCCTGGGCATGGGGAGCCTTGCGGGGGCTCTGGCTGGACGCTGGCTTTTTCTGCTGGGGGGACCGCTTGCCCTTGGCACGCCGTGCCAGCGCAGACTGCCCGTCAGGCGTACGGTGTAATCCCACGGAGAGGGATGAGCGGCACTCTTGGCAGTTCACGGCTCAAGAGCCACAGGCTTTCTCTAAAACTCTTTCAGAGAAGCTGAGCCAGTGAAGTAGTTTAAGAAAGCATCATATAAATCACGTTCAATCTTGAATAAGTGTTCGCAGAAAGGTTTACACTGTATGAAGTAAATAAATAAAAAATTAAATTGTTTTGGATTTTTAACTGCTGCAATTTCTCACACAGAAAAGACCTTGAATAAAAGAAAAATCGACCAAGTGTATAGGCCACCAAAGCTGAGAAAGGGAAATGGCAGTTAAGTTCACTAAGGCCATGCCTGGACCATCTGTCTTGCTTTTTCATAACTGCATTTTCTGCAAAGTAAGCAGAAATGTTACTCAGGCCGACACCTCTCTTATCTAACACAATAATTTATGTTGCTTAGAAAGCAACAAAATTACACCATTTGTTCTCAGGTACATGACTTGAATGCTTTATATTTACATACATTTTACAGAATGGTGGACAGTAAGGCGGGAGTGTTGTGAAGACAACCTTCAAATATATTGTTACTGGTTTGGATGCTAGTTGCACTTTAAAAAACCCTCTTGTTTTTTTCAGCAGGACTTCATTAAGATTATATTAAGTAGAAAATTAATCATTTGCTTTTCATCTGATTTGGGAATAGAAAGACTCAGCTTATGTCTTGAATTAGTATTTCCTCAAGTAAGGAGTTTTAGTTAAAAAAATATTCTTGGACATCCTTTTATTAATTGTTCTTATTCTGTCTGCCTTTGCATTGTCAAACTTTGAATTTGATTATGCCTATAAAACAAACATTGGTATCAACAGTATGTAAATGAAACTTTGTATTTTGATATTTTTGCATGTGTTCTGTAATTCAGATGAGGATGTTAATAGTAGTAGTGGCAATTAATAAGAGATACTTATATATAATGTGTATTACATTGAGACAATAAGCTCTCAAATCGCTTCCAGTTTCATTCTAATGTCTGAATATTATATCTGAGAATGATACAAAGTTAAACTTATTCTGATATCAAAACAAAAATCAGTTTTGTGGATATTCTGCAAAATGTAAAAACAGTTCAATTAGTTCAGATAAAGTATGAAGCTAAACTCTTTAAGCTAAGCAGAAATAAACCACCCAGAGTTTGAACCACTGAAAGGTGCAAACTTCCAATCTACTGACCTTACAGAGTTGCTCTTACTTTTGAAGCGAAGGAATATTCAACGAGGCTTCATCCATTATATTTATGAAAAGGAATATTTCATTGTTGGTTTGGATCTCCAGTTATATTTACCTGAGAATTTCAGAACACCTTCGTTTGGTAAAATAGCATGATTTTTTAAAACATGAACAGAATAGGTTCCATCAGTAACGCTGGTGGAGGACTAAATACCTTTGCCGAATTTTTTAGCATGCACCTACTCGGGTCCTTAGGCCCTTCTCAAGACTTTTTTGCTCCTGTAAAATAATCTGTGTGTCATCAATGTGCCTGTAGAAAATGTTGCTGTTAAACATCAGGCCATGCAAGTTGCAAGAGTGACACTTTCCTAAGGAGCTGTAATTATTTGTTATATATTTTAGGAACACTGCAATTTCACACAGGATAAAACACACTATAGAGTTAATAGAAGTAGAATTGGCTCCTGATCATTTTTAACATTCTCTCTGTACTTCCGAATTTGGTGACATGATCCCTGTAAATTGTTTAGGAATTCAGACTCTAAGCTATGATTTATTACATAACTAATTAAATATTACGTTTTACTACTAATTATGTTTGGATGTCTTGTATTAATGTTAACCTTAAAAGTGTAAACCCAGAAATTATTTATATTAACATACTTTGATGTTGAAAGTAATTTGTAGCCAATTAGTGTTTTTTATCTGATGTTCAAAGAAGGTTCTCATCATCCATTTCAAATGTGTAGTTGAGATTAGCTGCATACTGGAAAAAAAAAGGTTTCTTTGTACATGTCCAGCTTTTATCGTGTCTCTAATACTCAGAAAATATGGTCTCACAGTAGCTTCATAGAGTCTTTGATTCTCTCTGAAATTTTTTAAAAATACTGTCCATATATTGCCTTTGTACTCTAAGGACATGAATTCTTAAATTTCCTTAGCAACTGTTTACAAAAAGTTTTGGGACATGCCTTTTGTCAGGTGCAACTACCAGTTTAATGGCACTCCATGTTATGGCACGTAACCAGAAGAGCTAGTTATTGTCTACAGAACACAAAAAGCAATTATCTTTATTTTCACTACATGTGCATTTGATTGGCATAAATTGCACTAAAATGTG
Source organism: Elanus axillaris (assembly GCA_026212715.1). Classification (NCBI taxonomy): domain Eukaryota; kingdom Metazoa; phylum Chordata; class Aves; order Accipitriformes; family Accipitridae; genus Elanus; species Elanus axillaris. The sequence continues at coordinate 2,038,980 of JANZLQ010000013.1, read as the reverse complement.
AAGGCTTTTCCAAGTTTCAACATGATTCATAGGGAAAAAAAAAATGCTATTCTCCTAGCCTTTTCTGAGACGTACAGAATTACCAAAACTGCACTGTTAACTTTTAGATGAAAAGTAATAGCAGTTTTTCATATCTGTGAATAGTATCTTTTTCAGTGGCTAGATAGCAAAATTAGAAGGAAAACAAAAGTGATCTTGAAGGAATGGTGACAGAGATGGATAGAAACTAAAGTCTTAGCTGTGTATGTCAACAATACTGCAAGTTTGTCAGGAAAAAAACTGATCTGTATTTAATGTGTTAACAGCATTTTCAACTGAAATATTTCAGAAAGTTTGGCACCTTTCTAAATCATTCTGCAAGTACTGTTAGCTAGCACAACCTGTAAATCAGTCAGTGGTTTTTGCAAATATTTTCAACAGTTATGAGAAAGGTATTCTCAGTGCTTGATAATTCAGATGAGGCTGAGTGGCATGTAATTGCTTCTTTGTCAGGTGAAGTAATTTAGCTGTAATAACAGCCTCCAGCATAAAATCAGCACCTTTGTTATCAGAGCAGGGAATTTTTTCCCATTTCCTTGTTCTCCTAAGTGAAGAATGGAATTCAGACACATCTAGCACGGCCATAGGTAAATAAAAGCAAAATACCTGAAACCAGATAGTTTTCTGTTAAATAAGTATAGCATGTATATCTCTACTGTACGGCATTAGTTTGTACATTTGGGATTAATGGGAACTAAATCTTTTAATTTGGGGAGTGTTGCAATATAGATTAAGAAAAACAGTTCTCACTGAGGTCTTAAAATAATGGGGGTTAGTTGTATGATATCAGAAATGAAATTCAGTCTCTGGTGCTACTTCTTAGCTATACCTTATAGCAGATATTTATTTTTTTCCAAGTGAAGATGCAAAAGAAATTATCTTTCTCTACATCCTTCCTTATATTAGAATCATGGAACAAATTATAGAATCACAGAATGGTTTGGGCTGGAAGGGACCTTAAACACCGTCTGGTTCCAACCCCGCGGCATTAGGGGCGTTAAGTTTCCCCTTTTCCAGTCAGTGGGACCTTCCCCAGACTGCCACAACTTCTCAGGTAGGATGGATACTGGCTTAGCCACTTCATCTGCCAGTTCCCTCAGGACCTGTGGATGCAGCTCATCAGGTCCCATGGACTTGTGCACCTTCAGGTTCCTTAGATGGTCTCGAATCTGATCTTCTCCTACCTTGGGCAGTTCTTCCGACAGAATCATTTTGCTTCCTGCCAGACCTGGAATGGGAGAATGGCTTTGAATCCTTTCTCATCTTTTCTACACGCAAACAGGTTTCGTCACTATTCCTCATCACAGCTAAAGCTCCAACATTCCCCCCATGCCCCTAATTCCTCCAGCCTTCATTCTTTCATCATCCTCTCAGGACTTCCCAGGTGTTGTATCTTTTCATATAGTTCAGTCAAAACATGGCCACAGAATTAACCTTTTGATCAGGTGTCATTTTGCTTTTGAATTCCTCAAAGGGTTCACCTTGCCCAGTACAGGCTATTTTTTGTTCCTTTTTGAAAATACTCCTCAGCTGACAGCTGCCCTCTGTGTCTTTGTTCTCTTATTTCTTACCATCCCATCAGGATTTCCAGCCTGAATGACCAATTTATGGTACTGTTACAAAACTTTTGCAACTGTTTCTGCTTATTGTCCATTCCTATTCTCTAAGGACTATTTTCTTGAGCCTGAATACAGGATATCCTATATTGTGTGAGATACTGATACTTAGGGAGCTAAATTTCACCCTAAATGCTCAGTTTTAAAGAATAGATCTGTAGTCAGAAGCCTGCATATAGTTGAGTCATTTTCCTGCTGAATGCCACACCAAGTTCCCTATCCCAAAAAGAAATGAAAATCAAGGGAGGTGGGTAAGAGCAGCGATCTCATTCCATTATTTCCCTCAGAATTGCATTTGCTTTATTTTAACCTTTTATTTATTAAGAGTACACAACAACTCAAGGGAGGTGAAAGAATCTGTTTCAAGGAGGTTTTCTTGCACATGCTGCAGCTTACCCATGGCTTATGGCCAGATGATTTACTTCCAGAGGAAATTCTGTTTGCATTACTCTCCACTTGTCTATGGAGAAGGAGAGAACAGATGCCAACGCGCTTTCGTTTATCTTCCTCAAAAGAGACCTACCATAATCAGGGACTTAACTGTGGAAATGGATCTGAACTAGAAAACATAAGGAAAGCAAAATATCAGAATTAGATCAGGAAGGTTGCACATAGTGCTGTTACCTTATCAGCACTTCAAAGAAAATGTAAAAAAAATTAAAAGAACTTAGAAAAGGATTTATATTTTGCCAGTCCTGGCTGCCTGTATTCCTCACTGGTGCCACAGCGCACTCTGAGCAGCACTCAGCGGTTGCTGCTAGCAGATAGCTTTTTAGTTTACTGAGTTACCTGAACTCTCCCTGGTCTCTGCTTGTGTCTCTCCCTTTTCATCCACATTCCTTGAAGTCTCATGGAAAATGCACAGCGTGTTTACAGGCAGGAAAAAATCCAAATAGGGGCCACGCTGTCGTAAGTTCATGCGGGGAAGAGAACCTTGCTGCTGCTATGGGCTCCTCCAATTCAGGCCTTTTATATCTAGTAGATTTACAAAATACCGGTTTTGAGAGCTGGCTGTCTCAGTTCCTGTGATTGTGAGAGGGTAGGTATGTATGCTGCAGATAAGAGACCAAATATTTTCCTCGGTGCAAAGAATTCAGAGGAATTTCAGCATTCGTTTTGGTTTTATCTTCTGTGAGGTTCACAGAAAGCTCAGCATGCTTTGTATACTGCTGACCTGTCTAAGTATGCAACATATGGTTTGCTTCCATATACCTGTGGCTGGAAATAGCTTTTCCTGTTCCAAATCAAAGCAACCCCTCTTGTAGACTACAAAACTACCTTTCGCTACACTTCCTACCTTTGCTCTTAATTATTTCATTCCTTCTCATCTGTATTTTGCCTCCTTAAATATTCTTTGATGACTTGATCATCCTCCTCCTTTGTATTACGTGGAGAAAGAGAAATGCCCGGTATCATAGTACCAACAACTTTCTGTAGAACATAGGCTGAACTCTACTGTTACGCGTAACTGTCTGTAAATTAGTGTTGGCCTGATTTCTATATGCAGATACTTTCCCATTCTTTTTCAATGGAGACAGTGAGTGAAATGAAAGAAAATGATTGACACAACTGAACAAAAATTGCCTGAATATAGTAATTTTGTATAATGGAAAAAAGCTCCAGGATTATGCATATCCTCAGTAGGACAGCTTTCTATTTTCCTGATTGTCATGCTTCCAACATTGCCTGTCAAAATGGACTGTCTCATAACCAAGAAAGCAGAAAAATTCGTGACACACAGGATGTCTATCAGTATCCCTGTGCACTCAGTAAGTGCACCTTGGCCAGCGGGGTCAGCATGTAGACTGTGGCAATCCCATAGTCCTTTTTCATTACATACTTGTATGATTTGAACACGTCAGCACATCTGTCTTTTTTTTTTTTTTTTTTAATCTAAACTTTCAGGTGAAACATGTTCTTTTCGCATGAATGAGTGTCTAGACAGACCCTGTTGGAATGGAGGAACCTGTGAAGAGGACAGAAATGGCTTCAAATGCAATTGCCCCCTTGGTAAGTAAGCATTTATAGTTTTTATACAATTGCTAGTTTGGAACAGTGGCGAGTTCTACTTTTGTTACTTGGGTGCTATAAAGTCCTGTATGGTGAAAGCATTTTGCTTATGTTTTGAAAGGTGCAGAGCTACTTATTTAGACTAATATAAAAGAAAATTTTCTCAGTCATGTGTCCATGACAGTTTGTCTGTGACTAATTTTTATAAAGAATAGATTACTTAGATTAAAAAGTACTTTTAGTACTGGAACATACTGATAAAGAAATATGACAGAACTGGAGATCTCAGATTATTTAGTGTCTACTTGTATAGGCACTTTATAGCAACATATTCCTTCAAAAACGTGTAGGATTTAGGCAGCAAAACATGTTGAAATGGAGCAAGCATCCAAAATCCCAGCCTTTGGAATCCCGTCCCGCTGGCCACATTACTCACACCTGAAAGAATTGAACGGCGCTCTAAAGTATGTATGTATGACCTCATACTTGGTTGCCTGAGGAACTCTGTGCCATCCAAAGTGCCCATAAGTATCCATGATGTTGTGTGATGCTGGAAGATACGGTACAGGATATAAGGGACATCTAAGATGGATCAGGCCAGGTGGCAACTGAACTAAGCACATGGTGTAAAAAGACCAAGCAAAGTAAAGGGAGAAAGAAATACAGTGTTGAAGATTTTGCTTTGCTAATTATATATACACTGTATAATTTGGGATTTTGCATGTTACTGTATGTTGACAAAGAAAACATAGGAGAGGGTGGCTTAGAATTTCCTGACTTTAGAAATCCTTTGACCAGGATGAGCAGGCTTTCTCCATTTTTTATAACTATTGTGGCCAAAGGAGGCTGGGGTAGGGTTTTAGCAACTAGTAAGTTCATTCATAAATATGGATCAGAAATTACTGATAAACTCTAAACAGGTATTCGGTTTTGACATGTGCATTTATAAGCTCATTGTTACTATGGAAAATAAGGTCAGAAAAACTAATTTCATAGTCATGATCCAAGAGGGTGTTAAGAAGAGAAACTGATAGTGATCAGTAAAACCTGGAAATCTCGAAGTCCTGAAACACAAGTCTCCAACCATCCCTCTCAAGCAAAGCAACTGATTTTAAGAGGACTCTAACATACTTAATATCAAGAGATCCTTAAATGCCTTAAGGGTAGTATCCTGCTGAGCTGGGAACTGAAGATTTTACTGAGTTACATCGTCGAAGGTAGGATGATGCTTTCATGTTTGTCGCTTCATTTGGAGAAATGTAGGCATGTGTTCAAAGTGTTTTACTGCATAAGGGCTGTAGCTAAACATTCGCACAAACATGATCTCCTTTGGTCTTCTGAGATGGAGATGCTCACACTGAATGCACTGCTTTGCTATCCCATCTTTAACTCTCACTGGTGTTTGCTACACGCTTACATAGGGTGGATTTTAGACAGAAGCGTCCTGCACCTTCTTCCACAGATCTGAAGGGAGCTCTCTTTGGCACAGCAGAACGTGTGTCGGCGATAGGAAATGAAATTGTGACATTGTCTTAGTAGGTTGTTTGTGCCTCTTTCTTTAAAGACACGTCAGTCACGCTGTAGACAGGCCTTACCCGGTTAATTTTTAACATGATTTTCGGTGCGCGTGTGCATGTGTGGTTTGAGTGTCTGTAACTATTCATTCCTTCGTGTTGTGCCTCTGAGGTTAATCCAGGTATTCATCTGGAACAATGAGATTTATGTAATGGACACATATACACTGGAAACTGAGTTTCATTCTATTGACTCTACTAAAATGCTGTGCATAGCAGTGGTTCTTCATCATCATCAGTCAAAGGATCACGTATCTCAGTGAACCAGAGGTTATGTGTAGAAATGATCACTTACTTTTGAAGAGTTAAGACTTTCTGAATTACTATTTGCAGCTACGTTGTTAATATAATGGCAAGCCGAATTAGAGAGGGGGAAATTTGTGTAGGGATGTGCATACCTAACAATGAGCGGAAAAGAGGAGAATTTTAATCTAAATGTGATACAGATTCCCTTTGTGCCCTTGGGTAAATTAATTAATATCCCAGTTCATATTCTCCAGGTGAAGGTGTAGATAAACAAATGTAACCATCTCACAAAGGTATTGCACTGATTAAATAGATAATGTCTGTAAATTGCCTGAAAACAAAAGTCGCTACATTACTGGATATTTTTACTGCTAGCTTGGTTCTAACAAAAGCAGCACTTCAAAAGATAAGACAGTTAACTTGAGCTAATCCTTAAGTGAAAAATGACAATTTATGCCTCCATACTTTCACTGACAACCAGTATCATACTGGATTTCTGAGAAAAAAAAATAGGTATTGCTTATCAGAGGATCTGTAGTTGCTGGCTTTTAGCGAGTAAGTAACAGTAAATAAATAAACAATGAAAACATTTAGTAAATCACATGTATTCAGTAACAAAATACAAAAGAGCACAGAAGATTCGGATATGCCCTAATGATCAAGCTCTTGTAAATTAAAATACTTGTATCTGCAGCTATCTGTCTGACTAGACCACCAATAATATGTTTTTCACTGCCTGTTTTTCTTTGGAGTACATTTTTATTCATTAGGTAGGTGGCTGTTATCTTTCCACTTTTCTGCTTTGCCTGTTGTTGTCTGAAACAGTCTCTGGCTGCATCTAATTTTTAGGTGCATGGTGATGTCTTTCCAAATTAGACTTTTCGATACTATCAAATATGATACAAATAATGAAGATCTTTCCTCTATATGCATTGGAGGTTCTATTTCTGTTTATTTGAATTATTATTTTATGAGGAATTGTAACTCTATTTTACTAGATACAGGTTAAGATACCTTTGCTGGGCAAGAAATATGCCAGTAGCACGTGTCAAGTGAGGAGCACTAGTTTTTAACTTTGACTAAAAAATTTCTAGAGGATCATAGTTAGGAGTTATATACATTAAGATTTAATGAGTTTTTGTCTTCAAATTATGCCATAACAGTAAAGCCATTTATTTGGGGATATGAGAGCATAAATTATCTTGACATACAATTTAGAAAGAAAAGGATTAATTTCCTTTGAGTTTTCCCTTCAGAAACTCTCGATGCTAAGGTAAAATAAGTCTGGAAGGACTCCTGAAGAGTTTTGTATTAGCAGTCGGTGAAGACAGCTTAATGAATGATCTTGGCATGGCTTAATAGCGCAGAGGTGCTGCATAAATAGTAAACCTATATGTTTTGAAAGGAAAAAAATAGTTTGCATCTTCTTTTATCTTATACAGTTTCTTTATGCAAAGTAGATGTAATAGTAGGAATTTTTATTATTAAGATATATTTTCTCAAAAGTTCACATGGTTACACATGACGCATACTGTTGTATCTGGAAATGCGTAACCGCCCCAGTGAGAATGTGAACGCGAGGGATGAAAGGCTGGATTCTTCACTGTGCTGTGTGGTGCAGACATTTGGTTGGATCTAAAGAAAGCAAGCTAATTAGCCTGATTAACAAGCAAGGTTCATTAACCCAACAAGAAAGCTATGCTAATATTTACACTGCTTCTGATACTGAAGTGAGCTCTTTTAGATACTGTGTCTCTATAAAGCACTGTGTTTAAGAAGTGCAGAGCTGCTAACACATTGCCGTTGGTTGGAGTTAAAAGAATTCCACTGTCAGAGCAGATTTATAGACTGATCAAACTGCTTGTGATCAGGGCTTGTGGTCTTCCGTTTTCATTTTATTTAAAGAAGAGTTAGAAGTGGGAAATTGCCGTAGAATGAACCCTGGGAGCTCGGCTTTACCAGGGCAACCCTCCCACAGCCCAGGCTCCACTCTGCCATGTTAAAATGTCTGTATGAACTTCCCAAGACAGTCGCTGTTTTTAGAAATTGTCATAAATGCAGGTGTGAAGACCTCAGTATTTTCTCCACTGGACATTCCAAAGCTGTTGGGTTTTTTCCATCACCACTAGTCACTGTGTTAACAGAAACCAAGGCACACTGACACTGCACACTTCTGTAATTACTACGTAGAAAATACTGAACACATACAGTTGGATGCAGCCAAAATGAGAACGCTCTTACAATACTGATGTTCTTCAGTGTATTAAATATGTTTAGATTACGTTTCAAAAGACAGAAGTATTTGAATTTAGCACAGCACCTGCACTTTTACCTAAGAGTGGAGGTGTTATTTTTCTTTTCATTTTGAGAAAAAATAAAAAAAAAATATTTAGAAGAAGATACATTAAAGTTTTTACTAAGCCTGTGAAATATATTTCCTATTTTTGAATGATTTATTATACTGCTACCTCATTTTAATTACTCTATAGAATATTAGTTTAAAAACTTAATTACATCAGTCATAATAATAAGAGATCTTGATGCCATGCAAAATTGCAAGCATTTTCTTCCTTTCTTTCATGGCTAAATAAAGCATAAATCAATAGGAAACTTCAATAGGAACCTTCCAAAATAAAATCTAATTACTGGAATGTTTGTGCTGTATATGATCATTAAACCAACAGTGAATAATGTCAGAATAATTTTTATTTATCTACAGCAAAATAGTGATTTTTTTAATAGCCATAGAATAGTAAGATACACATCACAAAAATTTAAATATAGCTGTGGAAAATAATTTATCGATTAAAAATATTTAAGTAAATAAGATACATTGAGAGATTGAAGGCATTACAGTAGTGAATAACTTAAAATTGTTAAAATATGCTTCATATTTTTAAAGATACAATTCTGCCCTCCTTATGGCGAAAATTTCCTTTTACTCAAGTTTTAAATTTTCACTATTTTTCTGGAATTCTTGCTTTACTGATTCACATTTCAGTCTCATAAGTGCGGAAGACATTCTCTCTAAAATATGAGTAGCTGTGTCTTCTCTACCTAAATGCCAGGAAACTAGATTACCTCTGAAAACTTTGCTATTGTTAGCTGAACCTCGGTATTACTCCTGCTGATGGCTCAAGAGATTAGCCTAAAATGGATTCATTGATGCACTACAAAGTTCTGCAGTCACAACGCTGACACAAATGCCAACGTACTACTTTCAGTCTTTGGCAGTTCATACAATACATCTTCTGTCAAATCATGTTTTAACCTTCATACAAAAGTACAAAATCATATTTATCGCCAATCCTTTCTAAAGAAAAAATAATTGAAATTAGGCAAACTCATAAGTCTGTGCATGTGAACATAAACTAGTAAAGTATGATGAACACCCTGCGTGATACCTTTTAGCCATTTATGATGCCAAAACAATGAATATTAGTAATTTGAATTTTTTAGTAAGGAAAGTATAGTGTTGTATTGTATGAAATCCATTCATTGTTTTCCACTGAGCATCCTATAAACAGGTTCAGTATATTCTTAGAAGCACCACCTTGGGGGGGATATAAGGACAATTTCAAAAGTGAAGAAAAGACACTTCAAAAAATTGGATGCTTTTTTGACCATATATGTCTGTACTTCTCTATGTTTAGAGTACGTTTAGGGCTGTAATAAACCAATTTTTTTAAAAAAATGTCATGGCATAGACATTCCTAGTCAAAGGCCTTCAATAATTTGTAATGAATACTTACATATTTTTAAAGTAGGATGTAGCTGGAGTAAATACACAATGACCATAGACTGCTGAAATATTTAAATATAATGGGTAAGAATTCAATACTGAGAAATAGCGAAGCACATAAAAACTTGAAAAGAACTCTTACTTCTGGAAAACTTTAAATTTGGGAAGAGTATGCTGGATTCCTCTTTCATCCACATATCCAGTGTCAAAAATGCAACGGACTTGGTAGGGTTAAACATGACAGCAAACCCTTTTTTAATTCCAGAAAACCCACAATTAAGAAACTAAGAGAACGCCGGTAAGGAAATTCTTCATCTGTAAAAGCTGAAAGGAAGGATGGCCTGAGGGCTAAAGCAATAAACTTTGATTTAGGAAATCTGCTATAAGTTCTACGTTGCTCCAGAGTGAATTTTTACACAGTATGTTTGATATCACTAGTCAAAGATTTGGTTCTGCTAATATGAACTGCAGAACGATGCTGACGTTTCTGATCACTGGCTTCCGCTCATCCAGATCTGAATTCTTGCCTTCACCTGGATCCTTGGTGCCAGTTTAGGTGTGCCTTCTCTCTCTCGACAGCTACCCACATCTACCCCAAATGCTTCTGCATCCTGTACAGTCACTTAAAATGACGAAAAAAATGACCTGTTTTAGTTTTTAAACTCACATATACAGTTCCTCCACCCTTGAGAAGCAGGATTGCTCTTCCTTGTTAAGAAATCAGAAGATCTATATGTGTCTAGCAAATTAAAATATATATATAACTTGTATGTGCTAATTTATGGAAACACACCTTATGCTTTAATAGTTACTGTCATTGTCTTAACATGTTGTCAATGTTAACACTAAACCTATTATTTTCATGTGACAAATCTTCTTTCAGCAGCTTTAAAGACAATTCATTAAAATTCTCTATGGTAAAACTGAGATATTTCTTAGAAATGATTCCAGTACTCCATCCTGCTGTTGATAAGATATTGTCACTAAATAGGATGAAATGAGGTCATTTAATCATACAGATCATTAATTCACATAAATATATCTCAGCATTGCTGGAAACCTGACATAAGTAGAATCTTAACTTTTAAAAATACACAACTGGAGAAAACTTGCCTTTAATCGTTCGGTTTTGGTTGTAACCAGATTTAATTTTTCTTTTTTTACTTTTTTCTTTTTATTTCTCTGTACCGTAGTCTAATTTTGTGTCACAACTTAAGGTCTTCATCCATCAAAAGGTATAGGTTACTTTATGTAATGGATTCTCATGGGACTCTGCTTTTGTGATAGAGTACCATTTTTTTCATCTCAAGATAAGAAATAGGACAAAGCGTAACATAAAGTGGATAAAATGGAATCAGACAACGTCTTTAGATATGGTATGACATCATTACGTACTTTCTTTTCTCTGTGTAGAAGAAACGCATGGCTCTCGGGTGAACACTATAACCATCTTTTGAAAGCATTTAAGAGGGAAGTAATTTTATAATAATACAGCTCGAGTGACTGGTTACTGCTAGTATGGCTTTTGGTATACTCTGATGACCTTATACAGGAGATTTTTACAAGCATTATATTTGAACTTCAACATTTTAGATAATAATATTTCCATTTAGCTGATGAACAGTATTGGTTGGTCATGGTGTATGATTATCAACAGTGAATTTCTTCAAAGGAATTTTTTATACTGTTAGGACTGCATCCTTTTACCGGGCTTTCATTTTCAGGGGCATAGAATAAACCGTGTGAACACCATCTGTCTATCTGTATACCTCTGTCTATATATGTATACCTTTCTAAAAGGTATCTATTTCTCTGTCTAAACCTTTCTAAAAGAGCAGCTTCTGGAAAAGTGATCTCTGCCTCCCGCTTGATGTATGGAACATTGTGAACAGCCTGGACGACACTGGCACTGTGTGACCAGCGTCTCCGGGCCCATCAGTTTCTTGCGCACAGGCAATTTTCCAGCCTTCATGGAGGAAGGGTCATGACTTGGGAACTTCTCATTAGACACACACTGAAAAAGCTAAAGCAGAAAATTGAGGCACGCCAAATTCACTAGTCGTGTGCTAGATATCCAGGACAGAGCGGTTTAGAGGATTTGGTTCTGGAAAGCGCAGTGGGTGTCCATAGCAAGGCGCTGGCGGGGGCTGCAGAGGCGGCGTCTGTGAGGAGAGGCCGGGGCTGCCCCGTTCCAGCCGGCTCCAACCCACCCACCGCTGGGCCAAGGTGCTGGTGCCCTGGAGAAAACCTGTTTAAGAAAGGGCAAAATGCTACATGGAAGTGTGTGAGAGAGAGCAGTGCAGAAAAACTATGTGAGAACCAGCCCTGCAGCCCCCGGGTGAGGGCAGGAGGAGGAGGAGGTGCTCCAGGCGCCGGAGCAGAGATTCCCCGGCAGCCCGTGGGGAGGAAGACCCCGGG
>JANZLQ010000013.1:2007125-2019217 GCA_026212715.1 Elanus axillaris | reverse complement strand
TACAGGTAAAAAAAAAAAAAAAAGCAGCAGCATAAGTTCGTCTAAAACCCTTTATCTACCATGAATAAAAGGAGATTTGGGGGGGGGCGGGTGCGGGGGTGGCCATTTACAATCTGTCAACTTCATCTTGAGAGCTTAGTTCTTTATTACTGAAGTCACCCAGGAACTGAAGGTGTCTGCCTGAAAGCAAAATTCTATTCTGGTCTCTTTAATTAGATACTGCATTCATAGTTAGTGCCGGGATTTATTTATCTTGGCAACACATGGAAGTCTAAACTGTCCTTGCTGTAACTGGAACGTTATTTGGGGAAGGTATTACTTATAAAATCTTTAATGCTTGTCCTTGTTGTATATTATATCTTTAGAATTCCCCATTAGTTGAGGCTTAACTCTTCAAAATACCTCAGTTTTTCTCATTCTTATGCTTATGTTATGCTTTATTTCATTCCAAGAGATTTTCAATTCCTTCTTCAGAAACATCCTCATCATTTGCCATTGCATACTCCGTTATCTGTCTGCCACATGCATTAGTCAGCTGGTGGCAAAAGCAGTTCTTGTATTTTAGAAATTCTTCTTTGTGGGAGAAGGCACGCTTAGATTTCATAAGCAATTTCCTTTGGCTCATATATAGCCCAATCAAAAAGTCAATCTCAAACAAAAGACTTGCTTATTCCTTCCTCCCTCCTTTCCGCTCCGGGTCAAAACTTTTACAGTACAATATCTACACTCTTGGCTACGGTAGTCAGAGGATTAACGACGTGACTTGATGAGGACTGAGGCAGAAGTTTGATCCAGCTCTTTTGAGCTAGTCCTGCAATGTCTAGCTCTGCGTTAAGCATGAGAAGAAAAGACACTTGCCAGCAACTGATTTGGCTCTTTTAGCTGGGATAGACAAAGATTCAGGAGTCCAATTTATATATTCACAACACACCTGAAAATCTTGTCTTGCCAATGGAAAGAAAAAACTTTTAGGACTTATTTCACATGACGTTTTAAATATTTACCAAGTGATGATTCACAATCCAGAAATGCCTTTATTTTTTCACCACTGATGTAATAGCTATTAGGAAGATTAGATCAGCTTTATGATGTAAATCTGCACGGTAAATATGTACGGTTAGTAACACAAATCCCATTCTTGCTTGTTAATTATCCAAAGTTTGGTCTTTTCTCTCACATGTCTGAGTTAGTTCATGTATGCATGCAAAAAGCATCATTACATAAAGTTTACTTCATAAAGAACATCATCACATAAAGTTTATTTTACAAATACCAGGATTATCATAATAAACTGTTTAAATGTTTAAGATCATTTCTTAGCCTTGATTTTCTAAGTTAAATTATCTGACAAATTTTTAAGAAAGATAGAACTTTTTAACAAGTTAAAACCAACAGAGTTTTGTATACATTCTAGCATACGAAATACTCTCTCGCTTTGAAAGGAGAAATTAATAGCCAAGACTTTCAAGAAATAATGAGACTTGACATTTCATAAAAAGCTTTATTAGAATTTAGAGGAAACAAAATAGAATAATCTTACATTGCTGGATGATTTATACTTTATACAAAAGACAGGCTATCGGGACATGTACTAAGTTGAATACACCAGCTATCTTGTTGCCCTTTATAAAAGCAGCTGGTTTTCAGGACATCTGAATGAATATCAGCAAAAAGTGCCAATGTCTATAATGCTGCTGTCATTTATGAAAGTGTATTGATCAGATAATCGCAGTTGCTAGCTGTGCATGAGATGAATCAAATAATTATTTATTCTAATGAAATCCAGAGAAATCATTAGTTATACTAAATGTCTTCTAATTATTCATTTTCTGTGGAAGAACTAATGTATTTCAAATCATCAAAAGACCAGTCATTACCACCCAAACTTGATTACTCAGTGAAATGCACATGAGATGCCTCCAGAAGAACAATCCTAAAAGCAGTGGAAGGAATATTATGAGTGAGTTAATTAGGTTTCTTGAGGAAGTACCTGCTGTCATGTTGAAACTGGTATTTAGACTTTTTTTTATTCTTTACATCTAAAATACCATGCGGTTTAGCTGATTTTCAAATTAATATGACAAGTCAGAAAGGTCTTAGCAGCTTTTCACTTCTATATTCTGAGACACTTGAAACCTATTTAAAAGTCTGCTTTTCTCAAAGTATTGCTCCAAAGAACAGCCCAGAAAATAAAGATTATCACTATTCTGCAATATACGTTTCCCCCCTCCTTCCTGCCCCCCAGAATACCACCAGCCCTAATAATATTAGAAGGAAGTTGCTTTGTTACAAGAGAGCAGGTAACACAGTAGTGCTCCTAAGCATTGGGACTTTTTTGGATTGTAGGTAACCAGTTTTATTGCAATCTTTATTTACATGGGGAAAAAAATACAATAACACTGTTCAACAACTGGGTGTAGCTACAGAAGTGGGATCTTATTAGAAGGACTTCAGAGAGCCAAGGTAAAATCTTGACTCTGCTGAAACGATATGTACTTTGTTGGTTGTTTACAGTGAATCATGTATTTTCCAAGGTGAATATAGCTTTGTAAAAAGAGCATACTTTATGAACTGCTAGCATTGGAAGCACTGAAAAATATCAGAATGCTAAAATGTTGCCTTGGCTGTCAAACTGCATTCAGTTTCTATGTATTTCTTTTTCTGGGAAAAAAAAACCCAAACATTTTAATAGAAAAATTCGGTTTGGAAGAAAAATGCCTTTTAGCCAAAACTAAAACAAACAAACAAGTGTTGTTGCCATGGTGCTTCATTTTCTTTCTTTCATAACCTACAATCTCTGATTGTATTTCCATGATAAATCACAGTCTTCGTGTTTGGGGAAACAGCTATTGCATCTTCTGAGTCTGCATCTTGGAAGCTGAAGTCAAGCTTTCTCAACAATTTAGGATCTTTTGCTAAAATGATCGAAAGTTAGAATATAAATGCTACCCCTGACAAAATGATGGGAGTAAACGTGAACCAGGTATCGTTGAAAAGTGCGCGCTTGTCGGGAGAAACAGTACAGAACAGGTGAGAAAAGAGGTCTTTGGGGTGCGGAGAGCGTGACTACTACCTGTAAAGCCCGGGCTGCGGAGCTGACGGAAGCGATGTGACGTTCGCTCCATGGAGAGCAGCGAGGGGCGGGATATGGGATACGGGAGTGTGCGGCCATCGGCAGGGAGATGTGGTGTAGCTGAAGCATGTGAACGCTGGAAACGCGTTCAGCTGGAAAAGGTGCTAGAGCCAGGGAACCAATACAGTAACTTTCCTCCTCCTCAGTAACAAACAAGAGCAGAAACAGGAGATTCCGACAATCTTTGGCAACAAGTCAGGTGCAACGGAGCTCTGGAACTACAGAAAACAGCAGTTTGTCAAATGTGTTGTTTTAGTAGCCACCTGTGGGTGTGACAGCTTGGTTAGAGTTTTTGTCTCCATCAGTCTAACACATCTAATTGGATCCCTGTTACTGAGAACCTTTTCCCCTGTCTCTGCCAGTAATCTTTTTAATTTAAATGTCTAAACTAATTTTTTTCTAATTGGGAAGTTATTGCCAAGAAGAACACCCAAAACTCCTTATTTAGGACATCTCTAGACAGAAGCGGTATCTTGTGTCATGTAACTAGCTCTACATGTCTCTCAATTTTCTGCCACTCTATTTTCTTCGCTGTTATTTTTTAAATTTTTACTTTAAAAAAAATTCAAACTAGTAATAACAATTGAGAGCAAAATATTTTTATAAAGAAATATAATGCTATAAGCCAGGTAACGTTGCTGTACTAGGGTTTCCCTGCATTAAGGGGAATGTAACAGGCTCAGTGGCTGACTATACCAACTAGTAGCAGGTCAGAGTTTCTGTGTATTAACAGGAAAGATCAGCTCACCTTATAACATTTAAAATCAGGTGAATTCTATATCATTTGCAGCCTGCAGGCAGAACAGTTTCTATTCCTGTAGTCTTGTTGCCCTAGAACACCCTCTCTCATTTCCTCAGAAGGCTCTGTCTTGTCATTCAGTTTTGCTGGTAAATATAGTGGAGGTCGTTTCTTATTGTCTAAATGGCAGACAGAAGAGCCTGACTATAAAAGCTTTATTGTCATTCAAGTGATTGTTCCTCATACCTATATCAATTCCCTATACTTCCTATTAATAAGTATAGCCAATAAACATAAAAACCATAATGAATTACAATATGGGTGCGTGCTCTCTGCAAAAATAAAATACCTGAAAATAGAAACACAATGAGGAAAACCCATGAAACTTCCCCAAGATTCTAATTTTTATGGGTTTTAGTTGTGTATTTTGGTGCTTATCCTTATTAAGACCAGTTTAAGATAAATGTGTTTCCATTCTACTCTATGGTGTCCTGCACATTAACTGATGAATCAAGCTGTTAACTAGCCATGATGAAAAACCTAAAATAACTTAGTGCTCCAGGATTTACTTACAACTGGGTGCTGCGTACAGTTTTGAAAGGACATTTGGTGTATTCTTAATGTTAAGGGCGTTCATCAAAATGGATTTTACGCTATTACTGAATTCTGTTCTTTAGTTGATTTTCAATGATTATTTAATCACAGTGTGTAATTACCAGCCTGTTTAGTAGTCCACCACTCATGAATGATATTAATATTCACAGAATTCAACTGCTATTTGAAAATACGGAAAGTAACCTCAAGATCTGGTTGCCTGACATGCGGGTAGGGACTGTACGATCAATACTCTGACCCTTAATTATTATGTAAGATACCTTTATTGCAACACAATGAATTATATTTCAATGAAATTAAAGATCTAAGGACGTATGCATCAGAACAAAGTGCTGAATTCCCAAGGAAGATGCGGGCTTGGACATGGAGTGATATAGGAATGTACTGAAATACTATGCAAAACATGGCATGACATTGCTCTAATAACCACTTTATAACTACGTGAATCCTCTTTGCTCTCTTTGATTAAATTTTTAAGTTTACAGTAACTGGAATTACCATTAACTTAATCCCAAATTGTGGTCATAGTGTTCAGCCATATTTGGAAAGGAAAGTTAAAGCCTTGATTGCTGCCTCAGAAATGAATGTTACTATCACAAGGCAAGAAACTTCTGTCGAGCCCCCCTATGATTCTCAGAAGTATGAGAGAAATTGAGGTACAGGATAGGGCTAAATTATTTCCCCACTACAGTGAGAGTGGAGAGCTATAATTTAGAGTTCAAAAAAAAAAAAAAAGTCATACTGTGTGTATGATTAGATGGTGTTTTGAAAGAATCCTGGAGGCCACTTCCAACACTTTTATTATATTTGTTGTCCACACAGACTGAGAACCACAGCCTTTCACCTTGCTGGACGCATCACTGTTGTTTGTAGACGGACTAACTAGTGGGCAGTATGGTTTTGCATTCTTATGTGGCAGATTCATTGGCAAAAGCTGATACAGATTTAGCAAAGGTAAACTGGGTTTAAGAAACCTGATTCCCTTCAGTGATGAAACAGTTTGCTTACTGGTTCAGGGGAGAGCTGTGGATGTTTTCTACCTTGGTTTCAGTAAAGCATTTGACAGTCTCCCACAACGTCCTTGTTGACAAGCTGGTTTAGAAATGGACGGATGGACCACAATTGGTGGAAAATATCCTGTACTACTGAGCTCAAAGGATGGTGGATAATGGCTTGAAGTGGATCTGGAAGCTGAGCTTGAGCCAGTGGCATGGACCTCAGCAGCAGGAAGGGCTAAGCACATCTTGACCCGCAACGTCTAGTGTATAGCGAGCAGGTCAAGGGAGGTGGTTACTCAGCTCTACGGGGCACTTGTTCGGCAGCGCTTGGAATACTGTGTCCAGTTATGTTCCTCCCAGCTGAGGAGAGATGCAGGAAAGTTGGAGAGTGTCCCACAGAGGGTCCCAAAATAATCAGAGGGTTGGAGAACTGGTCATACGAAGAAAGGTTGAAGGAATTGAGTCCTTTCAGCTTAGAGGAGAGACATCTCAAGGGGGATCTAGTCGCAGTTTTCCAACACCCAAAAGGTAGTTACAGAGAACTTCAGGGTACTGTCTTCACAAGGATGCCTAGTGACAGAAGACATCAATGGGCATAAGTAGCTCCAGGGCAAATTCTGTCTGTATTCAGGAAAAAAAGTCTTCACCATAAGAACAATTCAGCGCTGGAATAAATTGCCCAGAGTAGTGGTGAAATTTTGCTTGCTGAATACATCCGAGACTTGGCTTGTCAGATAGATCCCTGGATAACCTCATTTAAGGTCCTGCTTTCAACAGAAGGTTGGACCAGATGGTCTCCAGAGGTCTCTTCTGACACAGGCTTTTCTAATATTCTCTACCACTAGGTGCATCTAGACACGCTGGTTGTAAGTTGCTTACGTGTAGGTTGCGGCCTACTTCTACTTATCAAGGCCTCACAAAAGTGGGCCGCATTACTTCCAACTTCCCTATAACTTGATTTTTTAAAGTAGCGTAGACATATCAGATTATTTCAGTATCATTAACTGTATAAATAAGGACTTTCCTTCAAGACTGATTGGGTGAGGAGATCCTCAGAGGGGCACGTTGCATCCTTCATCCGCTGTGGTAGCTGTTACCTGAAGTGAAAGTAATGTAATACAGCACATCATTTCTGACATCTGTGATGCCCTATATCTCTTCGAATTTGTTACGTCGTATGGACTTACTTTGTATCTTACATCTGACTTGATGTGTCTGACATGGCATTACTGAATTTATTGTTTCTGAAATTAATAGCAAGTTTTTTGTCACATCAGAATAGAAGAGACACAAGGGAATGCTGCAAGTGCACAAAACACACCTTGCTGAGCTTTGGCCAGAATGACAGGAGTGCTTACAAACAATATTTCCATGGCTCTTGTTTCAGAAAGCAGATGGTTGTTTGGTAATATTTCACTAACAGGTTTGGAGGTTGTTTCTTTCCAAATATACTTGTTCAGAAGGGATTGAGTACCAGTTATACGGCCCTTTGTTTCCTGGAGCTGCAGTGCCATTCATTATTCATAACCAGTCGTGCAGTGTGAGTACTTTCTGAATATCCTCTGAGAAGTCAGAGCTCATGTAGAAGTGGACTGACACTGGTTTGTGGCACAGCCTCTCCCGTGTTAGTTCTTAAAAGATGTTTTGTCTGAGTATACCAACATATTCAGGTACCACTATGTCCAGTTATGTTCTAAAATATACCCCTGGAGAGAGTTCATTACTCAAAACATTATACAAAACAATTTACTGTATAAAAATAATGAGAGAGACATTAGTTGCAAAAAGGTCAATAGGCCTTGCAGTGGCCTACTTTATAGTACTTTATATGACGCACTTAATTATCTTTTTATTCACTCACTAAATAAATATCTAGGACTCCATTTTCATGAAAGCATTAATAAAATGATGAAGTAACTTTGCAGAATCTTGTATACAGTTAACACTTATACAATACATGAAAATAATTTTTTCTGTTGTACTGTAATAATTGCAAAAACCATACTAGGAAGTTATTATAGATTTACAGACTATTATAGAAAAAATACAAGAAATGATTTGTTGTGAATTTTTAATAGAGCTGGATACCAAATCCATTGGCAATATATTGTTTGCTGCTCTGAATATAATTATGACATATTTTAGAATACATGGGCTGGGTCATTGTCTCATCAATATCTAAATATAAAATAATTGTATTAATTTACCTCACTTCACCATACAGAATCAATTGCTCTGGTCTCCACCCTATCTCACTGTAAAAATGTCCTCTTGTTGCAGGGGTGCTTGTATATAGGCAGTTGGAAGGTGTTATCTTGACCTTTTAAATATGGTATCGAATATGGTATCAAATATTTTGTGAAGAGTAATTACAATATTTGTTTGGTCTGATAGCACTATCATCTTGTATACGTACACCTATAAATTTTGTAATTCGGTCAGTCATTATGCATGACCTAAAAATAATAATTCCATGGTTTTATCACACACTATTGTGTTTAAATCTGCCAGAATAAACCTAAGTTGCAAATATAACATTTCATCTCATAATAGGGATAATGAAACTCTCAACCCAGCTGTTCAGTTTCATTCTCTGTTTGAAAGAAATCCCTCTTTGCTTGGAGAAGATGAAAGGTAGAAAAGGTATTTTTAGAAGTCAGTTATTAAAATTCAGCCTATTAACTAAAACATTAATGTATTTAAAATAAAATTCCAAAATTTTGCCTAGCCAAGCCGTGTGAAAAAAATCTAAATGCAAGGTGTAATTTCTCACTGAATACCCTGTAGGCTGTTTAAAAATCAATTTTATTAAAGTTCATTGATTTTTTTTAACAGTGAGCATGTTAAGGACAGTACAAATATTACACAATAATTCTATGCTACACATAAAGGATGCAGGAGGAGGACCAGGCATAAAGGATAAACATCATCAATGTGAATAAAACATTGGGTGCGTTCTACACCAAGCCATTTCCTAGTGAGGATCTGACTGTACGTCTTACAAAGTATGTGAGTACGCACCTTCATACAAGTATGAACGAAGAAATATATCCAACAAATATTGCTAACAGAGTAGTATATATTTTCCACTGCATTAGCTGGGAAATACATTCCATACAAAAAGAAATGGTTGGGTTGCAGAAGGTTTTCTCTTCTGTAATCTTCCAGGAGAGACATTTCTCCCCCTTTCCTGCGCTCCAGCCCTCATTTTCCAAGGTGCTCATAAAGGAAGGACCCAGAACAACTCCTCAGCTGAAAAGGCAAAGCAAAGTAGGTGCAAGATTTATGCTGAAGTTGATTTTCAAAAAAAAATAAAAAATAAAAAATAAACAAAGACAGACAGAAGGGAACGCTGTAACTGACCTGAAAAAAAAAAAAAAAAAGCAGCGAGTATTTGTTCCATGTACAAGACTGGCTTTTATAGCAGCTTAGCAGACAGGTTACATCTGTTCTCACTGGTTTTATTGCAACCTCTGCCCCAGGGCTGTCGCTCAGCAGAAAGCCATCGTGCGCTTGCCAGGAATTCTCAGTGCAATTAATGGTTTGGGTGTAGCCGGGCCAGTACGGGCTCCCAGTTCTCCCTACACCCTCCCTCCCATCCCAGCACCTCAGCTCTGACCGCTGCCCCTTCCGACCGGGAAAAGGGCCTTTCCAGCCCTCACAGGGAGCGGAAAACCAGCTGAAGACCACAAACCAAACCCAAACCCCTCTCCTATTCAGAGATGTGCAATCACTGTATGGCACGGGGTGGGGGTTGAGGCTGGGGGGTGTGCGTTGAATCTTGTACTTCTAAGCTTTTCTTTCCATAGGCTCTAGTCTTGGGAGCGTAAGCAAAGAATAGAAACCAGTGCATCCAAACTTGTACACTGTCAACCTATGTATAGGCTGTTCTGGTAATATTAGTCTACACGGCTTTCTTAATCTTGCCAAGACAAAGTTATGTGCATAAATCTTTCAGTGTTTGGGCTCTTGCTCTTAATTTTAGTGATAACTACGCCAGGGCAATTCAGACATAAGTCACTACGCTTGAACTGCTTACTTACTGCAAATTTCATTCTCAGGCAACTTGACTGTAAAATAACTTTGGGGTTTGCGTCGGAGAAACATACTTAGATCTTTCAAGTACTACGCTGAAGAAAAAGAAAGTGCTCAAATACTTGGCTCTGTCAGTGTTAACTTCAGTGCATTAACTTCAATGTATACATGAACGGTGTACTCTTTCACTTCATCTTTTTATATAAAACAGGATTTATTTTTTTTTCACATTAAGAGTTTAAAAGTTTCTGGTTTTTTAATCAGATTCTGGGGAAGCGTATGTTTAAGCAACAGTGAGAACTGTATCAAACTCCGTGGCATTTTATTTTTTTTGCCTTACAGCGTACTGGAAATGAGATTGTTTGTATTCCAGATTCACTCAAGAAAAAACCAGGTGGTTTAGCTGCTGCTGGAATTCCATGACATGGCAATGATAATATTGCAGACACCTTCAGTAAGATGAGGTGAACCCCACACTGAAGATTTTACCCCAGTAATATCCCAAAGAACACCGGACCTTGTAGATAAGATTTCAGAGACTGGAAGCACGTGGGGAGTCCCTAATAGCAATCCTGTCAGCTCCCAATATGAAGTCCTTAGCCAGAGATGGTATTAATTTCATACAGCCTGAGCTATCTTTCTCTGAAATAGTCACGGATAAATGACAGCTGCATAGTAAGCAGGGGAAAAGAGGTACTTTCAGTGAACGATTCGTTTCATCATTTTTAAATATCTATTTTGGATGAAATCAATCACATTCAAAAACTTCCCCAACAGGTTCCTCTCAGAAAATGTAGATGTCTGCGAGCAAATAATTTTATCTCCCTGTCTCTATCTGAACTCTCTCCTAAGGCTTCCTGTGTGTTTGTGTGTGTGTACATAGATACGAAATTATATTTTACCTTGGACTGCTCTCTGGGTTTCCAGTGCATTGGAACAGGAAAGATAAGAGAGTGTGCAATTTAGCCAATTAATTCAGAGGGTTACAGGGACAGAGAATGGCTATTCTAAGGCATTTCAAAGCATATCTTTTGAGCTGTAAATATCCTTCCTTCACCAATACAACCATGACTCTAGCATCTCTGAGTGGGGGGAGACGAATAAGAATTTATAAACATGCCTTTGGGTCCGATTTTAAATTCTCCTGTAATGGAAAGATTTAATTCAAAAGTTTGTTTCACAATGAGAACATACAGAAAGGCTCAAAAACTTCTGGCATGCCAGTGACAGTTATATCCAGTACATATTAATCTTTTGGATCAACTTAGGAAGAAATTGCAGGAGTGAAACTCTGCTGACAGCAACATGTAAATAACATAATTTGGTTTACCATGTGGTGTTCATCATTACTATATAATGGAATTCCAGTAGTGTTTGAAATACCTGGTGTTTCTCAAATTATTACAGAGTCTTACTTCTACCTTTTTGTTAGAAAGCATTTGCATTTCTTCTTGCAGAAAAATGGGGATTTGCCAAATCCTACCTGTTTAAAATCACTTGTATAGAATACAAGCGATCTGAGCTGTAATCAAAGCATTGTGAGAATGGGAAGAGTTGATTATTCCTTCTGGAAATAGTAATTATTCCTTCTATAAGTATAAGTAGTGCTCTCACATGACCTAGTAAATTGAGAAAATGTAGGCTTCCTTTTGTATTTTCTATGTGCACCACTATTTTAGGTTGGAAGGGCCTCGAGAGGTCATCTAGGTCAGCCTCCTGCTCGAAGCAGGTCTAACTTGAACGTTAGATCAGGTTGCTGAGGGGCTTGTCCATCCAAGGTCTGAAAATCCCCCCTGACAGCTACGCCACAGCCTCTCCGCGTGACCTGTTCCCCAAGTCGGGGATCAATCCTGCGCCTGACTCCCTCAGCAGGCTCATGGATGACAGCAAACTGGTGGAAAGAGCCGAGGGAAGGGTTGCCACTCGGGGTGAGCGAGCCAAGCTGGAGAAACGAGCCAGTGGAGCTTCATGACGTTCCACAGGGACAAATGGGAAGTTCAGCCCCTGGGACAGAACGACCTGGTGCGCCAGGGCTGGGAGTGATGGGCTGGGGAAGAGCTCTGCAGGCAAGGTCCGGAGTGAGAGGCTTGGTGAGCAATTAACATGAGCCAGGGCTGCATTCCTGTGGTGGTAAAGGCTAAACACACGGAATGCCGCTGTGCTGGCTTGGCCCCGGCGGGCAGGGGAGTCCCGGCTCTTCTGCTGGCTCTCTCCCCGCAGCGGGATGGGGTGGAGAATCAGAAGGGCAAAAGTGAAAAAAAAAAAAAAACAAACTTGCTTTGCGCAAGCAAAGCCAAAATAAGGAATTTGTTCACTACTCCCATCGGCAGGCAGGTCTGTAGCCACTTCCGGGAAAGCGGGGCTTGGGAAGACAGACGCCATGACCACAAATGTCCCCCCCTGCCCCCTTCCTCCTTCTTTTCCTGAGTTTTTATTGCTGAGCCTGATTCCATAGGCTGTGGGACATCCCTGGGGTCCGTGGGGTCGGCTGTCCTGGCCGTGTCCCCTCCCGACTCCTTGTGCCCCCCCGGCCTCCTCGCTGGTGGGGTGGGCTGAGGAGCAGAACAGCCCT